>CAVLEF010000280.1:9262500-9857500 GCA_963661955.1 Leptosia nina
AGATGTAAATCGCACGGCTACCGTTATAATGAAAAATCGTTTTCTAATCGATTCGTCACAGTTGCGTTCCGTTTACGCAGCTGTCCCACGCTCAAGCTGATCACATAATCTATCTATAATCGATCACTGAAAAATATCTGTGGTTTAAGTATTCCTACGATTTCCGCTTATCTGTGCCGTCTGAGTATTCTTACGTCTTTGGAACATAGGTTATAGACGTCACAATATGTACAGTTAACACTAAGTACTCATTGGTCTATTGGTTAGTGTACTGCACGATAGATCACGAACTCCAGTCTTCGAAATCCGAATGAATCAAATTTTAGTTCAATATTTGAAATGTATCTAACAAGATGTATCAATATTATCACTTACTAAGTAGTGGTAGTCCTTAAAGCCCGACTGAACTGCAGAATACGATACAGCTAAGTTTTCAAACTTTATAATTATAAGGATTATGACTTTATTTCAAAATATAAAAAAACTTACACACATTCTAACAAGAAAAACAACAGTATTAGTATGTTTACCAATACTTTATTTACCAAATCGAATAAGAAACTCTGTTTTTTTTTTGAGTTTTTGTATGTACGCGAACAACGTTTCGCGAACATACAATTTAATATAACATAAATACTTTATTAGCTTACTTTGACAACATTCTACAATCCACAATAACGGGCATTTTGCCTACTTATTATAAGTAATACTTACATATAGATAAACAATAAACATAATGTAAAAAATAATAGATCATCAAGTTACATACACTAGCAATGTTTCGCTTCATCTTTTGTAGGTCAAAAAAGTAAAATGTATTTATCGTCTACTTACTTCACCAATTTTGTATTTACATACAAATCGTGACATTTCAACCCTTGTGTCAACTGTGTTCGGCTCCGCGGGCTAATCAAGCGTCAAATCGCTTTCGAATGATTTTTCATACTGTTTCCACAGAGTGACAAAATACGCCATTGCGGAACGTGAGTTTTTCAGTTGTTCTACAAAAATTTTAAAATGTTATGTCACGGATATAAATCGCAATTTTAATACTAGACAAAAACCGGTTAGGCAATATTTTAATCTAGATCTGATATTCGGGCTATTAGTTACAGATTTTTTCTATCATAATTTCTTATTTGATGCTTCGCTCGCATTTTTGCCTATTTTAACTTTGTCATACTTGACTGGATATATAGATGAGTTAGTTTCTTCCATTTTGGTCCGTGAATTTAAAATCTGAACTTTAACGAACATACATTAGAAATTATTCAACGTCACGACAGTCGCACTAAAACCAAGCTAAATAAATAAACATCTGTTTCTTAAATGCAAGTTATTTGAATACATTTTGAAGTTTGAAGTTTTTAGAACGCTGAATCACTAAGTACTACTAACCAGCTTCGTTAGATAAAATATGTTCAGCGCAGTGTTGTATTATAAAGGAAAATTCTACGCAAACAAATAAGGGAACTCCCGAAAAATCGTAGCCGCAAAATGAAAAGTTATAAGTGCACACACGTAGACAAGGCAATTATACAAACTGGTGCGGCCTGGTACGGCCCGATTCGGCTCATATCGTGTACGTACGCCGTGTTTTTTTTTCTCTCATTAAAAAGTTAGACACTGTTCCTAATTTCTGCAAATTGCAAGACATCGTGTAGTCTGGTTTAAGGATCACAGATTAACGACTAGATAGTGCAACCGTATTACGTTTTTACAATCAAATGTCATTTAAATATGTGACAATTTAACAACATTACAATTTTTGAATTTGGAACGTTAAGGTATACACTAACTAATACTGACCTATCTAGCCATCGTTATCATCTGTTTTCAAAATTAATAAATTCGTTATAATCGTTTTTTGAATTTGGAACATTTGCCTTCAATTTATAAACTTTATTAGCATACTAGTCGTTTACCTGGAATTTCGTGAAATTGATCATGCAAACAAACAGTAATCCTTTTTAAAGCGTATCCATAATTTACATTAGACGCGGCACGTGTGTAAGCTTGCGTGATCTCAATACATTATCAAAGAGTATAAATGTAGATATACAAATCTTTTAATTACTTTTTAAATGCTTACATCTATATCTATACTAATATATAAAGCTGAAGAGTTTGTTTGTTTGTTCGGGTTACTACAGGTTCGAATTGAAAAATTCTTTTTGCGTTGGTTAGAACATCTATCGAGGAAGGTTATAGGCTATAACACTTTGCGATGTGACTAATAGGAGCGAAGATACAGCGAGAAATGTGAACAAAACGGGGGATGTTTCTTCATCTCTGTTGGTTTCAGATGCGTACGCTGTGAAAACGGTTCAAGATACCTAAAAAATATGTACGAAAGAGTAATTTCTCTTAAAATGTTCTAAAAAAAAGTCCGCGACGCTATATGTCTATCTTTTAAGATTAACTTGCAAGACCTACCCGAAGGACGGCACGCGTACGACGGGATACGAATATCGTGGGTAACAGCTATATACACTAATACATATTATAAAAAGGAAAGATTTCTATTTTTGTACGTAACGGATAAACTCAAAAAATACTGGACCGATTTAAATAATTATTTTTTTCATTAGAAAGCTACATTATCACTGAGTAACATAGACTATACTTGGTACTAGATTATCAAAAGCAACGGGTGGTTTAAAAAAAAATAGCCATAAAATGTCTTTCATCGCATACGCTACGAAAAGTATTAATGACAGGACAAAAAATGTTTTACAATATTATAAAATATATCAATATCTACAAAAAACATCGGAATACCATATGTCTAACTATTGTAGTTACGTCACTATAACTACTTTTTTACTTTTAACAAATAGATAGAAATGCCGAACAAAATCAAACCGTGTTATGCCTACCATTTATAAATTTTTATTTAAATAAATTATAGATTTTAATATAATATTAAGGAGTGGGAGTGCGAGTAGGAGTAGGTGTGAGAGTGAGAGTGAGTGTAGGAATAAGAGTGGGAGTTAGAGTAGGAGTGATGTGAGGTGAGAGTGTTGCGGCAAAGTAGCACGCACATAGATTGACTGCAATAAATGCTCAATTACATAAATTATTAAACAGCCTAAATAATTAAAAATACTACCCCGTCACTATTCCACGCGGACGAAGTCGCCGGCACAGCTAGTATAATATAAAATTTCGAGCAATTCTCACGACGTGATACTCAAGTGAGGGAATGCCAAACCTTATCGTAAAAATACTAGCATGATAGGTAGTTACAAAGCTTCCGGATCAATAAAAGTACCTACAAGACTATGGATTAAGAAATACATAATTATAAAGTACCCATGTTTAGCTGTGCATCTGGACATAGCAAGTTGAAATGGACAAGGTGGCAAGATTTATTTAGTAACAATGTTTATTATTATTGACATACAATCAAACTTCATACTTAAGTAAAAACTTTATTTACTGCGATAAAAAAGGTACAGATTATCTTTTAAGACTGTTAAAAAAAATCTAGAAGGTACGGCGAAGTCCTAACTTTCAGTATAATATCGATACTTATTGTCGAGAAGACAGTGTTCTATAATATTCCATTACCGAATGTGACTAGATTAGGGTTAGGTATCTGTTTTTTAATCTATGCGCAAAATGTTTCGGTAGTGTACCTACGAGTGCGATGTATCGTGCCTAATGAATCACAACCCCAAAAAGTTTGTTACCCCCATTAATACAGCGCGCCTTTAATCAATATTTTTAAACGTTATGTGCATGTTAAAATTTTGGGTAACCTCCACAATATTTATCAAGTTCAAATCCTTTCCTTGTTAAAGAGCTATAGGTTAATTATTGATGTTATAGGTTAACTAATGATTGAATAGTGGCTCTGGTCGACTAGTATCTCCGAGGAGGTTGTAATGCAATTTACCAACTCTCCATCATCATCTATTATAAATAAGAACGATTCACTGTGTTTATTTGATTTGTGTAATTGTTATTTGATACAAAACAGCTTAAATTAAATTTTTGTAATAGCCAAGGAAATTATATTATAGTCTTGTGAACTTTATTCTTTAACTTCTTAATAGAAGACACATTTAAGCTAAGTAAGTTTATTTAAGTGATTGTCTTTCCCACACAGGTGTACCTATGGCGTCATTAGCTGCAAAAACCTTTTCAAATTATACCTGCACCATTTCTCTACATGAGTCATTTCACACCGAGTATGGTGAGGTCTTTGTATAATATTCAAACAAACGGACTTTATTACTTGTGTCCTTAACAAATTATTAGGTACCTGCATGTTATGCTTTTATTACAACGCATTTGTTTTGTAGTAATAAGGCTTTGAAGAAGGTCTATAATGAAGACCTCATTAAACATTAGAAGACATATAAAAGTAGGTATTCATATGTATAAAATAAAGTGCTTTTGTCGGTATAAAACGCGAAGTAGGTATATTTATTATTATTTACTATGCGTTTTGGCAGATGCTTCGTCGTTGCCGTTGTCTCAATAACTAAGGGTATACAAATGTACCTACATTGAAAAAAGGGAAAACAAATGTTTAAACACTGTCTATAGTTTACGCGAGTAGGTAATAAATTTAACTAATATATCCCGTTTTCAACCGTTAAAGTTATTGACACAAATGTTTAATTTAACGTGTTGTCTAAATTATTGATAATATTTACTATCCTTATCGCATATTAAAACAGGTATTTCTGTTTTTTTAAACAAATCTACAAACTTAGACGTCATTAAAGAGTCTGTCTGAAACACCGGACTGAAAACTTAAAAAACTTGACCGATATTTTCACGAAATCCGTTGAAACACTTCATAAACAAAATCGTTATAAGCGCACCACACGTTTACCAAAAGCTTTAGCTCCTCGTAACCAATTTATCTTGACCCCGTTAAGTTATAAAACAAAAACTATTAATTCATAGATTCGTTCACTAAACAGGTCTATCTAAATTGGAGAAGTACAAAAATCGCGTGACACATTAACACATGACCTCAAGACAAGCCAAAACCGAAACCACGTACTGAAATGCTAATGTATGATCCTAATCTAACCCTTAAGGCGTAAGCCGGACCACGCATACTTTCCCCTAAACTATCAGATAACCTTTGCGGCCAATTTAAATAGAGGTACCGAGCTCCCCTTGGCCCAGCATTTACAGGCGAAGGAGAGGTAATATTGTGAAAGCTAGAGGTCTTGTTAAATTGGTTGACCGACATGCGAGCGGCTGAAATATGTGTAGTGACGTCATTTATGTCAGTCAATCCATTAATGCCCTTATCTGAACTTCCGAGCGTGTTACGTAAAGTGCGTTTATAGGATTGTGGCATGACACGTTAAGATTTTGTTTGCTCCAATTTCTAAGGACGAGGTTTCGTTTTATAAGTAGATAGGAAAATTTTGAAACATGTCGAACGTCTGCAGTTTACGCGAGTAATACACATTTAATTAAAACACTTTAACGGTTTAAAACGCGTTACATATACGTTAAACTTATTTGAAATTTATTTTGACTACTGCCCGATGTTTAGGATGCTTAGTAGCATTACCATTAAAGTGTTTTATTTAATTTTCTAACATATTGTTATAAATGCAGTAAGTGCTGCGTTTAACTCCGAGTATCAGGTTTACAGTAGATTAGACATAATTAAAGTTTCCTATAGTGTTACTTATGTAGTTTTTTGGGGCAAAGTAATTTCTTTTTTCATATAAAATTATAATTTAACAATAAATAAAATTTTTCGTTATTCATTTTTCTGTTTTCTGTATTTTACGATAACATTTACAAATATTCTATATCATAGATAATATAATTGTTATCGCATCAGATAAAAAAATACCAAACCGATTAAAGTGTTAAAGAAAATACTTTTGTTTGTAACTTAATTTACACGTACTTAAGCAAAAACCTAACTGTATTTTTAAGATCAATCAGTGAGCTAAGTTGCGAACTAAACCATTTATTTTCTTAATAAGTACTTAAATATCTTGTATTTCCTGTTCTACAGATTAACACATGAACAAAATATATCTCAGACGTGTCTAAAGTCAAAAGTGTCTATGGTCAATGCGCATGTGTCATAAAAGTATTTGTGTTATTTGTTTCTGAGAAAAAGGATGTGTGGACGGCAAAACCCGGGAAGGGACAGGTAGATAGTTCTTTGTCTTTAACGTGTTACAATGGTGTTTATACCTTTACGACAACAACGGTACTATTTTACACTGACTTTCTATGAATATGATTTCTTAATATTCCTTTTTAAAACCACCGACTACATTAACTACAAAAATACAGTGCAGACATAGTTAAAATTGTATTTCACTCTCTATGTTCCTTCTATTTCTACTACATATAGAAATCCCTGTGGGGCATGGGGCAGAAACATTTCTGTGTCACTTGCACAGATGACTTGTATTTACAAAAAGTTCATGAGACTTACGTTTCATATCCGAATGAAATGAAATCCATTTATCACATTCGTTAAAACCGGGGCTCGAGCCCAAAAGCTCTTGCGCTTAACCCGTCGATAAAAGCTACCGCAGCGGTCAACAACTGAATAATAATTTTATATAAGCTTTTTAGACCCTAAGATATTTTTATATGAAGTAAGGGATATACTTAAAAAAATCAGTTTCTACATATTTACAGAATTTTTATTACAAAACAAAACTTTCGTATTACCATATACCATCTATATAATAATATATAAGAGGCACACTCCTGCATCTGCCAATTATAATATCACACAATATATCTACGGAATAACTAGAATAGCCAAACATAAAACCAACTGCACACTAAAATCTCCATATCTATTAACAAGGTATGCTCTAACGGACGTAAAATAAACCGCAAGGCAGCATAAAAGCAGTGAAATGTGGAAAACATTGAAAATTTCGGCGCTTATCAGACAAAGTTAACTTTTATTTTCACCGCCCGGGGCAGGCTTGTATGAGCACGGTACAGCGCCATAGACTTAGTATTGTTAGGGACGGCACTTTAGTAGTCATTGTTTTTAAATTGTGGGGCAATAATAGAAATGCTTATTTTATGGGGATTAAAAATTGAATGTAAGATGAGAGATAAAGCATAAAATTTAAATTATACATCGTATAAAATATGAAGAGGTAAAAATCTATTTTGCCAATTGTATTTATGCAAATTTACTTTGTCTCAATAGCTTTGCTTTAAAATCTCGGCAAAATATTTTTTGGAAACTTTCGTGCTATTTATAATAGTGTTTTAGTAATTTTAAGAAGTCATATTTTTGGTTGTGATACACCCATTGTAATTTATAATATATAAGAGACCTTCATTGGATTTATAAATTTAAAAAAAAATGTATTGTCTATGAATTCTAAATTCAAACGCGATCGCACGCGAGCCAATATTTACGGCGGGTATTTTGGCCGTATGTTCTCACACGTCACAGATACACATCTGATTCATTACCGTGTTCTATGGTCAATGTTCATGCAGATTGTCTATGAAGTTCGAAATGTTAAAGTTAACAGTGTGTGGGATGTATTTTGTATATTAGAGTTTATTCGTTTATTACCACTATAGACCATACGTAAAATATTATATAATTTAACGTTTTACATTACTAGCCTGGCACTAGACACTGGATCATGTCAACTGAATAAGAAAAAGTCTTGTGTTTGAATTAAGTGAATACTTGAATCCGAATTGTTTATTTTTTTGTGTACGCCTTTTAAACTATGCACACCTTTTGTAAGGGTAGGCAGTAAAAATTCTATATAATAGGACTGAGTTAAGAACAAAAAAACTCCTATATTAATTAGTAAAAACTCCTTAGTATTAAAAAACACCTTCAAAATTGAAACTGACCCCAGGACCCAAGTTCGTTTTACATAATGTATCCCCGAAGACGCTTATACAAATAAAACACACACTTAAGTACTGTCAAGTTAACAAGTGCAGTGCCAAACTAATCTAAGTGGTTCCCTCGTACAACTTGGCAGACAAGTGTGTTTTTTTTCACTTTTCAACGTTCGCTGAACTTCAGCCGGTGATATGAACATAACATGCATGAGGGGTTACGTAGAGTAGGTGAATACAGAGATATACTGTCAAAAGGTTTTTTGAAAGGAGAGCTGTAAAAGCTTACTACCACCACCACTACGTAATGGTATGATGTAATTCGAACTGTCATTTATATATATAGCTCTATACGTACAAATCTTTCTAATCTACGCTAGCCAAGTGCTAAAATTTTAAGTTAACCAGGTTTTCTTTAACCAAGAGCGCGTTTCAGATTCAACGTTGGATAAATATTTTGTTGCACGATAAAAAAACCAAACTTTAGACGTTTTATTTTAATAATTGAATATTATTTTTAAAAGTGAATGTAAAATTTAATCCTTTTAGTCAAGTAACAATCAGTCTAAAGATTTCGAATTGCCTTTAATTACAATATGCAAGAGATATAACATTATTTGTTCCTATACTTAATATTAATCAAAGCGTTCTCTGAATTGGATTACTCTGTAAGTTCACAAGTCAAGAAAAGTGCAGCGTCTAGGTGAGACCGAAGTATTCATGTCTTCTGCTTCGACGCCCATCCACGTCTTACAACGTTAGAGTAGAAATATAAGTTTTTTTCCTTAGAAACTTTAAAAATGAGAGATGAAGATGCTGCTTTGGTTAACCTAGAAGTAAGTTATACATTTATTATATTTACGAGCGATTTCATAGTCCGCTAACGCACAGACTATTATTTCTCGTGCAGCAGCAGCAAGCATTGGCAATAAGTCACATTTGTGTTTATGTTTGTATTTATATTTAATTTATAAAGCCTCCCGTAATTAAAACGATTGACAGCTTCTGTAGCCAAAAGGTTAAACGTATTGCCTAGCATTGCGTTAAGCACAAGAGGTCTTGGGATCGAATCCCAGGGAAACATAAAATTGTTTCGGTTGGGCAGAGAACAAAAGTCTGATCAACTACTTGCCCGTTAAAAGAACGGATCAGTGAAATGGACACAGAAATGTGTTCGCCCCATGCCCCACGAGGGGAAAACTGGCTTTCACACAGTTAAAACGATCGAACATATTTTGTCTATGGATATTCAGAAATCTAATTAGAGAAGTTAGATAATACAGATTATTATTTTTTATGTTGATAACTTACCTAGGTACACAGGTTATAAATACTTCATTCTGAAATTTGGCACATTTTTAAAGAAATAAATCTTACCAGCCAGTTTTTTTTAATTATGAACCACAAATTAAAAAATGTTTATCTATTAATCATTTATTCTTAATCGACAGTACCGGCCAGGCTTGTGTTTTACCACCACAGATTCTCAGTAAACAAGGATTTACCACAGACCAACACATTACCTTAAATTTGTTTAATGATTCATATATCATTTGAATTATACTTACGTGTGAAGCTTAGTATGTGAGGCCGTGATAAGATCTGACCCCAAATTATAAAGCGCGTGGAAAACACCGCTTTCCACCGAATTTCGGTAATAACGCATTTCACTTGATTTATTCGTCCGAATATGTTTATTTGTGAAGGTGCGTGGGTTATTTTGTAGCCTGTAATTTATTTGGCCACTTAATTGTGAACATTTTTATGTCGCCTCACAATTTCAGTGGCGAAAAACAAATGGTTATACAGAAATAGTTAAGTAAAACGCTACTTTATTCGAATCCCCGGAAAACATACTTGTATCTCTATAAAGAGACCTAGAACGGTTTACGCTGAAGCAATGAAATACATAACCTAATTAAATTTTGGAATCATTTTAGACGACATTTTTGTATGTAAGTATATATTTAGTAATGGCGTGTACAAATAAAACACTTTAACGTTTTAAAAAAATATACTTTTCAAATAAATGTAACTAATACATAGCGCGTTTTAAACCGTTAGTGTTTTATTTAAATGTGTACTACTCGCGTAAACTAACGACGGTATTGAATGGCATATATTAGAATATACAACATGGACCCACTTATAGCAACTAAATGGCCATTTGCTATAAGAACCACGCGATCCACGAATTAATATTAACTTCGTATGGATTTCTATATGGGTTTGTTCGCGCGAAATAATGGAACTCATTTGGTAGTATAACTTCGAAATTAGGAGCCAATTGCTTCTAAATGGATTAGTAAGTAGGGGAAGTAATTAACGTTTTAAACAGACATTAAGGTTAACTCTCTATCAAGCGTCGATATATATATATATGAGGTTGGTACCCCCTCATATATATATATACCAACGCTTGATAGAGGTGGATATACCCCAACGTTTAGCATCTAAACGAGATGCGTTGTCGATCTATTTTGGATTTGGATATTCGGAAATCCACATACTGAAGCCGAAGCACGATTAAGTTAACTTTTTCCACCTGTGGACGGTGATTCGTGATCCGGACGGAAGTCTATATTCCTACCGCCAATTTAATATCCAGATTTCCAGAAGTCCAGCATGTTTCATAAAAATGATATATCAAAAACTGGAAGCAGGTGGGGATCGAATTAACGAGTCGTTGATTATTAACTATACATTGCTACCAATACCAACGAGGCCGTCAAAAAAATATCTATATATTGTATGTTTTATTTAGTTACCTACCTATAGAATTTCCTTATAATCAATGAATTGGAAACATTAATATATTTCACATGTTGGCATTCACACGCGCGCTCAAATAGTTATAGCAACAGTAATTGTTAGTACGTAATAAAAAATGTATGTATACATTCTTTAATAAATGTCTAAAACCAACAGCATGGAACGCTGTGGTTGCCAGTTCAATTCCTGTCGGTGTCATCAATCAAATTAATCTAAAATCGATTTTTATATGATAAATTAAATTCGCTAGCCCAAACAACAAGCGTGCCTAAAAATATGTTTTGTGATGAAAGTGTAATCCCGAAAGCCAATTTAAAGCATGGGTGTGACATGTTTTTGTGTCTGTTTCTTTATTTCAAAGAGAAATTGAAATAACCTTTATTTGATATCCGCGTTAACACTGTACACGTTTGTTTATTGATGTAATTTAACTAACTAAGAACGCACAAGTGTCATGTATTTTTTTTATCTTTTGTTTTTAATTATTTGTAATTATTTGTGTTTTGACATGTCTACAAACATATATTATGGCAATCGTTGCGCACAGTCCTGATAGTGTTGTGTATTTTTTAAATAAATTTAATAATCACTTATAATCCACATACATCAATTATCACTAATTATTTTGTTAATTTGACGGTTTCATTAGACAAATAATACCTATGTTTAGCTAATAATGAACGCGTCGTGAGTTAAATTTTATTATCTTCACATCATTCTTCAAAATTTATATTTCTCTGAAGCATGTTAGAGTTTATTTGAAAAATCTGAACATTGATAAGAAGATTTAGTGGATGCCATGTTCAAAGTTAAAATAGGGAGACAAAAAACTACCTGTTAAACTAAAACGTCTACGTCTCGCTTCTTTCATCTTTAATAACACATAATAAAACTCCATAAATGTTGTATTAATAATTTTACATTGAGTACTAGGAAGTCAGCAATATAAGAAAATAAGCGGTAGACTATTAGCGCTCCCAACATATCCGAAACAAAAAAGTAATTCGAAATCATAAACTCACCTCGATAACCAGCCACTCCGTTAATGGATTACAGCGACAGCGTCCCTCTGAAGTCTCCGCAATATTCTTTCCCGGGATATTTTATTGCCCTCGGTCATTCAATGAACTCATCTGATAGAATAAAGAGATTATCTCCGCGACCGAAGCTCATCCGGACGTTCTACAAGACATACTCCTACCAGGGCGACATAAAAATAAAGATCTGTTTAGTTATAGCCAAAGAAGTTTCCGCGAAACGTAGGTATCAGGAAAAATACATAATGTAGAGTAGGCGTCATGTGTAGGTATTTGTGTGACATGTGTGTGGTGTATGTGGAATATCGCGGGTGGCGCCGGGGGGCGGCGGGGGGCGCGTGTGTGCGCAGGGCGGGGCCGAAGGCGGACCCGTACTAACGCCGGGCCCGGCGCTCCGCAGTCCTCGCCGTTCACCCGTCTTCGCGTCGCGCGCTCGTCCCGGCCGCTCGCTCATTCGGTGCCCGCGACTCGACCGCGCCACACGTCCGCGACGCTCATATCGGTACAGTGCTGTGCAGTGCTCGCTTTGACATTTCGAGTGATGCGAACGACGTCCGGGAACTGAGCGAAAGGGTTGTGCGACGGGCAGAGGGCGGCGCGAGAACGCGCTTGCGCCCGCCGGAACGAGCCGAGACACCGCAAACGCGTCCACAACGGCACGCGCGATGGACGACAAGCCGACCGCCGGCGAGGAGCACTACAGCCTCCGCTGGAACAACCACCAGGCGCACCTGCTGCGCTCCTTCGAGGCGCTGCTCCACGCCGAGACGCTGGTGGACGTCACCCTGGTGTGCGCCGAGCGCCGCGTCCGCGCCCACAAGGTCCTGCTCGGCGCGTGCAGCCCGCTGTTCCGTCGGATATTCAGCGAGAACCCGTGCAAGCACCCCGTGATCGTGCTGAAGGACTTCCAAGGATGGGAGGTGCAGGCGGTCGTGGACTTCATGTACCGCGGCGAGGTGTCAGTGGCGCAGGAGCAGCTCGGGACCGTGATACGTGCGGGAGAGTCGTTACAAGTGCGGGGCCTGGCAGACCAGGAGGTGGCCGAGGCGGTGGAGTCCGAGAGATCACCGGTCGGCAGCCCACCGACCGCGACGGCCGTGTCGCCGCCGGCGAGTCCGCACAGTCCGCAACCCCGGCGTAAACAAGCGAGGCCCCGTAGGCGCTCGGGCGAGTCTGATACACCAGAAAATTTGTCCATGCGACGTTCACCGAGTGGTCTCAAGGCAGTGCGATTATCCAGAGGACGTTCTCCACACAAACAAGAGCCAGATGAGCCGGAAACGGAGGCCCCACCTCCACCGAGAATGTTTCCACCGCACCAGGATATGTTCCCACCTGTACCGCCGCCAGGAGTATCGGCGCTTTCGCTGACACCACCGCACAGTGAGTAACTTTATTTTCATTTATTGTAATAATTCCACTTCAGTGTAGATGTTTTTTACATGAAGCAGGATAAACATAATGCGAGGATTTATTAATTAAACTGATATCAGATTTGTTCAAACGTCGATGTCAGTACGTAATAATTGGATGAAGGGAACGGCTGCATATTCATGATTAATTAAATGATAAGGAACGACAAGTACCTACCTGGTGTGTTGTAAGATTCTAATACGAAAACTTAGTTAGATATGCGAGGAAATATTAGTTGATTTAAGTGTTGATAATTGTTAATAATCGAAAAAATATGACCCTTATCAAAACACATGCTGTTAAAAAATCGGAGGTCATTTCTGCAATGTCGTTGTGGATGAACAATTACTCGAATAACAAATAACAAAAACTGACCTTGTCGATTCTTGTTGAATGCATTTTCTTATTTGTCACCAATGTTATAGATTTTAAATTCGATTCTGTTGCACAAATAAGTGAAATGTATATTAATAAACATTGCTTACAATGTAGCTACTTAAATGTTAGGCAAAATAGGGGGTAACTAATATGAAATACAATATTGTCCTTCTTACTTTACTTAAATTTAATAATAAGATACTCATAAAGACTTTTTTAACCGAACGATTTCGAAATTAGAATCTCCTTAAACTGAATTCTGGTATAAATACATTAAAAAACTTTTATTTATTCAAAATTAAGTTTCATTAAAGTCAGTTTTTTTTAATTTTATTTTACAGTCATACGAAATAATCCATTTATAAAATTGACGTTAACCAATTCTGGCACATAACATGAGAAAATGCAAAATTACGATTGCCTAATACGAATTGATTAACTTCGATAAGTTAATGGGGGGATATCGATAAGTTTATCGATTTATTAAATCGCATGTAGGCTTAATGACTCGATTAGTATATCGAGTGTTAACCGGAACCTTTCACAGATAAATTAAGATCACCCATTCATGTGTCGATGTCTTATCGCAGAGAGGTTTAGTCGGTATAGCCTTCATATGTCGCAAAGTGCTAACTGCAAACATTCACTCGTCCTGTTTGTAGACGAAATTCGTTCACAAATTTTCCTGAACCTAATATTAATCGTTTAAATTAGAAACGAGTTAATATAATGAAAATTCTATGAGAAGTTAGTCTATTTAATGAAATTGATTTGAAATTATAAATCTTATTAACGAAATTCGTATAATCCAAATATATTTTTAATTTAAACTAATGACGTCTTAGGCAATCTTAGTTGAGTACCAGAATGTATGTATACTCCCGAAAAAAATATTATGTAACAGATACAATAATGTTTCCACCCCAAGCCCCACATAGCTTATTTTACTTTAAAATGGAAACGTGTCGACGGCGGTTCTGTACCTAATAGACTCTCACAGTAGGCTTAGATGTTGAACAGCGTGGTCCACTAGTTGAACGTAATACCGAGTTCAATAATCATGAACCCAAGAGGGTTTGAACTGGGAAATATAAAAAAATGTTACGATCGGGCAGGACACAAATCTGACTAACTACAGATACACAAAGGCTAACAGTGAAACAGTCATGGCTTTATCCTAAGAGCCACACACATGATTTTCTATTATACTGTATTAGGAATTACGAATCATATTTAATTAACTAGCTCTAACAGTGAAAGAATAACGACAAACCCCTCTATCTAAAGCGAAAGTTATCTAGTTAGTACAACTTAATGCCTTTCATTAAATGATTTATGCCAAACGCTAAGTATTTGTAAGCTGTTGATAAAACAGGCGCCAACGTCAGTTCAAATACAGATATAACAATTTTACATGCATGCAATCCTTAGCGTGTGTCGGTGCTCATTTTATACCTGGCTAGCCGCTAGTCCGCACTGCATTTTCTATTTGCCAACTGGTTTTGAAATTGTACCGATTCCACTGATTGAAGTTCGCTTTGCACTTAATGCGTCGAATATAATTAATTTTATTGATAGCTCAATAACCGCTTTAGTTTTATAAACAAATTCGTTAAAGTTAGGTTAAATCTATCTATATACATTATCTATGGTAATACTGTTTATTATCTGTAGAAAATATACACGGTTAACATATTAATATTTTAGTAAAAGCGTTACATTATAAGCAGAAGTGTTTTACAGCTAAATAATTTGTATACTTTCCACAGACTGAACGATTTTTTAAAAATCGTACACATTATTTTTTTAATTCTAAGTTGAATCATATCAGAAAAGGTTTTATATGGTAGGTTATAAGTGTAATAAGATGTTATAAGAATAATTCTAACAAGAACAATATCAATAAAACTAATCGTTTAATCGTTATAAGATGATACCAAAAATAAGTTTCACCATAAATTGTATTTTATTGTTTCCCCAGTTTCGCGTATGTGTTGAGTGCTTGATTGCGTCATAATAGTCGTTGCTAGTGAAGGGTTGCACGCAACGTGCGTAGGGAAACTAACACGAGGGGAGTTTCCGAGCGTTTCCGCACTTGTCAATCTCATTCCAATTTTAACTGCTTATTTCTCAACATAATCTGTGGGATATAAATATATGTCTTGGATGTCTTAAGACCTTTTTAAATTTGTTTGTATTAAGATCGCGTTACTAAGTATGACTAATTTAAATAAATAACTTATATAGTTATTTTATTTAAATTTATAACAGCTTACAACATAACTTATATAGTTATGTATTTATTATAACGCCAGTTTAATCAAGCCCCTTAATTTATCGTAAGGTAGCCTAAATAAATTAATGATGTATTAATCCGGCATACTTTTTGAGTTCTTGACCGTAGATAATAATTGTAACTTATACCTAAATCTTCCGTCCATTTTTCTTTAATATAACATAATCTTCCAAAATTAGATTTCGCACATAATGGCTCTGACCACAGGCTGCTTCACCAGTTCCACTTATGCACTGAGCGTACGTATGTTGGTCGTAATTTTAATGTTTTATTGTTTCCTTCGTGTGTGATGAGAGCTTGATTACGTATAATGGTGGTGTAAATGTAATGAGGGGTTGCGTTGACTACTGGCAATCACACGTTTCCTCATTGTGGCAACTTCAATGCGAAATTTTGATTTTCCCGCCATTTTTTCATTAGAGTTTACGACGAGCGACGACGTAATGGCGATTGCCGCCATTAATGCTAAATGTCTGTTAGTTTTAAATCAGCGAACATAAAACATTCCTTCGTGTGTGAGCTTTTATTACCGGATGGTAATGAAAGTGGGAGTAAATTTCTATAGTTTATATTTATTTGACTACTTTTAATCTTATAAGATTATCGCACCATATAACCGCTTGTATTGCATTCAAAATTTTCGTCAAATCTTCTTTATACATATAATTAAAAAGTATAAAACCTTTTCCAAAATTCCTTCGAAACAATAGCGTTACCATAATTTAAGACTAATGATCAACATCAATAATAAGTAATCAATTTAACAATAATAATTTTAAATAGTATATACCTACTTTTTACTCTTTACTTAAAACTTTGGAAATAAAATTCATTTTATATTTTCATAACTACATTTACAATGTTGCTAGTTTTTAATCCATATTTTGGAAGCAATACTAAGTTACAGTAGAAGATAATGATTATTTTCATTACCATATTGATGTTTCGCTATTTATAATCGATTGTTAGCATAGATTCAATGGGCACGCAAGGTCTTACTATCGAGCACACAGCCTTGCAGGGTGTAAGAAAAAAAACAGAAAAAAACGGAATATAACGACATTGACACGAAGACTGCGCGCACGCAAGGGTGACTAGGACACATGCTTCTGAGAATTATTACTCGGTGAATGTAATTAAGAAAATCTAGTTATCTAGGTTATTGACATAGATAATGAAAATGTTACATAATAAAAACAAATGAACGTCTTATACTTATCTATTAATGAATTCTCAATTGTCATTAATAACTTAATCAAACTGAATAGGTATGAAATATTAAATAACTACTATTAACTAACTAATGTAAGAATATTAGTTTTAAAATATTTTAGAAGAGAAATTGTTGTTTTTTAATAAATGTCATGGTCACCCTATCCCAAGATCGCCGCGAACACTGCGCCCGCGCATTTACATTCAATCGACACCGTTCGTCTGTGTCCTACTTACACTTACCGTTTAAAACTGCCCTCTGCATACCCTACTTATGTCGTGTAAGTACAAATTATGCCTGTATAGGGACTCGGTGTCGACGGCTGTAAATTTGTGTCCGTTGCTAATCTAACGGATTGATTCATGCATGGCGTACGCGAAATAAATAAACCGTAAGGATTTATTAGACAATTATGGCCACTTTCTCAGAGGAATTGTTGTTGTCGGTGGGTAGATTAATATTTCAAATGACATTTGTAAGATTATATATATAACTAGAGTTTGTTTTATCTACCTTTTATTTATAATACATTCGGTTATTAATATTAAGGTTTTCTTTAAATAATATTAATAGATCAACGAAAACTTTTTATTAACAATATTTCTATAACTTTCTTAACGCATAGATTATACTTACGACAAGTTACAATATTATCCGCAAAAACACGGCGTATGGCGAACTTGTCTATTAATAATTACTACATCGTTAGCCCATTGTGACATAACCGGTACTTATATTTTTTGTCGGCGCCAAGATATACGTCTGTTACATTAATTACGTACATACATTTATAATTACAATTGTCTATTGCAAGTACAGGTGGTTAATTATTAATATTTACATACAAAGGTGCGCCGGTGGGTTTGCATGCGCTAGAGATATATCATTAATAACCTTATTTCTTGCGGAATCCAATAGGCCGTTATAATTAAGAAGAAGAAAAAAATTAAATATGTTTTTTATTTAGAGATTTAGAAGGCTTCTTATTTAGTACTTAGGGACTTAACAAATAAAATTGTAATAATAAGGATGGTCCTTCCTATTTACATATATTGCATATTAGACAATAAGTAGGTTCTGTAACTAGGTTTGTGAAGGTAGCCAATTTATTTCGTATACCTAAATTAAAGCCTATTTTATAACATGCTAAAATTCTACTATCATAGATACTTGTAAAATAATGTAAATCATTTATTACATTTTATTTATATGCATAATATATAAGATATCTATAGTAATTAAACTCGACGATGTGCGTTGTACTGAAGGAAACTATAAGCTTTCTCGCCTAAATAGGTCCTACACCAGAACGAGTGGGCGTTTCGTTTTACGGTAGTGTTACAATAATTTATGTGAGCATTTCTATCAGTTGTTCTACAACTCGCGAGATCTATATTTAGAACCTGCTTTCACATTTCTTTTCAAGACGTGAACCTTCCTGATATTTTGAAAAGCTACTTTGCATAAAATCTACTCGATTGTGAATACGGAGAAAGCTTTTGCTTAACCGCAAGTGTTTTTCATATTAAAATGACTCGATCGAATTATTTTCTTATCAAACAAAATTATCTTATATAAAAATGCGTTTTTTTTACCTTGTAACTTTGATGTCTACGAAGATTTCAGGGATATTCAATGAAATAAGATTTCGCTGGAAAGAGAAATCTTTTGGTCAATTGTCAAATGTGTCACTTCATCGCAGAGAGAAATGTCATTTTCAAATCTATTTGAACCCCTTTTAAACAACTTCCACAGACTATACTGTTATTTATATAAAACTAGAAAAATTAAATAGATACGTGTCAAGTGCGCAGTTCACACAATTTAGTATCATTACGCGTCTAACTTACATCGTCATTAGTAAAACTTAAAGATGTCCACGCTTACGCAAATCGCTGCGATTGCCCAGAATTATACATCACTTACCTATTGTGACATGGACGTGTGAAAATGGGCCATAAATTAACCTTAAATCATTGCTTTGCCGTCCATATGAAGTTAGGGTGTGGATACACAACTTAATCCTTTGAATATATTCCTTTGTTAAGTTATCGTTATAATCGTTTCAATCTGGTCACACGATGTCAATATTATTGGCTGAGCATGACAAGAACATGTTTCATATACAGACAGAGGTCGAACCCGCAACTCTCATAGTGTTCTGCATCGTTACAAAATAACTTCATGTATTAACTAAGTAGGTTTAAGCTATAAGTTTTATTTTTAAGACCTTTTTAGGCTATTTCTAAAAGTGTTTAAACACGTCGAAACCCCTTTTTATATCATTAAAAAAACTATATCCATTTTCTGCGGTTTTCACTTATTAGTCCGTATGTAAACGGCCTTATATGACACATACGTCGCTAATTGGATGATATGCGTCAAGTTTAATGGTCGTATAGTAAATTATATGTTTTACGACCTCCCATGTTATCGATGATAATGAAATACTCGTATGATTTATTTAATTAATTTACAATAGTCTCGAATAAATTAAGTATATCCAATATTTCAGTTTAAATTAGTACTATCTTATCATGTTTCGCGATAGGTACTTGAGGTTAATTCTTATTAAAATAGATTTTTTACGAAGTTCAAAAAAAAGTAAGTACGTCAACTGGTGAAATTTTATTATTTCTCATTTTATTGTCTGAACAGCTTCTTGATAGTTATAAGGCTATTATTATAACTATTCCGTAATTATTAAGGCAAAAATCAAAAGTCAGTAAAGAAAGCTCGGAGCCCAATGTCTAAACCGAAAGTAACACGACCTCCTTATGCAAATCTCCAATAGTAAATTACATGGTTATTTGTTTAGATCTCAAGCCCATATTCCCATCACGCAACCGGATCTCGAATCACACATTACATTTAATTTTATACGAATTTAATAACAAGTGAGATGCGGCCATTGTTCTGTGTGTGAAAGAGCGATTTTTTCTTAGCGATAAAGAGGTGCCGACACACTTCGAGATTGATGTGTAACTACCCGCTGAGCGAGCGATATAATTAATATCCATAATCCATCCACACGGTTCCCTTTCACCGATACCAGTAGCCACCGTCGTATTCCGATTCCGTTAAATCCGAATGAATGGAACGAAATAAGATCACGAGTGAACCGAAGCTGACCGACAAGAAAAGATCTCCCAGCGATAAACAAAAAACGACCGAAAGTACATGTCATGCAGCGTGTGCTAGGCAATTTCACGCCGGCCATGGGAATGCGACGAATTGACTGAAAGCAATTAAATCGAAATGCTACCGAAAAAAGTTCAATTGACACGTGAAATCGTCGAGCGAGCATTGTGAGCGAATCTTTTTGATTCCGTTCGCTCGATCTTCAAATGAACGGGCTGATTGAAATTTTGACAAAGTCCTCCCCCGATGCAGAATGCAGATTATATTCGGCTGACTGCGGCTCGCTCGTTGTTTGTAGATAATATTATCGAAAGTTTCGCGGTGACAGATTATAACAAACATAATAAAACTTTTATATATCCTGTGGTAAAAGCTATCGGTTGAACGATGATTTATTTCGTTCAAATAGCCTCTTTTAGCAAAATGACTGTATATTATGTATTCATTGCAGCTTATCGAATACATTAGCAGTCGAATGATACATTAGTTTAATTTATTATAGACAACTTCTGCATAAGACTTGGCGCGCAAATATCTTGATTAAATTAAACATCAAAATTCCTCAACTAACTTTTAAGACTCACTCAAATCTCCGCAATAAAAAAAAGATGTGTACGATAACAGAGTGCAGAGTTTATTTTATTTTAATTAAAACTAAACGGCATTCTAAAGGCATTTATTTGTCCATATTCACGAGTAATTATAGAAAATGAATGTCGAAGCCTTGTTGGTCTTTTATGTTTATGACTTAAAGCGAAGCTATTATTCTTCAGAAAATATTCACAAACAACTTTATAGTTCACCTACTTGAAGCTTAAAGTCAGGAAAACAAAACTTTTTATACCAACAAAAAGCTATATAATATTGAAATCAGATTACAGTGTGGCTATCACAAAAGTTAGGGACACAAAGCGAGGGCAACCGCAGTTTTGTTTATAAACGTATCCTTAACCACATTTCGGAACGTGTGACAGTTCTTAATCGTGTTTTGTTGTTGGAACGACGGTCTTCCTACACGACTTAATTTTTCCCGCCATTTCTTATGTGTTTGGATCAAGATTGGCGCCAAAAATGTTTAAAGTAAGATTTACACCAGAACTCAATTCTTATTACGTACACAGATAATAATGAATACAGAATATAATGTAGCCCGGCGCCAGCTCGCCAATTCTCCGCTACCAGGAATTTGGTAAATGTCATTACCTTCCGAGTAATTACCAATGATAGATAGGAGCACGTATGAATCACATTATGTGAGTCAGTGAGAATCACTTCTGTGGTCAAACAGTAACCACACACGTAAACAATTTTGTATCAATGTATTTTTTGCTACATCCATTCATGTCTCTTATTGGATCGTTCTTAGAATGAGTTTTAATATTCTCGTTTGTACACTTTTTATATAATAAAAAAATTTAATACGCTTCTTCGTAGTAGATAACAATTCCTAGTAATATTATTCAAAGATGTAGTTAATAATTAACTAGGGACTATTGTACACTAGGTAATTTAACAAATAAATTTACTAGAACACTGATCGTGTTTAATTACTTCAATTGTAAAACATTACAACTGTACTCCCCTAGGGTGCTTAACTAAAAACCCATTGATCATTGCGAAATAGCTAACGACACAATAATTACATATTTGTCATAACAAAGGCATTACTGTAATTAGGTCCACTTTCATCAAATACTTATGTAAGATAATATTAAAGTATGTGAACATGCATTACGTATTCACATGATGTAATTAATTAAATAGCCTGTGGAAACGTATGGACTAATGCAGATCTTGGATTAGATCTCTAATGGATTTTAATTGTGTTCTGTGGTACCGCTAAAGCTCACCGCCATAGATAATAATTAGATAAATGTTCAACATTACATATTTGAAAGATACGGTTCACTAGTGATGTTTCCTATTATGAAATTGATTTAATGGAACGTTTGGAAGGAATACAGACTCAGTTTATATCTCTTTGATTTTTGTGTTATCTGTAAATCAGTTTATGTTATAATCGTAGGTAGGTAACTTGTGAAAAACGTAACTTGAAAGTTTTAAATCGCAATTAAAATAGATAGCTTTGATAGTAATAACATTTATTGAATGTTTAAGTTATGACGATTATATCGTAAGGTACCTACTTCTATCATTTCTTGAAATTGAAATAAATAAATGCTTATGTTAATAATCGGAAGAATTTCCGTTTTTTTTACATTCCATAGATAACACTACATCTTTCAACTATCAAATTACGAATTTAATTACCGTTTTTGTGTATTTCGTGACATCTAATACATAATGTTAAAATTTAGCAACGCCTCGCAATCCGCTATTCATTACACTTCCGCCATTTCGAATCGTGTTTTTGCAATTTACCAAAAAGATTTTTAATTTTTCATCACAATGAACAGGCCACCGTCTAATTTCACACATCGAAATGTATTTTGTTTACTCGGAGAAAGCAACGGACGTAATCGTTGTATCGATTTTTATTTGTATCGCGGCAAATCGATTCTGGCCACAATCGTTTTGGCGCCTACATGATTACATACGTAACGGAAGCGGGATTGGATTGGAACAGGCCATAATAGTATTATCACAGACAATAATATGTTTATACGGCTCTGAGAAGCGACGAGCAAAATTGTTTTATTATTATAATTTTCTTCGTTTTAGCGGTTTTTTTTGTACAAAAAAAAAACAATAATAAAACGCTACAAATGCAAGAAATAAAAAATAAGAAAATGACGTTAACCGAACAATTGTGTGTTGACATTCTAAGGAAAGTATACCATTTTAGTGCCGGGTTGTTCTAGAAGGCTTACGATTATCTAATGCCCAAAAGGATTAAGCTATTGTTATAGATAACATAATTATATAGCATAAAGTAATTTTTACTGTATCTTATCGTAATACAACATTTGTGCCACAAAATAATCCGCTAATTGAATTGAAACTGAAAATATAACTGTTTAAAGCACATTAGTGTGATCCGACGATAAGAGGTTTTTTGAGAAATCTTATGAACAATGTATTTCTCACAATAATGCGCCGCTGACCGAAAATCCATTTCAATAGCAATTGGATCAAATTAACAAGTCTGTGGGATCGTGCAAGCGCCGCGCGTGTGTGATACTACACATTATTATGGTTGCCACAAATTATTCTCTTTTGTTGCGCGTGCGATTATATGTTTGACCTTTTTTACACAGCATATTTTTAATCTAAATGTTATAGCGTCTGAAAGAAAACTTGCAGAGTTATTTTATACTAACTAAATCTAATGCACGTAGTCAATAGTCAGTTCGATCGTTTGTTTGACACTACAAATAAAAATATTATTCATATTTTCTTAAGATAGTAAAGAATTACATTATGTTACATTATTTTAAAAAGACATGAACAGATGGAAACTTTTTAATAGGTATAGACTCTTTTCAACGTAATGTTTTTAATTAATCATACGGCAAGATGGCAACCCTAAATAAAGATTTCATTCCGAACTCATGTACAAGTATGTTATTATAATTATATGAGACAAAAAATGAGTTGGACCCGTTTTTATAAGAGGCTATGTACAATGAGAGTATACACAATTAAAACTGTTTTTCATAAGTACAGACTTGTACTTAGAACATATTGTTTTTTTCGACCGTAATCCAGTTCCAAATCCCAGTTATTCATGTTTTAAAAATGTGTATAGGTAGGTATATCAAAGGAAAACAGGGAAACTTAATATATTTAACACGTTTAACTTTCTTTCGTTTTTTTTATAAAAGTTACAGGTCTTTAATAACCTTAAAATTTGTTTTCCTACTATAGAAAAATATTATCTACTTAAATAAATATTGAAAAATTCATTGATATAATATTAATTTAAAATCTTTGCTTCTACAATTAAAAAATTATGTTACTTTTGTGCTTTGGAAATTCATACATTAGCTTTCAAGTTGTAGTTACAAGTTAGATAAGATAAAAATAAATAAACCACTACTTAGCTCTGTTAATCAAAATAATATTAATTGAATATTTATTAACATTAAAACGCAATAAGAAAACCCATGACAAATTAGTAATGGAACCTACAGATTCTTAATTGTCGCACCAAGGTGTATTGAATTTTCCTCTGCACATTATCAACCCTTCATGATTTATGTAAAGAGGTCTTTTGCGGCACGCGATATTCATAGACAATGCAAGGATAGGTGTTTCTTCGACCTAGAACCTAGTTTTAATCAACGACAATTAACGTCATTGACTATACTAAAGTCATCGTATTTATTCAATTCACTTTACAACCGGTTCATATTCGAAGTTCGAATCCCGCCGAAACATGAAATTGGGCAGGGTATAACGGAATGTAAGTGCCGTATACAAGGGTGAGGGTAGTCCACTAAATAAGTAGATATAGGCCACCCAAGTGGTTAATGTTCGAATGTTTGAAATTCGTACTTCAACAACTCGGTGGCTCAATATTTTCCGTATTGATTCGCCCGAGAATCGACGCTTATTTTACTATAACAAATACTAAAACTCTAGTTTACGAGTAGTACACATTTAAATAAAACACTTTAACGGTTTAAAATGCGATAAATACTAGTTAAAGTCATTTGAAAATTATTTAAACTACGGCCCGACGTTTCAGCCATGGTCTTGTGGTTCGTGGCTAATACAAAGCGTTATAGTGTTTTATTTAAATATTACTAATACTCTTCACTATATTTAAATTTTTATATCTCACGTCTAGGCGTATTTTCCATCGAATCTCTCTCAAAAATTGAACATTATTACATATTCCAGAGTTGTACAAAAAAAGCCGATATTGATTTGAGACCACCCTGATTAGTGTTTTAATGTGTTTTTATTAAATAAAGTATACTTTCGCGTCCTTGGTTCTATCACGTGATCTATTGTAGTCGGTATTAGATTAGAGCGATAATTAATGCTGATTCCATACGACCTAGATTCGGCTCGCGTCGATAAAGTTAATTTACAGTTAGTTGTAAATCTCGTTGCAAAACAGCCTGACCATAGACAACACGGCAACACCCACACGACACGTCACAGCGTATGAATGAGTCTGTGGTATGGGTATCACCCTCTCACCCCTTACGCGCGTAACTTTCACTGTCTATGGGTACGCATGTTCAAAACAACACATGTCAGACGGGGGGTTCCCCCTAAGTTTTGTGTGAATGAACTTGTTTGTTAAGCGAAAGGGTTAACTTTCCATCTCATATGGAGCGAATCGATCGTAAACTTTGGTTTACTACTCTAAATCTGAGTGACGTTCTCGTCTTGAACGTAGTTTGAGTTTAATAGTGCATGTTACACGTATTCAAGACCCTTTTTAGGTCAGATGTTATTAGGACTAAGTAATATTTGAAATTCGCGAGTTTAGAAGATTTTTAAACAACGTTTTTACTGTGACTAATAACTTAGAATTACTTGTTTAAACTGAGATCAAAACTTCACATAATTCGCCATGTATATTAACTAACAGACGTTAAAAAAAATCCTGTTTGTGAAAATGTCTCATAAACAGATTACATGGGAAAAGTCGGGCATTTTCCTAAAAGAAACATAATTTACGGTCGACTAGCCCACCGATGGTTAGATTTAGAAAGTTTCAAAGTATATCTAATTGACCGCAAGAGATATTCAAATTGAATATAAATAAGCCACTAAAAAGAAATGTAAACAATGAACCTTGAAATAACGATCATTGTGACAGATTGTAAAATTATTACAGTGAATGGACAGAATGTGATATTTATTATCGATATTATTACAGTACGTGATACAGGTTGGAAAACGTGCAGTATGATTGGTATAGCCTAAATCTGTTAGTAGACTGTTTATTGAGGAAAATTACACTTCGTCTGGACATCTGGATGTCAATTGGGTGGTAGGAATATAGAAATTCCGTCCGGGTCACTAACTACCGTCCACAGATGAAAAAGTCGTGAAGCTTAATCGCGTTTCGATTTCAGTCTGGACTTCCAAAACCGAAATAGTTGGGCAGCACATTAGTTTAGATGCTATAGGCTTTAAATTATTACACGTTATTGAATTTACTAACAAGTTTATGTACGCAGATAGTATTATCACTATGTGTATTGCACTAATATTTTTTATAAAAACTTGTAGACACTATCTGTGGTCACCGTTACTTAGACACTGTTTTTATTCAACAATAAAATACAACGAAGGGTTTACCCTGCCGTGATAAATATGTATATAGTAATCAATTTAATGCATTTATCTTTGATTTAAAATTCTTGCTCATCCACTAAGTTATTTTACAAAGGAGGTTTGAGAAAGCGAATTACGAAGCCTCAATTCTCCAAGTAAAAAATCGAGAGTAAAATAGATGCAATATCCAATTTCCTTCAAATAAGAGTGGATATATCGACACTTGTAATTATGCAAATATCGAGTAGCCAACGCTAACGAGTGACACGGTTTAACGACTCCTGCGCACTCGCTATAAAACACAACGGAACCAAGTTTATTATGCATCAAATTAATTGTCCATTACGTTTACTTTCAATATTGTGCTTTGATTTATTATATTATATGAGCTTACATATCCGTTTATTGATTACATGCCTTGAAACACGTTGCGAAAACTGCATTTTTATTTTTAAGCAAACATGTTTTTTTGCCACATAAAGCAAAGCGACATAGCAACAACGACAACCTAAAATGCAATAATTACAACTTATCTAAAATAAGTTCAGTAATTCTTTAAGCTTGAAATTTCGTAAATCATGCTAACTAACTTCTTTGCTTTGGTAAAAAATATAATCTTTTAAAGTTTAGTAATATATAGAACTTCTCTACTTTTCTACTTATCTAATTTCAATAAGTGTACGTAATCATAGAAAAACGACGAGTCGTAGTAAATATCAATTGATATGAATTCGCGTTTATATCCGTTTAAAAGTGCTTTATTTTATGTCACAAGCATAAACCAACGAAACAAAATATAATAAGCGACAACCAACAACAGTTGAATTAAATAATTAGAAGAGCGGGTAGTAGTAAGAATATATAGGATTGTACATATAAGAAAATTACACATAGTTTTCCTTGAAAGTTTAATAGTTACATGCCATACACATGACGTAACATACAAGTTGGGAAGTAAAAGCATATTACATAAAAATTGCATAAAACAACTGTAACCCATGTTTATAAAACGGGAAACACCAATTACTAACATTAAATAACACGACACACGCATTAATTGCAATCCGTGTACAAGAGTACAACTAGCTAATAATATAGGCTAGTGAAGGATTTACTGGCCATAAAGGAAGCTGTTATCTCTTACGGCTGTAGAAAGGTTTTATATCTTTTTTCACTTGTTTGACGTTTGTCTATGGTTGAAGATTTAATTGATTTTATCTGTGTTAAAAAAGGTTGACAGTTAACCTTGTAATTGTTTGACGAAGTTATCAAAGTCTTTATAAAACTATTTCATATTTACGTAGTTTTAATTACATTCAAATTATCAAAAATATATTAGCTCGTTTCCAATGTTTATCCTAAAATTGGAAACACTATACGGAAGGATAAAAACGCGGGAAAATGTGATATGACAGTTTCGCACTTTCATGTCGTTCAAAAAAATATTTAATTTGTCAGTTGGACGCTTTGTTTGAAGGAAATTGAAAAAAAATATGTAGCGTAAATGAGACCTGTAGCGTGGTATACTAAACACAATACGAAAAATTACCAAATTTTTACTAAAGTGCTAAACTTTAGTAAAACTCTTAACGTTTTTCTTAAAACAACACTGCGTAATATTTCGTGCCTTCCGTTTCACTCTCCTATTATTTCCGTAAAAATAATTACTTCGGAGCATAAAACCTGAGATAGCTGTGTCATAAAGCCTCGGTTTATTCGAAGCGAGATATAAATATGCGTCGTGCCTATATCCTACATTGGAGTATGAAAGCTTAATCGATCTGTCGCTGCAATACTATTTTAAAGTTGGGTACAGTCGTATTCAAATTGTTTATCGCCGTTTTTAAAGCAATTGTCTAACGCGTTATAACGTATAATAGATAATTTAACATCTACTTACATTCTATTAAATGTAATTATGCGTCATTACTAATAGTTACTCAATAATAAAATTAATTACCTTGTGCTTTAATTAATAAACTATTACTTAGCTTAAATTTATAATAAGAGATTAGACATTTATTCATTTCAAATTGAGAGTAACATATTTTTACAAAAAAAGATTTGCTGGTAGACTATAACACTACTTGAAACATGAGTTTGACATTCAACGCCATCTAGTATCGAGTAGCGCTTTACAAAGCTTTTTCTTACCTTTTGACTTTGATGATTAACTACATTTCACGAAATTGGGGCTCATTGATGTAATGGTAACTTTGTAAGGCTATTAATATACGGATCGTAGGTTCGATCCTGACTAAGCCTGAGATGTTAGAATGGAATCTAGACATGCTAAATGGAATCTAGCTACTAAACATTAAAAAAAAGTTTAAACGCGTTACTTTTTCAGTCTTCGATTTCCGAATATCCGAAGTCAATATAGATTGACAGCGAATTGCTGAGATGTAATGGTGAATGGTGATCGCCATGCTTGTCTTTCCTCCTCCTTATAAAAAATAAATAATGATAGTAAATAAGTTACTCAAGTGCAAGGTAACAACGATTTTGAATATGACCTACTTAATTTAAATGAATGTTATGTTAAAAAAAAATTTTGCTCTTGTTACAGTGTTCGGCATGGACTCCCCCCTCGGTCTTTTCCCCCCGGCATGGAGCACAAGATGTACCCTCTGATGGACGTGGAGCACCGGCCGCCGCCTCTTGACGCTCAACTCTTCACCAACGTCAAGAAGAAATGTGGGTTGCACTTGTATCCTACTCATAGTAAGTCCCTTTTATAATGTGGCCAACCTAAATGTGGTAAAATTTTAAGACTAAATCTATCTTGAAGAGACAATGTTTCATTTCAAACATTATCTGTAATACGCCCGCTTTATACAAAACAATAATAATTACATAGGTATAGTATAGTAGCAATTATAACAATGATTATTATAGGTACTTACTAATAATTGTATGTACACCCAAAACCCTACGAACGAATGTAAATAATCAAGAGTCTCTAAAGACTTATAAATTATAAATTACACTTATAAATGTCAATAATAAAATATTAAAGCTTTAAATGTATACTACATATTACACAACAGAGAAGCTAAAAAATAACTACCCCTATTTTTTATTGCAACTTTTTAATTATTATAATGTTAAATACTGTCTGTAGTTTACGCGAGTAGTACACACTTAAATAAAACACTTACGGTTTAAAACGCGATATATATTACAAAAAAATATTATATAAGTTTAACTAATATATATCGCGTTTTAAACCGTTAAAGTGTTTTATTTAAATTATTATAATGATTGTTTTACTTTGTACAAATTGTAATTATCATTGTGCCTGTATTGTAGCCCTAATGGTTTGCGCATTTCGGTAAAATTTGATAATGATCTTATTTGACATTAATACAAAAATAACAGCTTCATATAGCTGTCACGCACAAATATTAAAAAATTAAATATTATAAGTAAAAGAGGGCTTTTCTAAAAGTATATTAAAGTATTGTTCCCTTTCTAAATAAATCTAATTTGCACGTAAAAACTAGCATATTACACGCTGTGTAGCCTAACTTATTATTTTGCATCTGACGGAAAGCATGACGAATTCATTTTGTTTTCGTTAATAATCGAAAAGTGGCGGTGCGCGAAATCTAGAAATATCGTTCAATTAAAAGTAGGTTGGCCACAAATTTACGTGTTCTTATATTGAAGCCTATAATGGAGAAAGTTGTCGTCTTATGTTGACAGTATGTTAGCGATGTTGCGAAGTAAGCTCGATCAAACAATAGTCATTATGCAGCTAATAATAGCGTACGAGCTGCAACCGTGTCTCGTCACACATCTATTGTCTCCCGCCGTATGTTTATTAAGACGATCTGATATCGTATCGTAGGGAACAGACGCCGTCTAACGTATGCCCACAATGGTCCACTGTCAGGCTCCACACACAATGGCTCCGATCGATTAGCACCCATCGTGCCGACGTCACGTGCAGAGCTAACGAGCCCTTATTTGGAAATGCCTTTATCTACTCGCTGTTAAGGGCATTCCCGTTCGATCTTTTTTATGATAAAAGAGAACACACAAGCTGTACACTTGATGGAAGGTGGACCTCAGCCATATAGAGTAATAGAGTAAAATCTTCGATCCTATCTAAGTTAACGTGATCCGACGAAATTATAGAGCCATAGTTAGGGCGACGTCGCCGTATGTTCGTTCTTTTTGACAGAAACGCCTTAATAGTCGCGTGCTCGCGTCGAATTAATGAGGGATCGCGGCGTGTCGCCGCAACCCGCTCATTTCGGTCGTGTGTCGACCGGCTTCGAGTTATTGCTCAACCGAAACACAGTTATTAGATAGTTGTGCCGCATTACCCAGGCAATGCCGTCGCGGCCGCGGCCACACGGCACATGTCGTGCACCGCTACAGTCTGCATTTTCACCCGCTGCAAACTCCCGCAACATAATTAACCGATTTGTACACGAAATTCCTCTATTAACAGTTATATTTCTTCCTCAGGGCGACCGAAGGGACAACACAGCGCGCCCCGCGGCGGTCCTCCCCGCTCGTGGACAAACGCAGAACTCACAGAAGCATTACAGCACGTGTGGAACAAGAAAATGACGACGAGTCAAGCGTCGCGAATATTTGGCATCCCATACAATTCGCTGCTCATGTACGTCCGAGGGAAGTATGGCAAGAGCCTAAAACTGGAGCAGTTAAGGAAAGACTGTATAGGTGGGCCGCTAGAGGTGTTAAATTTGAACTCGGGTAACAACAACAACAATCATCCATCGAGCAAACACAGCGTGAAAGAGGAACAGCACCAGAACGCGGGACAGCGGCCGGCCAGCTCAGAGCCAGACATCTCTTCGAATCCAATGTTTAATCCGTTTCAGCAGGGCTTCTATCCAGAGTTCCCTCCCGGTTTTCCTATGCCACTGAATATGCTTCACCTGTTACCGCCGAGCGATAAGGCCAGAGAACTGTATCAGTCCATGCCAATGGCGTTAGATTCTCTCTCCGGGGTAGCGAAGGAAGAAGATTGCAAGAGTGACCGGTCGAAGGAGAACTCTGCCGACGAGGAGGGGGACACGTATCGGGCACCCTCACACCCGTCACACCCCCCGGACAACCGCACTCTCCTACATCACAACGGACAGGACTAAACCTCTCATCTTCCTCATACCTATTTCTTTTCTTAAGATCGGTTTGAATGAACGGTCTAACTGAAACTCTTTTTGTGTACCGAGATTCAATAAACTCGTGCAATAATAAAGATGATACGTAAACTGGGTGCACTTCTAGAATTTCAGCTCGACTCGATAAAACGGGGTTGGATGATCTCGCGGGTTGTCCGCGGACATCCGAGTAGAAATTAGTTGAATTTATATTTAAAGATGTGTTAATATTGTAAATGTATTTAATTCGCGTATCGAGGGGCGATATTTATTGATCCGAGTGTGCAATAAGTGCGAGAGGCGTCGCGATTGTTATCGCCGGTTTATTGTTGACATTCCATTCTGACATTCCATTTTAATTATTTCTAGATAATATTCTTCATATCATCCTAGATTATGATTTTTACTGTATAGTATTTTAACGTATTCTTGCCTGTAAATTGTGTTATCCCAATGTACATAATATTATGTTGAATGTGCGAGTTGACTCCTACATTTTCACCAAAGTTTGTAAAATATCTCGTAACGATAGTTATTATTCGATAAACAATTTTAATTGTAAATAGTTATTGTAAAATTTATGGGATATTAAATTGAATTAACCATTAATTAAGGGGACATCTAAGTGTCTAAAATGGTAAATAGTAGTTTATTTGTAATTGTTGTAGTATTAGTGAATGAAATCGGTGAATTGCTAGGCTGTCATGTGTGGGAAAGTGATGCACGAGTTCATGGGGGTTGTCACTCGCGACGCACTAGTCACAAAAACCGGTAAACCGTAAAACGATTGTAAAATAGAGGCGGTTCGATTCAATCAGATCACAAATTATAGGTTATGTCATGACGAGTAACCCGAGGAGATAGTCCGTGCAACGTACGGCGACGTCATGTAAATGTAGCGAGCTTTGAGCCCGATACCGATGCGGAAATCGTGATTCCGTAGCTGAGATGTGCCCGCGACTATTCGGGTGGTCTTGATTGCGTCGTGACGTAAGCATCTTTATGATTACAGATTAAAAATACAAAGAGTCGATTGTCAATAATGAGATGACGACTGTGCGCGCCCGGTCTAGACAAATAATGTATCTGCACTCAATGTTCAAATAAAAAGGAGCTTTCGAGATTTTAGTGAATAATGAAAGTTTAGAATAAAGGTCAAGGTAAAAAACCTTTCTGGCTTTAGATAATTGTATACAATCATTTCGTATTAGATATACCGTGGATTTTCACAACATACGATCGGTTACCTTATATAAGTTCGTCTGTCTTTCTCTTCACAACTGTACCCATGATTTTAAACTATATTTAAAATTAAACTGCAAATCTCTTTACCAGAAGACTGAACACTATTTATGACTCTATTTTGTATGTCTGTATATTTCACAAATCACAGAATTCAACAGCAGTGAGCACATAGTATACAGTGGTTCGTCATTAAACAATATATCATTACAGGGATTTTATATATAACGACTTGTACCTATAATTGAACGTACTTATAGTTTAAAGAACTTTGCTTTTTATCGCTGTACGCTTATTGTCACCTGTTATTCGATTCCTGATCGATTAATCGAATCGAATATTACCTAAATCACTAATCATCGCATATTATCTGTAGTGTAACATGTGCCAAAAATTTCAGCTTCATTTATGCAACAGACTCCTTCACTTCCCTCCTTTACGATGTGACTTCGCAATTCGTATTATTTTTAATTGTAATTCGTACAAATTCAGCAGTATTAGAGTGATTTTGTTAAAGTTTTAATTGAGATGTTTTAATTAAGTTTTGTTATTTGTTACGAGCGATGACGATAGGAATTTTATATTAGTATAAATCTTGAATCTCATTTTTGTTGTCTCAATTTACCAGCTCTATGACTAGACTTTTATGACTGTTAGGTCCTGTGTTACTCCCTAACTGTGTTTCTACCGATGTTGAATTTGCAGTTTTATAATTTTCGATTTTTATTATAGCAGCACCTTTGAACTACGATTTTCATGAGCCAAAATGTAAGGACGTAATAAATAGATACTTAATTATATATTGTAAGAATTTTATTATTTCTTAAGTTGATATTATGTGATCGCATTAATTTTAGTAGAATTTCAAGATATTTAGTTCCTTCAATTTTGTTACGAGTATTTATAAATTGTAATTAAAATAATTTAGCTTTTAGAATAATTGTTCTCTCCGATAAAGAGTATAATTAAATATAAGTTATGTAATTAATTTTTTGTTGTATTTTGCCTAATATTAATTACAAATTAAATTAAAATAATATCGTTACATTAGAATGTAAAAAAGATTATCTATTTGATCTTAAAATAATACGAAAAAAATATTTATGTTCTAGTACCATTCTATCGTGTAATTTAAATTGAGATGATGGAGCGATGTAGTTAAATTCGTTTACGGTCACCGACGTAAAGTGTAAAAATAAAATTTCGGAATACCGTTGCGATGTTTTATTTAAAAACCTTTCTCCTGACACACTGACGACGCCTCGTAAAAACTAAGGTGACAAAAAAAAAACAACACTTGGCAGCAAACCTTTCAATGAGGCAACAGCGATAGATTAAACTTTTAAAATTAAGACACTACTCTTCGTAGTTTTGTAATGTAATAAATGATGCATAGGTTTATAAGCGGGTTGTAGATATAAGCCACTACTTTTTGGGCATATTCACACCAGTAGCTTTTTTGTGATATGCAAATATTAATATTATGAAGTTTAATGTTCTATCGCATTAGGAATATCCTGTGATTGATAAGGTACAATAGTTTGTAAATAAATAATTTTTATTATAAACAAAAGGGCGAAATTTCTATAATTCATTCCTATAATTCCGGTAACACTACTATTAGTAACTATGAGTTTACAAAAGCGCCATCTATAGTCGAGTAGCGAAGTATTATTAAAAATAAATTGATGGTAACATTATACAGTGATAACCCTTTTTAAAGGGGATTTTTTATTAAAAGAAGTTTTATTTAAAGCAAAAAACATGTTTATATGTTGCTCGCAAACGAATTAAATCAATATTAGCTAATGTTAAGTAAAAATTATTCTAGATCCTAAGATCCTACAAATCTTGGCAACTTAAATTACTAGAACGAGTGTACTGTTATTAAGTAATGCATAGAAATAAAATCATATTAAACTCATAGCTGTTTATTAAATTAAATACAATTTATAAATAGATAACTAGATAATCTAACGGTGGTTACAAATATACGTTTTCATCCTCTTCACGTTGGAACTCTAGTCAATTTGACAATTCGCTATCACATACACTTTGATATTATTGAAGTATTTCCAGCAAGTAAAAGAATATGACATAAACAATAGATTTACATGTTTTAGAAACACTGCGACAAATTTTATAGCTTTGTATTTCTAAAATGATCAGGACGTGGTCTATTAAAAATCAAAGAAAAGATACAGAACAGCAGAATATATTTGTCGCTTATAAAACGTACTAAAAGCGAAATTAATTTTTATAAAAATTTAAAAAAAAAGCGGTCGAAAAGGTGCTTCTATGAAAAGGATTTAGTCAATTACATAACGGCGGTAGGAGACCCACCTACTTCATTTTCAATTTCAAGTTATAATTGTTACATCAATTTTTATTTTATTTTAATCGTACGCAGGCATCGCGAGTTCCCATCTTTTTTTTATTAATAACGGTTGCGTTGTTTTCTCTTGAAGAAATTGCAAATTCACTTTAACAATAAGTAAATTATTAAATTAGTGTTATTTTTAATAATGCAATTTGCTTGACCGTTACAAACAGATAATTAAAGGGCACAATAGAATTATAATCAAATCATGCGCACTACGTAACGTCGTTTCATACAAGACCAATAATGGAAAAGCAATAACCGTATTCGATTAATTTTCTTCATTTTCAATTAGTTTTCGATTCTTTATATTAAAAAATAAAATTAATTTGAAAGTAAAGTGAATTTGAAAGCACAAGCCCTTTGTAGTTTGCATGTTTTAATTCGATTGATCAAACTTTTCCAACATTATAAGTTCGACTCGATTTTCTTTTATTATATTGTTTACAATACAAGTGATTACAATATTGTTTATTTTTTAATGAACCATAATAACAGACGAGATAATAAATCGACAAATACGTGTTTTTGCTCTTTTTTTGTAATTTGGTAGATTAATAAAATGTTATTCTTGAACTTCCTGAATCTTCAAACATGTTCTTTTTAAACACACTTATAAGTAAAAATACATGTTTAACAAAAACAGCGTATTACACAAAGGGGCTTACTTAGAAATATAATGGATACAAACATGGAAAGTTGCCTTTAATTCAAAACCCTATATCTCATTCCATAAGATTCAAATTAACATGTTTCGTAATATAGTGGCAGTGTTGTGTTATAGTATTTAATTAATTTTGACTAATATAGAAATATTAAAATAAATTACTACTAAAAGAGTAAGAAATAGGGATCTTTACAAACGACCCTTTCCTTACCATTTTAAATTAAGATATTTAATATTATGATTAAGTTTCCCAAACCTAAGAAAATTCGAGTAATCTATTGCTAAATATATATAAGGTTCCTAAAAATAAATAAAGCAGAATTGGTAATATAACATGTAAAAATAGATGGTATGGCGCGTTATGAATTTTATTCAAAGAATGGATAGACATAAGTTATTACATGAAGATATAAAGGTCCAATTTTACAATTTCGAAAATGCAGTGCTCAAATGAAATACCTTTAATAAATTAGCATTTTATTCAATTCAAAGACGGGCGTATGACATATCTGAGGGAAGTTTAATAAGGTTTAACGAAGGTACATGGATCTTAGGACCTGAATCACAGAAGTGGGATTGACTTGTCAATGCCCCAAGTAATGCTGTTATTCAAGGTTCAAATTTTTTTCTTTTGTAGATGTGTCTCAGATTCCAAGATCCGCGTATCCGGCCATTTGACCAATGACTAATAACGCCTGGAGATATTTGAAATAGATATAAGATGTAAATGAACGAGGTTCCATGTTAAATCAGTGTGTATAGAGAACACGGCGAAAACCCAAGGGCGGAAATAAATATTATATATGGTTGAAGCGAATATTTACAAAACTCCTATAATACGCTTATCACAGACCAGTGCCAAAGGCTATCTACAATTGTTTATGGACACACTCAAATACGTTAATACCGTGTGAAATCCGTACAAAAACAATATTTATTTCGTAAATTCCTGTTATTAACTTTATATAATGAGGTACCAATACTGTCATATATAAGAATGATTCTAAATAGAAATTAATATAGGTGATGATTCATATTTTTTGTAATTTCATTCTTCCGCAAAAGTTTTCTTGTACCCAAAGTCTATTAAGTACGAATTTTGCTAACCATAAACCGAATGTTTTTATGAAAAGTAAAATACAAATTATTCTGTCGGTACAAATGCGGCATATTCAAAGTCATGAAAATAAAAATCCTAACTATATTTTGACTACATTGGTTATTTCGTCTCACGGTAGATATTCGTTTACGTACTCAACCAATGACGTCACCTTATACAATAAATGGTAAGTAACATTAAAACTAGGCTATACATTAATATAATTACTTGGTATCCATCCTTGCCTTCTGTCAAATTGCGTCCGGACTATATTTTTTGTTAAATTACCCACATTTTGAATGCTTTGGACGGCTTTGGATTCGTTCTCACCTACATAACAACCAACAGGAATAAATATTGTAAACTATTGTCATTTGATTATATTGCATTTTGACAGAAAACGCAGGAAACGGCGATATCTTTTCTCCCGTTCTGATTTGCTTATTAAAAAAATAGAATTTACCTAGCTTCAAAGTCAAACATTCTTTACAGATATACATACATATTGTGTCATATGGAGCATAAATTTGCTCCGGCTTTATAGCATCAAAATAATTAATTCTTAATCAAATTATAAATGAAAATTATCTACGTATTAGAGAATTAAGAATATTTAATAAAAAGCAATTAAATTATAAATCATTTCTAAAAATTAACATAGACGCCACCTAGGTAACAATTGAGTAAAAGCTACAGGCTCTGAGAATGGTCGTTGTAGAATGATATCCCTTAGGTCACAAGAATCGTGTTGTAGACATCAAACATAAAAAAAAAATAAAACGGCAAAGGTTGACTCATTTCATTTTCTTCTTCATTCTTAGTCAGATTTCATAGGAAACTGTTTTCCGTATACTATATCATTGTATTATTTTATACTGACATATAACTCAACGACCCGTGACGCACGTCAAACGAAAATAATATCGGTTAATAAAGTAAGAAAAATTCTATCCAGCTTTTGTACTCTCAACGTCTTACGCGCTACCTTCCCCACCTTATGAGAAAAATAAATAATTCGGTACACAGCTTGTCATTAGCATAGCGTTTAACTTGAAAAACTGTTTTATCGACGTTACAAGAAAATAATTTATATACAGTGGAAAAAACAATCTTCTTAATAAACCTCTTCTGAAGTTAAACACTGAATTTATTTTATTGGGTAAAATATATTTCATTTACTGTGTTGTGTCATTTATTTAATATGAGTAAAAATTTACTCTACGCTCTACCAACATTAAAGTAATTTATTATCCCATTCAAAACAAAATCCCGCATGACTACCCTCACTTTTTCGCACATTGTAAATACCTATTGACAATACTCTGTAATTCGTGTGGGAGGTTTGTTCTATCGTATTTATCTTTATAAGCCTGTACAGTAGTATTGAGCTGCGAATGTAAATCTAGGAGCGTCTCTAGCCCGATAGTGCGCAGACGCTTTGCATTGTTATATAAAATGCTAACTAAATCAGTCTTGTTTATCAGTACTTTTTCTGCATCTGGAAAAAAAGAAAAAATGTAACTACCCACATCTTGGAATTTCAAATACCTATACAATAGCTACGTGCCCTATACAAATAGAAATAGTCAAACTACTACTAACTAGTAGTATAAAATCAGACTGTTTAGCCTCAAAACTACATACCTTCACTAGATGCTTCGTGACCGGAATTTCGTTTCTTTGGTGAAGTTTTCGTAATTTTGTCTGACGATTTAGCAGGGCTGTATGTAACAAAAAACTTTTTTATCTAAAAAAAAAAAACACTTGACTAGTTAAGCAAAGCAGATCCATTTTATCCGTTGATATTTTATAACATAAAAATGTTTATACATTATTTTACTTGTTATATCATATATGCTTATCTCAAACATACAGAGCACAGAAGTCTCATCAATTATTCGCCCACCAATGAATCAGTGAAACAGCCACAGAAAATTGTCTGCTCTATACTTTAAACGGGGTTTCACACATGCTCACGAAGTAAACGTTTAAAATGTATTAAATTATGTAGAAGTGATTGTAATCATACAATAAAATAAAATATTCTAAATGTAACTCTACCTCAGGAGATGATTATCCGCATGCGCGATTTGTAGGGAGTCATCGGCCGGCCTCCTCAACGGCTCGTCGTCTTCTGAGCACGTGGATGTGGCGTCGCCATTTGGTAGCGGTGTCGACGTTATCGGTTTGTTCTCTTTACTCTCTTCATCTGTTATCGTGTTATTGCTATCTTTGAAGCTCTAGAACAGGTATATAAGACATTAATATCTCAAACATATACACTTTCCAATGACAAATTTCACTCATATACAGTTAATTACCAATGGGATTCGTTTAGTAATTGAGAAAAAACAGAGGCCAGAATTTTAGGATGAAAGCTGACAATTGTGTGAAGAATTTATACTAGGCGTCAATATTAATAAAAAAAACTAAAATTGGTCCTACAAGCCGGATCAATATCGCTAGGCAATTTAGTGGTTTAAAAATGTTTTTGAACATTCAAACGTAATTTTGTCGCTTTAACTAATAAAACATTAACAAGACTTAAAAAAAAATATGTAAATAACATACTTTCTGAGAAGTCCTAGGCCGTTTGACGACCAAACCCTTAGACCACGCGTTGATACGTCTCCGCTTCCGCTTAGCACTTTGCGATTCACTCTTATCCGCGTTGTTCGGGGTTCTCGCCGATTTACTGTCGTTGTGCGATGAATCAACTCCTGTAGGTAATTAAATATATAATCGTGTATGAGCGATGAAGAGAAAAGATCGGATATGATTATCATACTCAGAATCAAAATAGTTCAGTTTAATTAGTCAAATATGTATAGTAAAGTCTATAGACAAACCTATTTTGGTCTATCTGAGTGATAAAGCAGTATTCCGGACATATGCAGAATTACAAGGTAAAGTAAGCTCCAACTAAATCTTAGGCGAGTTGAAGTATAGCTATACAATATGTAAGTTGTAGACACAGTTGAGTAGTGCAGTCGTGTTTTCTTTCTAATTTACCTCATAATAATACAGAGTACGAACTACAACGGATAAGCCATGCGATATAAGCATGAATTTCAAGTCTATTCTATATAGTAAGAGATAACTGACGCAAATTAGTGGCAGTGTAGATGAAGTCTGGCAGATCTGTATCGTTGTTTCCGTCTTCCTGCCTCCGCCGAGCGATCTCTTGGCACTCCAACTCAAAGTCACTGTCCATTTCCACGTCTATAAGCGCATGCGCATGATCTCGCAGAGAACACGCTTCGTGACGTATCTGCTTGTCCGATGAAGTCCTAGCGATGGTACAAAAGAAGATTAAACCCAGACAATTCAATTACTTCATGTGTTCTATAAATAATACAGTATGTAGAGAGGAATGGTCATTTTCAATGAGGGATTTACATAACTATAATATTAAAATTAGAATCTAGTTCTAAATTCTACTTCCTATATCAACTACATGTTATACAAGTTAAAATCTATGATACATAACGTAATACTTACAAACATAACGATATTTTTTAATAAGATAAATAATACATGCGCGCAAAACTACAGACAAAAGGTTAGAGGCTGTATATACATATATTTAAATATTTTACATGATATTACGATACAATATTCTCAGTATTACTTTTCATACCTACAAACCCCTCTAGCCCTTTGCACGGCACCGGAAAGTATGAAAGAAAAACAGTGTTAGTTGATGATAGTGCATTAATATGTACGTATTCCAAGGCATAAGTATCTTATACGCGAATACTTATCGAAAAACTGTAATCAGAAAGACAAAAATATTGGTTTGATAACAAAGACATCTTATTAAAAAACCACTTTCAAATGAATTATTATTTAATTATTGTTTATAGACGCTGGTTCTTGAAAAATTCATATTATTTCACGTTTATTAAATTTTTAACATTAAAAAAAGTACGATTTATTACCATATTCGTACCAACCGTAGAATAGTTAATACTGTTTATAGATTGTGACCTTTGGAATAAATACATCAATGTGAGGTTAATTAAAGGTATGATCGTTCAATAAATGACCATTTTACTATAGGTGAAATGAAATTGATATAACAAACTTGTGGATCCTAAAGCATGATGTCTCAGGTAAAAGCTGTAAGTTAAATAGAACGTAATGCGCACGCGTCCGATTGCCTACTATTATATACAAGACTTGCTGTGCCAGTGAGTCCGTCCGCGAAGAATAGTTATTTTGGGAGTCAAAATTTGTGCTTGCAAGTCATTTTTACAAATAGACATATAATATTGCGGATGCTTCTAAATTATTCAACCTTACAAAATGGTGGTCTAACCAACACAAAAACAATGTTTCAATTCGAACCAGTAGTGATTGGCGTGTTGAAACTAACATACAAACCCTTCAGCTTTATAATACAGACAAACTTGTAAGTTCTAACGCGCCGTTCTAAAGAATGCTGATAAACAATAACAACGTAATTATTTGAAAGAAAATTGGGACGCGGCGCATAAAATTATATGACAGCGTGTGAAAGAGACAACAATACATTTAAGTTATAGTGAAAACAGCGTGAAGCTTGATTAATAACTTTTCTTTTAAAAGTCGACTCACTTGTCAGGATTATATTCGAGCGCGTTCGCACAAATGAGATCTACGTCGTCGAGGAACTCCTTAGCGCAGTTATATTTGTGCATGTCCACTTTCGTCATCATGGTCTCTAGATCCATCGGCTGCTTGATAATCTCCAAGTAATCAGTCACCTATAATGATACGAGTAATCTTACGTACCTCTCCTCTACCGTACTCTTGCATAAGTAAAACTAACAAGATTTGCTTGTCTGTATTTGTCATGTATTTTTAAATTCTTAGATCTTTTTAAAACATTAAGTTTAAAACACGTATATTAGTTAAACTTATTTGAAACTTATTTTTAACATTTTCCTGAGCGACCGTCCGTCTCCCCCAACCACGGCTGCTGCAACCATCCAAACGTCGGGCAAAGTTAAAAAAAATTTCAAATAACTTTATCTAATTCCGTTTTCCGTTAGTGTTTTATTACTTAACTCGGTAAACTATATACAGTATTTTCTTAGATACTATTAATTAAGATTAAAATGCTGTTTTTTTTAAATTGTGTAAGAGTAAGCAGTTGACTGTGCCTCGCCTGATGTTAAATGTAAGCACTGCTTAAGTTGTAACACGATTATCTGTAAGCTACCTATTAATAGGCTTAAAATTGGTCCAAATATTCGCTTGGAAAGACTGACATGGGGAGAGAGTTCCAATCATTGCAGGTTTAATAAAATTTCAAATAATAAATGCAAAATACACTTTACAAAAAGAAACTATTGTTTGTTTATAAAAAGGGCTCACCTCTTCCAAATCAACAGGCTTAGTGAACTTATAGAAACGTCTATTAGAAGCCAGTTTCCGGCAAATGTCTCGCAGGAATATTCTCAACTCCCGCAACTTGTAGTCCTCTTTCCGCTTCCGGCGAGACATCTCCTCTTCGCTCTCTCTCGGTGGGGGTGGGGGAGGTGCTATAATATATCGAAAACTGAGGGTCGTAATACACACGTAAATAAAAAAAGCTTTTAAGCCGAAAACCTAGATAAGGTGCCAGTTTGTAAATTCGTTGGATTGTCTATAATATAGAAGTATATTATTATTGTATAATGACATATACATAACGTAAATTATATGCTTTAAGGGGCGAAATTCATTCTTTCTGTCCGCTCTTTGCAACAAAACAAAAGTAACAATAATTGTAAAGGTTGATAGTGGTTACAACAAAAGTATATAAATGTGTATATAATATTATGAACAACACATACAAATACATATTGTGTTATAGTTAGCATACATACCTCTTGGTAGTGGAGGTGGTGGTTCGTTACTTTCCACAACTGGCGGTTGTAAAGGTACCTCAGTCATGAGCGGTTTCAGAAAGTTGACTATTTCCGTGGAGGTCGGATCCCGAACTCGAAATATACAATTCTTGTGACGCTGGAATATATTGTCACGAAGCTGGGGAATGGTGAGAAGTCTATATAATATTGTTTAAACATATTTAAACGTAGACATGTTTTGCAACAAATGGCACATTTCAGAATATAAATATCCAGTTTAGGTTAATCTGGCAAGGCAACAAATAGAAAAGAAAAGAAAGACAGACAGAAAAGAAATAGTTTTTGTTACCTACACCTATTTATAAATCTACTCACCAAACTAGCCATGTCTGGCAGATCACAGTCCCTGCTGGTAGCCAGCAAGAGTGTATGATCACCAGCTGCTCGCGACCTCCACAACTGCACTAGTAGGGACATGCTGGCGTTGCTTAGATCATTCCAAACTTCCAATAGATCGCGAATGAATAACACGCAGCCTCGATCCGCACGACGACATTCAGAGAACAACTATAAAAAAAAAATAAAGCAACATAGTAAAATTAAAATTGAGAGGCTCCTTGGGAAGCAACATATGGGTAATATCAATGGGTCTATTTTGGATTTGAACCCCTGTCGGGTCTAAAATATTGAACTTCATCTGGAAACCTGGGTGGTAGGAATATCGAAAAACTTCGAAATCATATATGAAAAGTCACGTTTTCACAGTTACACTCCGTGGATTCCTCGAATATAGAAAAAGCAAAATATCTCGATATTCAGATGTAAATACAAAGTATTTCTACCTACATCAAGTAAACCCGTATTGCCTAAATAATATATTTCAAAAAAACTACTAAGGCATGTAACAATATATTTGTCTTTGATTTTCTGACAAGAAAGCTTTATTTCAATTTACTGTTTTCTTATCTCTTCCGCCTACACTGACCGTTTACACAATTAGACAATTTTTAAGTTTCATTAGATGTTTGTCAACTTTTACCTTTTATCAAACAGTGAACTTAATAAATAATATTTCATGTATAAAATATAATATCTTAACTCACCGACATAAGCGCCTGTTCTTGTGAAAAACCCAATGAAGAATGTAATGTTGCCAAACTCAACTCTATCACTGTAAGATTTTCCAATTCCGCAAGCAATGCCGGGGCTATGTGTGTGTCTGCACACTCACCGCTAATAAGTAGCACGTTCGACGATGGCAACTCTTTGGTTCTGAAATATTATCATTATTTTTACATTGTAAAACTCAAAATATTGTATTGCAATAATTGTAAAAATAGTTTGATTAAACTTATGAGATACAATATCACAGCCCAAACACTGTTGAATGTTGAATTTGGTAGAAGACATGGTATTTGCAGTACCTGCTATTTGACATAGGTGGCAGCATATTAGCAGCGCTGCGAACCTGTGCAGCCAGCAACGGTCGGCAATATTGCGGCAAGCGACGCGCAGCAGCTGGGGCACTGCGAGAACCCGCCGCTACGATACCGTCCATTGCTGATTCTAGATCTGTTTGGGTCACTTCAACCTTTGAACAAAAAATATAACATTTGCTATTACAACATAATTGAAAAATAGAGTTACTGAATTTTGACAGAAATTCCGGGACTATTATGTAGCTTTCAAAACGTCAGAAGGCAATAAAAATATTATTTTTTAAACATTTTTTTATGTGTGCTACTGGCGTTAAACAGAAATAAATTTTAAACTATAAGAAAATTAAATCTACTCCCAAGCACATATAAAATACCATAACCAAAAAAACGCGCCAAAATAAAGAACAATGAAATATTAGCTTACATTTTTCGGATCTATAATGAGTGCGTGTTCACTTTCGTACACCTGAGGATATACACGCCGCAGCGCTTTCAGTACTGCTTCGGAACAGAGCGCCTTCAAATCTGAACCTAAAATACAAGACATAAGTTTCAATTTTCGCTGACAAAGAACATTTCTTTATCTTTAAAATAGACAGAGTACTCTTACTATGTATGTGACACAACTGGGATTAAAACAGGAAATCTACTGTCTAGACGTGAAAAGAATAGACAAACATGTAGAATATGTAATGCAAAAACTGTGTAATTTTTTTGGTATTATGAAAACGTGTGTGTGTTCACCTCTCGTGCAGTGTAAGTTCAACCTTAAAGCTTAGTTTTTCACGTATATATTCAATATTCCCTTGTTTCTCCCCAGGTAAATGAAAAGAGGGAACGAACTACCGAATATCCTCATAGGAGGTACGAGTATCTATAGCCTTTTGCAAAAACATATTGTATGATACAAACCTCCATAACCATTGGTGATTTCAGCGACGTGATTCAAAGTCTCTTCGCTGGGTTTCGGAGACCAATCCTTGGTGTAGATGTCGAGAATATCCCGTCTGGCGGCTGCATGAGGTGGTGGAAAATGTAACTCTCGGTCAAATCGACCTGCACGACGCAATGCTGGGTCCACTGCATCAAGACGGTTAGTAGCTCCTATCACTACTACTTCGCCCCTAAAAATAATGAATTATGAATGATATTCTCGCTTTGAGAAAACCAGATCTTAGTATACGCTATACTATGCCTACTACATAGATATGTACGACTAAATAGTTATAATAAGGCTGAACTCCCCGTGACTACGACTGCTGGAAAGCATTCCAAACGTCGGGCCGTAGTTAACGCCGTCCTAGGTAATCTGGCATTATATGTCCCAGATAATTACGTCTGGAAGCGCCATCAGCCTCCGCTACTTCGCGCCCCAGCCGCAAGGACTAACTTACTTGCCGAGGCACCGCTAACTCGTGCAATGCTTGCAGTTAGTCACCTACATCGAATCCACGATGTTATGCACAGTCCGTTGAGTGAGTTGGCAAGACACGTAGCTAACTTTATTAGCACATAAGTGTTGAAGCTGCATTGGGGGTATCCCTGTCAGGGCTTCATATATTTTTGTTCAATAAAAAATATAATTTTTTAATAAGTTATCTAATAGATATCGCGTTTCAAACCCTGAGAGTGTTTTATTTAAGTGTGTATTGTAAACTACAGACAGTATTATGGGTGGTTGACAGTATAATGAGTGAATCCATATTTAATTTACGTTTAAAAGCAGAGTTTCATACGGTAACTTCATTTGTCAGTTCATTTTGTAAGCCTTGTTGTTTGTGGATTTCTTTAAAATATTATAATACACTGTTTAAAGCATAGCCGACCGATTGTAAATAGTATTTTTTTTCTTTTTTTTATTACCTTTCACAAACGCCGTCCATTTCGGCTAAAAGTGTCCCCACAACACTCGTATGGACCTGCTCTTGACGAACACTCCTCACTGGTGCAAGGGCGTCGATTTCATCAAAAAATATTATCGATGGTTTCATCTTGTTTGCCTGTGAATACAATTCTTACAATTTACAATACTCAATGGTATATAATATTATTTCTAATATAACAGAAGTTTTTATTCCGAAGCAGATTGAAATCTGCTGAAACTGAAAACTTACAGTATAATAATGTTTCTGTCCGTAGTTACATGACGAGCTCATTGGTGTAATGCTGGCATATAGAGCTCATAATCAACAGGTTTTATTGTATAACAATTGAAGCAATTATTACACAAGAAAACCTTTATAATCTATACAAATAAACAAAATTGGAGTATCTGTTTGTAACATTAAAATAACCGCTTTTTTAAATCTTGGATGTATACACGGTACAAATACCAAAACAACATTTTTATTTTTTTTTGTCTATCTGTTTGTTCCGGCTAATCTCGGAAACGGCTAGACCGATTTTCACGGAACTTTCACTGACAGATATCTGATGTAATAGGGAGTAACATAGGCCACTTTTATTTTCGAACAAGTGCAAGTCGGACACGCGCACGAAGGATTCACTGAAACGGCTAGAGAAATATGTATGAAATATCCATTTCTTTTTAATTGATCTAAAAAAACCTCCGCGACACTATATTATATCTATATTTTACAATTCATTTACAATAACGACGGGGCGCGGACGAAGTCGCTGGCACAGCTAGTTTAACATATAGCCTTACTTAGTGTATGTAGTTTTTTTTGCATATGTATAAGGTCGTTAATCAAACAAGTAAAGATGTACTTATCACTTATTTACAACTTACTTGTTGAAATAATAACTTGAGATGCCGCTCACTCTCCCCGACCCACTTCTTCAAGCAATCGGCACCTTTCCTCATGAAGAAGGCAACCTTCCTTCCTCCAATTAAGCTGCACTCGTTTGCCAATGCACGAGCTAGCAACGTTTTCCCCGTACCAGGGGGACCATGGAACAACACGCCCTTAGCTGGACGAGTCTTAAATCTTTGGAAGAGGTTCGGATACATGAGGGGAAATAGGACCATTTCGCGGAGACATTTTATGTGCTCTTCTAGACCTCCCACCTGGAAATTAATAAATAATAGATATTTGAGATAGTGTAAGATTTAAATAAAAAAAACGAGTCGGTTTTAAAAACCTGCTTTTCATTGATAAGCTCACATAACAAATATAAAAAAAAGATGATAAGAGGATCGGACAGTAACCAAGTTAAAATCTTAGATCTAATTGGATCAAAGAAAATTAATTATTGAATATTAATTATATCATTTTTAAATAAAAGAATTAAAATGTTGCTATTTATGTCATTTCTTATCTGTACTGAAACACCAATATTGCGTAACGTCATTCATGAGCAATGAATGAATGCACATTAATGAATAAGCAATAATGACGTTTTGGCGGTATTTTTACTAAACAATATACTGTTTTAAGTAATCGAAATAAGTATCCATGAAGATTAATTTAAAATATTGTTTCATGTTTTGTTAGATGCACTAAAAGATAGACATATTATATATATGTTGCCTCTAACCAAATATACACTTGCTGCGAATACTTACCGATGAGAACCGCACGCTGCCATCCAATGCAATAGGTTGTATATCTCTTAATGCTCTATCAGTCTTCTTTTCGTCTGTAGCTTTGGTTTTTTGTCTATAACAAGTATTCAATTTTATGTTAAAAGTCACTAAAACTGTACCTAATAAACTGTATTTAATGTTTAAGACAAGAATTTAATTTTCAAAGAAATATGGAAAAAGAAAATCATTGTTAATTTGTTTACTAATTTAGGTAAATACATCGACACCCCCCTCCCCCCACACACACACCTCTGAGACAATTTTTAATACCTATCGAATACTATATATACTCAATACTGTACACGAAATTCATTTCTCACCTGCCCTTAGTCTTATTCTTCATTGAGACATTGAGATCTTCTTCTGTGTCAGAACTCGTGCTGCTAGTGCTGCTGCAGCTTGATGGCGATTGTGCTGCAATAAAAATCAGCCTCTTTAATTATGTTCTTTTTTATTATATCATTCAAATTTCCCTATGGGTTAAAAATCTGTTTTACATATTAGATTTGTACTCACATCGAATCGTTTTCCTACGCAATGATTTTGGTTTCCGCTCTCTTAACGAATACGGTTTCTTCCTAATTGTGAATGAATTACCTGAAATAATAATGTTTAACAAACTTAGGGTAACAAAAGTGAAAACTGTCCAATTGGTTGAAAAGTGTTATTAAAAAAAACACCCTACCCATCTCTTTCTGATTTATATAACATATTATACCTAATTTACTAGAAATGCTTCTAAAAAATACTTTTGAACAGGTTTGATACAAAAGCATAAAAGTCTATCCCTTACTTAAAGAAAACGCCTAAATTAATTTTGATAGTACACTACCACAACTTTTGCTCCTTTTCTTACCAAAACTAATAAAAAATTAACGGTTTAAACGTGAAATATACTTGTTAGTCCCGTGACCATAGCTGCTGCAAAGCAATTGAAACGTTACGTCGTGGTTGAAACAAATTCAAAATAAGTTTAACTAATATATTTCGCGTTTAAACTGTTTTATTTAAATGTATACTACTCGCGTAAACTACAGACAATACTAATCGGCTCATTATGAAACACGAGGTGTTATCAGACGTATGTTAAGGTATTAAAATTTTTACATACCTCTACCACGGGTCTGTCTCGGCGTTAATTGAACGAAGGCGGGCTTACGAGGCACTGGCGTGCGATTAGATCGACGAGGTCTAAATGTTATCTCACTGCCTGAATCCGATGAAGTTGACTCTGAAACTGCACCATACATCTCCATTTATTTTGTAGCTACAAACATATCACCTTAAATATGTATGTCAATAATATGGTTCATAAACAGTAAGATCAAAACAGGAAATGGGAATTACCTTAGATATTAAATGTATTTTTATCAAAATTAATAACTTTTTCGTTCGTAGTAATTAACAGAAATAAAGTCTGATGAAAATATATATATTTTTTTTAATGATAATAGTTGTCCACACATGATAACTCATGTTTAAATCCAGATGAATCCCCTACAAAATCTTGTGTTGCTTGTCTTAGGCAGGCCACAAGTGTTAATTTAATTTTATGGCTTAGCAATATGCATTAGATATTAAATACCAGAATCACGTTGATCATCTTTCTTCTGCCGTCTTCCACGGCCGCGACCTCCGCGAACTGGCTTTTGTTGGTTGCTAAAGAGAAAAAAATATATAAGTAGGCACTTTACTGAAACTTGTTCATCTTTAAGAAACAAGAAAACAAAATTTTCACAAGAAAATTAATTGTGATCAGCGGAATTTTTCGCTTTTCTACCCTACTGACATAGTGAGTTAAAAATATTGAAAATTTCCACAAAACTATCGCCTTATTGCAAAAAAAATAAATTAAATTTACCTCTCACTATCCTCATTGTTATCTTTATCTTCCGTGCTCTTCTTTTCTTCTTCTTTAATACTAACATCTGGTATGTCCACAGCAATATCCATTTTAGCAGGTTTGTTCTCAATAACAGTTTGATTATTATCATTTTCTGAATCTGACTCGGAGATGTCCTAAAATAAATAACCTCAATCAGTTTAGTTTCTTTAATTTTGGAGTTTAATTAAATACAATAATATTATGATACTAAAAGTAATAGAAGGTTTAATAGTAATAATATTCGGCTCTTTTATAATTTTAAATATAATTTAGGAACCAATTTTTGACAAACAAAACAAAACTTGAATATTTAATATAAGTATATGTTAAAACTGTCGCTTGAATTTATCTGTAAATCAAAATAGCAAAATAAGACAAAATAGGCGTTTTAAGGCGTAATATTATCCCAGTTTATATTAAGGGTTAGGGGACTATCGTACATTTTCTAATATTGTTGAGTACTGAGCTGGGCATACAAACCTTGGTAATTTTAACCCGAGCAGATGTCCGTCTTAATCTTGACAGTTGTGTGTCCTCATCTGTGTTTGCAGGTACTGTACTTCTTGTAGACTGATTCTAAATAACACAGAAATATATAGACCTAAACACCACAAAACTGTACTTATAAGACATTTCAGCGTTGACTATATAAAATGTATAACTTTACAATTGCTCAATCAATGCTAAATATAAAAGCATTGATTTTATATATCCTAAAACTGATTTATTGGTAGTATAATATATTCTCGTAGATTTTTTGTATTCCATTTAATTTTACATACCAGCTTTCTCTTATTCACTCTGGCCTCATCTCCTGAAGTGAATTCATCTGAAGAACTAGTTGTTGTGGGGAATCCATAGAGGTCTGGATACCCCTTCACCTTTAGCTCATTTGTAATCCAACTTTCGTTAAAGTTGTGATGTAATAGCTTACGCTTTCGACAACTCCTTCGGACATCTGTAATATCTTACATGTCATCCTTATATTATATATATAGAAAGAGTTATTTGTCTGTTATTGCAATTGTTTTGTATTTTTACTTAAAAAATTGTTCTAATTATCAAAGAAATATTATAAAATATGAACTCTATAGACCACTTTGCAAACACTGCAAAATGAACTTACTTTGTTGTATGGGTTTATCTTCACTATCCTCAACATAATTTTTCCGTACATCACCATTTCTCCTTATTTTCATAGATCTGGTTGAAGTATTATTGTCCTCCGTAAAGAAAACTCGCACTTGCCGAGACCTTGAAAAATCATGTGATTCCAATATAAAACCACCACACTCATAATAACATTTCTGGTCCAAATGACATGATAAGTAATGTAACTATGCTCAAAAATATTTACTAAGTATTTAATTAGGAAATTAAGTACACTTACAACCAGGTAGTGGTTATGGAAGATCCTAAGAAAAGAAATACCATTGTGCAATGTCAACAGTATGGGCATACTACGATTTACTGCATGAGACCCTACCAATGTGTTAAATGTAAAGAACCACACAAAACTTCAGAATGTACTAAGCGTGGCTGTAACACACCAGCTCAGTGTGTATTGTGTGATGGCCCACACCCTGCCAATTATAAGCGGTGTCGAGTTTATCAAGAAATAGCAGAAAGAAAAACCAACCAGCAAATTGGCAGAAACAATTATAAACCAAAAATTGGCCCCCATGTTGGGGAACCAAGGACAACTGGTGCTAACTTGGCAACAAGAGAAAAGTGGTCACTAAAATCCAATCAGGCAGCAGAAGAACGCAACACATTTACACAACCGACAACCGCTAATTCTAGATTAGAAGACGTACTTTTAAAACAAGCCGAAAAGTTTGACATTATCCAACTCCAACAAATGAGCACCTTGATGGGCCTCATAGTAACACATGTCAACAAATTACAGAACTAGGCCTAAGAATGACCTGAAACATAAATGGATTAGTGCCTAATAAGGACTATCTAGAAACCCTAATGATCCATCACAAAATAGATATTGCTCTAATATCTGAAGCACATTGCAACAGCACAAGCAATGTCAAAATCAAAGGACATAAAGTTTACTTCACCACTCACCCCGACGGTACAGCACATGCTGGCACTGCTATAATAATACACGACAATATAAAACACCATATTCAACCCGAATTTAAGACAAGCTACGACAGTGACAATGTATAACGAAAATGGTACTACAAGTGTAACAGCAGTATACTGCCCACCTAAATACTATGCACTAGCATAGACTCTACTATGTTTGCCAACTTTTTTACAGGCCTGGTTGGATGTTTCATTGCTGGTGGTGACTGGAACTCAAAACATACCCTCTGGGGCTCCAGATTAACAACGACACGTGGACGGCAACTTAAACACTGTGTAGATACACATTAAATGATAACAATATCAATCTCATAACCCACATATTGGCCATCAGATCCTAATAAGATACCAGATATCCTAGATTTCTTTGTAACCAAAGAACAGTCTCAAAAGTAATTCAAAACGGAGACGTGTCTGGTCACACACCAGTCATATTGAATGTCAGCATGGTTGTAATTGAGCCTGAAAAGACTCAAATGCTTTACAACCATAGAACAGACTGGGACTCTTTACGGGAATATGTTGATGAGGCAATCAATCTAAAGGTCAAGCTAAAAACTGCTGAGGATATAGATCAGGCTCTAAAACATTTTACAAACCAGGTCCAAGAGGCATGCGGGAGAATGATTCCTGTCCTAGATAGTTCGAGATACAATACCAACTTACCACTATACATTAAAGATAAAATAATTGAAAAAAGAAGGCTGCATAGAATCTGGCATCTTAGTAGACATCCCATAGACAAAGCAGCCTTGAATAAGGCAATACAGGACTTAAGAAATCTAATCCAAACAGCAAATGACTTGAACTCACAAGACCAGCTGCAGTCACTGTCTGCAACTAAGGTAACAAACTATTCGCTTCGGAAATGTGTGAAATCCTATGACAGACCACAAGAACAGAAGCTACCACAAAAAAATGAAAAGGGCTCCTCGAAATGGGCAAGAACTAGTAAGGATAAGGCTGATCTAATTACAACAAACAACAACACACATGTGTATATGTAGTCTTGAGATCTCAGATTGTGAGATATTTTATTAAATGTGTCATGTTAGGAAAATTTTTCTTTATATAAGTGTGGGAGTCGACAGAGAGCACAATGTTATAGTAGTAGATTAGACACAGCTAATTTACATAGTATTTATATATTTTACCTTCTAGAATATTTCTCTGGCTCTGTATCACTCTCTGGGAACATACTTATACGAGGCATCCTTATTGTTCTAAGCCTGCGATTATCTATAACAGAAACACGACAGAATATAACAATATGTAAATTTTAATTTTCAAACAAGTTTTCGAGTAGAGACGTGATATACAATACTTTCTAACTCACATTTTGCCGGCCAGCGCTGTATTTTTCTCTTAACTTTTATATGACTGCTTCTTAGTTCTCTCTGAGACCAATTAGATGCCTGAAAATTTTAATGATATATAAAATAAACGATTTATAAATATAGTTAACAATCTATTCAGGCAAATAGCCATTAGACATCAGAATTACTCATGCTATAAGAAATTATGGCAATAACTGTTGATAGTTATAGACAATATGTACATAACATGAGTGTTTGAAAAGTACATTTTGGGAGGAAAGCTGCATTCTAAACTAGCCTTAAGAGAGGAAAAAAGCTCATGCAACTATCTATATGGTGTATAGGAAATGAAAACAGGAAGTGGCCATTCAAACAATATTTTTAAGCGAAAGTGCGACTTCCATGCACTAGCGTCTCTGGGTTAGCGATAATTGATCACCTTCTCATCAGACACACTTGCTGCTTCGTTCGGAGAGTAATTCCCATCGTCAATTTCGCCATTCTCTCCGTTACTACGTCTGGTTTTCACCATTGCAGTACGACAACGTATACAGGAAATATTACACTTAACACACACTAAACCTTTACCTGATTGTTAGAAAATCGTAAGAGAAGCTCAAAGAGGCGCTTTTAATTCAGTATTCGCTACTGAATCCAATCTAACAAGACAAAGACGAGCGTTATCGTCCGCACATGTCGAAAGGAAACGCCATGTTAAACGGGTTTACTATTAGAACCTGTAACTGCAGGGAGCAGTTGGAGAGTAAAATAAATCGTTTATATACAATATAGCTTACCTCGCTTTATTATAAATTTTTGTTAAAATACTGAGAAGCAAAGGAAAAGATAGTTTTCTATATTGATCGACAATGATTTTTAGGAATCAAAAATTTAACTTCTAGACTAACATTGTTGTTATTGACAGTTGAAATTGACGTATGCTGTCAAGAATTCCCGCATTTTTTAAATAGACATAGACCGAGAATGGATGTTTTCATATACTTCAATTATTGGTAAAAGAAAGGGAAAATAAGAAAAATGTAAGCTGTATTTCTTCCGTCCTTAAATGTAAAAACATATTCGTCTTTTTGATAAACCAAACTACTTGTTTATAAACATAGTAATCGACAGATGTATATAAATTCATGGGTTCTCCATACTGTCTTTACGTTGACAATTTGATACGGGGTACTGTAGTACTTGACAATAACAACTCATGTTTTAAAAACATTAAACAACTATTAAAATTAATCAGCATAAAAAAACAAAATTAGTCAATTAAAAACGCTAGGAACCATAATCATTGAAATATAATATTATCTTAAAATATACATAACTTTATAAATATTACCAGTGATTTACACTTACAACATAAAGTATTTTAGGTATTATTTTGTACTAAAAAGTTCTATGTTCCTGTAAATAATCAACCATGGATGATAGTTCGGAGGTTTCCCCAACGGACTCAAGTAAAGATATAACAGATGGAAAGCCAAACAACGGCGAAGGTGATATTGATGATGATGTGTCTGCTAAAATGACCGCGTCCTACAGCGAAATATCATTTCATTCCGATAATGGACAAAACAATGATGCCAAAATGCCAGGTCCATCTAGACCCTACGACTTACCCTCAGAAAACAGAAGGCAAGACAAAGTACCTTTAGATATAGATGGCCATGTAAGATATGTAGGTGATATGACACATTATGTAGCTGATGATTTGGAATTTAAGATAAAACTCTCTAGCCCAGTAACAAAAAAAGGTGAAACACCTGTATTTGGAAGTTCCAGTGCATCAAGATCTAGTACACCATCAGGGAAATTGTATAGGCAAATTTTAGCTCCACAAATTGGCCAAATAGACATAACAGTTCTAAATGATTTAGAACATGAAGCTCAAAAAATTGCACAATCGGTAGATAATCTTATTGAAAACTTGTCAAGCATCCTACATTCTAATTCCTCTTTAACAGCTGAGAATATGGAAGTATATAAGGATGCTGTAGGTAAAACATGTGATGCTATGGACAACAATATTAAAAGTATGTATACTATATTGGCTAAGGGTGAAGAAGTTTCACAAGCTATGGTCCCAGTACAAGCGCAGGCAGCAAGAATTACTGAAATCAAGAGATTGCTACAAATATTTGAAAGCTATTTTTAGTGGTTTATTTAACTGTTTATTGTAATATTTATTTAATCGTCATTGTTTTAAGTATTTAATTGAATTCATACAATGATGCCTATGATATATCAATGTATTTGTTTGTATAATATGTGCAATTATGAATTAAATGTTTTTAGATATTATAATATACCTTTTTTTTTATTATTGTAACATTTTCGTAAAAAAAAATTGACAATGTGGAAATGCAATAAAATTTGCATTTTAAACTAAGAAATTAATATTACTTTTTAATCCATAACATTTATAGCCGCGGAATATGAAAAATGTCAATTGTCATTAAAATTTGTCAGTTTGACATTTGTCGTTTATTATGTCATTCGCGAATCGAAGTTTGTTGTGGGTGGTGTGGTGTATTCTCCTAGTTTGTTCAAATATGAGGGTTTTCTAAAAATATAACTGAAAATGTAAATTGAATTACGATCATGAGATATAATGTAATTAAAGCAACAAGTGCTCCGCTTATGGTCTCTTGACCATTCGGATTTCTGCTGGCGTTCTGTCCATACGTGTACAATGGGCGACATCGTCAGTTTATTCTCCGTAATAATAAAGAAATTTAAATCAAAATTTAATGAAAGCAAGATTTATTTTCACTGTGAAATACCATGGGAGAAATTGAAGTCCGTTAAATGGATGAACGAGAGGGCTACCTCTAACAAGGCGTACGTTCCTACTAAAGTAAGTATGTTGGTTTGTTTTTATTTAAAAATAAATTATACACATTGACATTTCAGATAATATGTATTTAGAAATTTTATATCCGAGTAAGAATTAAAATGCTAGGTTACAATTTTAATTACTGCTTTAAAATTAACGATTGCTGTCGTACTTTATATTTTATGATATTGTGTTCATAAATTTCTTTTTTACCATTGAAGTATATTTTTATTCATCGTAAGATATATAAAAAAAAATTGAGTAGAGATTTAAACAAAACGGAAGTGTAATATGCCAATTATTTTTTTAGTAAAGTTCTTACTCCATGCTTTTATATTTTTATTAACTAAAACAGAGCTACTCAAAGATAGCACCAATAAATCATTACTTAAGGGAAAGCAAAGACTTCTCTTTATTTTACATAAACATAATACAAGAATGATTGCTAAATAGTAGCAAGAACCTCATGATATTCCGATTTGAGTAATTTTTTTTAATAAAGTCAATTTTATTTCTAGGTGGAAAATGTAGCAAATGTTTGTACACATGCACTTTGTGTTGCGCCGGCGTCGCTCGGTGCGCGGGAATTGCTCAGTCGTTCTATGAATGCACCACAAGCGATAGCTGCCATTGTCTATGGGCTTGCCCTCTGTCTGCTGTTTGCAGTGTCCACCACTTTCCACTCAGTATGCTGCTGCGGTTCTGATACGTAAGTCGTTGTCAAAAAAAAAAATCATAATGTAATGCGAGAACAATTATGAACAAGTTTTGAAATCAATTATAATTACTCAGAAAATTCTTAACTAATTTAAAAATTCTAGTAAAAGTATTTTAAGGAATTAATAGACTAAACTATATCGAGTATATGCCTATAAATAGTATACCGGCTGGCACTTGTTTTTCCAATCGTACTTAGTGTTTTCCGTCGATAGCTAATACTTTCACGTATTGTGAACTTAATAAATATTTTATTACCTCACCGACGTTATGTAATAAAACTACGATTTATTTCCGAAGCGTGCAAAATTTCCTAATCGCTGATGGTATAGATTTGCAGTTAATTTGAAATAATCTATTAAAGTACAATAACAATAACAAACTCAAAACTCACTTGTTTTATTCTATTAACACTACTGGGTATAGCTCCATCTTATAGGAGATTTAGGAAATTAAGATACGTGGGACCGACATACTTAACACGTTTTCCATGGCACAGTGGTGATAATAACGTACTTCGAAACTCCACTCTGGTGTTACAATCTTTTTACAACAATTGTAAATACACGAAATTCAAACCCAGGAACTCGTGATTTCCAGTCTAGTATTTTATCCGATATATCAACGAGGCGGCTATAGACTTGCCTAAAACAAGTGTCACTTTTGATAATTTAACTTTTTTGAGCATGACGGCGAACAACTCATAATTCTTCGATCAATCGAGGAGTTAACATCTCCTGATAACGCCGTCCACACGTGATGGCGAAACGTCGAGAACCTCTTCTCGCTCACATCGGCGGAACAGCCCGAAAGACAATGATATAATAATTACGTGTTCGAATATTTAAATACGGAAAATTTGTTTTCGCATACCATCCTGTCTTTCAATTTTGTAATTGCCAGAGTTGTAAGGGTTTCACGAAAAATCTTTTAGAGTTACTACACACAACAGTTATTACACACCATAGACGATTAGTCTATGTGTGTAATGTCTCGGTATATATCGTCCAAGATAGCTAAATATCTTGGACGAAAATTTGAAGCAGTTTTGATTTAAGTAAAAATTAATCATACCAGAGGACGTTAATTGACATTCATTTAAGTGAATCTTGTTACAGTCAAAAAAAATAATACGAATAAAAAAAAACAATTTTATCAATATTATTGTTTTTCGAAAAACAATGATTTTTTGGGGGGGGGAAGAATTAAACTATTTATCATTTTGTACTTTATCAGGTGTTATCAATAAGTTCAATATATCCTATTTTGCTAAATAATGGACATATGATGTATCTATTATATTAATTTCTCATAAAGCAATATACGATGTAAGAATAATTCCATTATTCCAATCAAATTGATATTCAACCGGCATGCAGCTTTCTCAATTACGTAGGTGGTTTAAAGGGATGCGACCATAGTCCATTAGGTTTATGACCTTTGGGAATTGATAAACCATTATATTTATAGGTCGGTCCATACCTGTCCAGAAATATTCGAAGTGATCTACATAATAACTTATTACTTTATTTGGGCGTATTGGCTAGCTTAGCTAATCTCCTGCTTATTTCGTTTGTATATAAGATAACAAGAATATAAAAAATAACAATCTATTTTGTTAAGTTGTTTATAATGCGTGTTACAGCAGCGTCTTGTGCCATCCGTGATTCTAAATCATATATTTGTTAAAAGACAACACATTTTTGAGAGATCTTTATGTAACATATAGTATTATTTTTGGCAAAAATTTTTTTTTCCCCGGGGGCGGGGGGGGGGGGGGCCCCCCGGGGCCCCCCCCCCCCCCCGCGCCGGGGTTTTTTTCCCCCCCCTTTTTTTTTTTTTTTTTTTTTAATATATAACCTGTTTTATAATGTATATAGTCTTTTCCATATAATCTAACTTAACAAAAATTTCACAGGAAAATGAAACATTTACTCCATCGATGCGACCGCGCAATGATCTACATCTTCATCGCGAGCTCGTATTTCCCCTGGCTCACAGTGGGCACTCTCTCGTGTTGGATGTTGAGAGAGCTAAGATGGGCGATCTGGCTGCTGGCTGTCCTTGGGATCACATATCAACAGATCTTCCACGAGAGATACAAGATGCTGGAATTGCTGCTGTATCTGACCATGGGTTTAGGGCCAGCTGTCATCATTGTAACATCCAACGTAAGTTGATATATAAGACAAGTTAGTCATGTACTTACTGGAATAGTCTTAATACTAGTTGTAACTTTATTATTAAGAGAGAGACAATAAACATATTTTATTTTATCACGTAAATACTTCACCTCTTTAGGTATCCCAATACGAATATTTTTATCGACGTCTTTATTCTAGTTTATCCTAGGGACTTGGACACTAAAAGTTAATTGATTAACCCGTGCCTACTTCAGTTTTTAAACGAATATATTCTTATATACTGTCTGTAGTTTACGCGAGTAGTACACATTTATATAAAACACTTTAACGGTTTGAAACTCGATATATATTAGTTAAATTTATTTGAAATTATGTGCTTTTGCAAAGCATCCGAAACGCCGGGCCTGTTGCAAAGCATCCGAAACGATCGCGTATTAAACCGTTCAAAAGTTTTATTTAAATTTGAATATATTCTTTTTATTACGGCACTATTCAAATTTCTAGTTACAATTTCATATATTTTTTTAGTGTCAACACCGTTTTTAGTCGGAGTAAGTTTCCCAAAATCCATTGTGCGCTAATATACATAACTTATCGAACAAGGGTTTACACACTGTAAGTTAATATAAAACGATTAGCGAGACTGACAATATAATCGTGCAGTTATAAATTGGGTTCCTGTGTACAAACTTGTAGTGTATTTACGGACTATCTCGGAACAGAACATTGCTTTTAGTGTCGATATTATCTGTGCTGTTTTATAGAACGAACAATGAACAAAACAATATAATCTGTGTCCCTAGTAAGTTATTTTTTTCATTCTTGAAAATGAAGACTTAGGTACATAACGAAAAACAAAAAAAAATACAGTCACGTTTCCAAAAGCAAAGCCAAAGTAGTTAGCTCATCATTTTTAGATATTATATGGCTACGAGATCATCTACCATTAAGTGAACCACATCTCTGTTGTCCTTTATAATAATAAAAAAAAATGATTCGAATAAAACTATTAAAAATTATAGATATTAGATTGAAGAAATCATACGACATGATAGACCTCGAACCAGCATCCACATGGATGGATGCCGAATTTTTAATTTAAAACGGTTAAATTAGACATAAGAAATAAGCATCATAATATTATATTACCATGTAAGCTTATAAGCAGCTTAATTACGTAACATCATTGCCCGTAATAGCAAGTTATAAATATACATAGCGCGGCATAAAGAGGATTATTATCTTTAACATTTTCTAGAGCTATTCTTGACTTGACATCTTGACATGGAGCCTCGAGGCCGGTAACGAAATTAAAATTACTTTTATCAAACGTAAATCTTGTAGGCCCCTTGAAACTTGTTCTCGCTTGAAGGAAATTGCCAAGCTTGCAGGAAAATGGAATGCATATATATGTAACTATCGCTTGTTAATTTTGTTTATGTAAGCGACACTTCTCGATCAATTATTGTTTTATATTTATAGCTGTTCAATGGATGGCGTCAAATTTTAATAACTTTTTATTTATTATACTTTTTAAGACCTGTGTGCTAGTAGCTAAATGGTTTATCGTGTTTCCTAGCATTACGTTCCACGCTAGAGATCCTAGGGCAACAATAGATTATTTCAATCGGGCAGGACTCAGGCGTCCGATAGCTTCTTGCCTGTAAATTAAAAACCGATCTGTTAAACCGACACAGAAATTTGTTCGCCCTATATATTTTTCAAGAACCTACCTAGACTTGACGGGACTTCACAACTTGTATGAATGTACAAGAATAAAATAAAGTTGTCGTATCGTATCGTAGGTTGATGATTCAAGCATGAATAATCTCAGGCATTTGAACCTTGACCCCGTGCACATATTAGAAGTTAGGAACGTGTTTACTGTTCCCGTTTTATGCGATGTTCTCATTCTGGAGCACAGTGTTACTTAGTGTGTATTTTTTTTATTTAGTTATGTTGCTCTGGACCATCACGGCCCTAAATAAAATAAAAATACCCATTAATATTTAATTGAAATACGGAGAATCTATGTGCCGCAAAATGGTTGATGTTTTTCGTACTCATAGTGCAGTAAAATCTAACTACCCTCTTTCGACCAGGGAATGAATTACCGGCCTGTAGAACATTATATACGGCAAAAGACCAGCACTTTTCGTATGTTATATTTTGACGGACTGGGTCATGAACATAGTCGCATATGAAGCCGTGAAGTTTAATCAAGATTCGGTTTTAGTCGGTGGATTTCCGAATATCCAAAGTCAAAGTATATTGAAAACGCATCTCATAGATGTCATATGGCTGCGGTATTTCACCTTCTCTTTGATGACAGACCATAAAGCAAAACATTTACGTCTAAGTGGCTTTTAGAACTTAGGCTCACCCAAGAAGTCTAACGCTATAGCAGAGCAATTTAGTTGATTTATGGTCTTATATTAAACGCGGTTACTATGCATAGGCGGTTTAGTCAAGGTCGGACCATTTAGTTAATGCAAACCAAGATAAGTTGAGACCTTTGAACTTTTCACTGTACAATCTATTTAGCGTTGTATGCAAATAGGTTACGCTGAATAGAAAGACATTTTCTGTTGAAATACTTTGAATAGTTTAAATTCTATTCTTCTATTGTGTAAGTAATATTGCTTTGTATACAAATCAAGTTGAAAGAACCTACATGTAGCGCCACTGTAATTAAAACTAGACAAGTCTCGCTCCCAAAAGTAAAACAAACAATTCGGTGTCTAGTTCTGAAATTGACTTTTCAACGGGCATAATTTATCCATTCTATAGTTCAAACTTTACAATATACCTATTAATTTTCCCAGAATTTGGAACCCCAAGTTTAAAATGAAACCACACAAACTTATTAGTTTGTGTTATAACATGATCTACAGATAGAATTTTGGTTGTTGTTTCTTTGTTAATTTTCTAAAAGTTACATCCAAGTCCTAATATTCTATAATTTCGTTACTAATACTGTATAATACCATCAGTTACCCTTGATGGTAGATAGATATTCATTCTCATCGTATATTTTTGATCCAATCACTATCATTATAAACAGATTATGGCAACGTTATGGAAATTTGGTGTATATATATGATTGTATTTGCTCTAGACTAGTTGAATACCTTCGTTTAATATTACGTAGATAATCCTAGTAATAACTGTGGTGTATATTTTACTAACAGACAATTTTAAAACTTACTGATATATGTATTCAGTTTAATTTTTAACTTTGCTATACTATCTTTAAATGTTATGAATTTGGTATTTATACTTGCTCCTCGGACAGATATGTAGGTATCTCGTGTCTGTATGTTTGCTAATTAGATCTTTCCGGTTCATAAAGACAACAATATATAAACTTAGACTAAGTCATATATAGGCTAGATTGGGTTTTTGTTTTTCTATTATTTTTGGGTCATTTAAAGTATTTATTGAGGCTGGGTTTAGGCTATAAAACATCACGTTGCGACCAATAGGAGCGAAGTAACATTAGGAAATGTGGAAAAAAATGGTAAACATTATTAAATTTTGAGGGTTTCCGTCGCGTGCGCCGCGAAAATTGATCAAGATACTTAACGATGTATGAAATAATTATTTATTTTTAAATGATCAAAAAAAATGTCCGCGACAGTATATGTCATCTTTTAAGATTCTCTTGCACTTGGCAGGAAGACATCGAGGGTAACAGCTAAATAAACAAGCTTAATATAATGGGTGTAAAATGATTTTTTTCATTTACCAAATGAAAATTCATACATTTTGGTTTACCAAATGAAAATTCATACATAAATTATTCTATTTGACAATAGAACTTTCCGAATGGTATTTGTAAACAATTCCATTTTTTCACTAATAATTGATATTACATAAACATGAGATAACTTTCATATATAATACTTGAGAAGTTGAAGCGTAAAAGAGAAACTATGGCTTCAAATGTGAAACTTAGCCTATTTATAAACGTACGGTAGTTTTATTGCGTTATAATTAATGTTACCTGCATTTATACTAATACTAATATATGAAGAGTTTGTTTGTATGTTTGAACGCGCTAATCTCAGGAACTACGAGTTTGAATTGAAAAAATAATTTTGTGTTGGCTAGAGCATTTATCGAGGAAGGTTATATATAGGCTATAACACATTGCGATGTCACTAATAGGAGCGAAGATACAGCGAGAAATGTGAACAAAACGGGGGAAAAATTTCATCTCTGTGGGTTTCAGATGCGTACGCTGCGAAAACGGTTCAAGATACCTAAAAACTGTATATGACAGAATGATTGCTCTTTAAATGATCTAAATAAAGTCCACGACGCTATATGTCTATCTTTTAAGATTAACTTGCAAGAACGATGGTAAGGAACGCGACGTAAGGGTTTGCAAAAACGAATTTGGATGCTAAAAATAGCGGACGAATTCGCTGAAACTGCTAGTATATAATAATTATTATAAACTCGATCTTAATCGAGTTTAGTTAAACATAATACCATATACCATAATATACCGAACATATACCATAAAGCCACATATAGATTTACATTATTTTTAGCATACAGGTTACATACGTGGTGGTTATCTATATACTGTCGAAAAGATAGTTACTTACTATGTCATTTTATGTTTATTTTTTTATAAAAGAGGATAGAGAAACACTTGATGGTAAGTGTAATACCCCAGCCATACAACATCTAAAAAGATTCGCTATTGATCTATTTTGCCTTTAGACATTCGGAAATGCATCGACTAAGTACCAAAATGTACGTTTCATGTTGCGCTTATAATAAGCCTACTAAGGTTCGTGATAACAGCCCGTGTGTAAAAAACAAATGAGAGTTATGTTGTTCTATTGTTAAAAAAATGTGTTTGGAAAGTGGCTGTCATTTTTGCTGAATATATTTCTACGAGTTACTTGTTACATCGACATCGTTATTACTTTTCAGCAACAGTTCCCAGCGATGCAGGATCTCAAACTCGGCGGCGTACTGTATCTGGTCGGCGTGTTTTTCTTTAAGTCGGACGGCCGGATACCCTTCGCTCACGCCATTTGGCACATCTTCGTGGCGTTGGCAGCCAGCGTGCATTACCTAGCGATACTCCGACACCTCTTCCCAGAACTCAAAACTCAATGAAGACTGCCCTATTCAATCTCAATCAGAGCTCTCTATGCTATTTTTGTACTCGATAACAGGATAATTTTCTCGGGACAAGGCACCGATCGCTCCGCTATTGAACTTGTAATGTATTGTGAGCGAATCCTGTTTTTGATCGATTTTAAGATTCAAACTTTTGTTTACTGATGTAGTTTAGGACTGCGAACGGATGTACTGTCGTCATTAGGGTACTGTGATTACTCGAGCGACAAAGTAGGACGAGCGGGTGTCGTAAAGAGTGATGTACTTTGCCTAAAGAAATTACTGGTTTCTCCTACCAACAGTTTCTTTGAGTTAAAGTTATTAACTCCTTCCACGTTGTAACTTCCTCACGTAACGCGTTACTGTGCCCATCTGTCTAAATAGCGTTTTAAAAAAATACATGTCCTACAAATTTATGTTGTATTAAGCTATTACAAGATTTTAACTTAGTTAATACACTATACTCAAACCAAATGTTGTTATAACTGAATGTTTAAGTTTAACAGTACATTCGTTCGTAAATAGTATAAGTTACAATTGTTCAAAATACACTACTAGTCGGGTAGGAATTGTTTTCGGTCCATGTTTAAGTTTTCGTTTGAGTTACGCGAGTTAATTCAAGCCTGAAGGACTTGTATTAACCGCCTCATATATTTACCTCGGTCAACGCATATATTTGGTTTCGCGGTTATAATACGGTTACTGTGTCTCAACTTATGTAATGAACACGATCTATAAAGCCGGGTACCCTCTAGCGAGTCTTTGCCGTAACATGTATGACAACTGAAGATTAGGCATATCACATCGCCCTAACTTGAGAAAAAAGCTACATTCTTTTACATGTCAAAGTGATTCCCATATACATCTAAGTTATAAACCCCTTTGAAATTTGTTTGTCGTACTATACCGAAAAGTTATATTCATGATTTAATGTGTAGTAATAAAAGAATCAATAATAAACCAGTCAAATAAGAAACAGCTGGCATCAAACGAACCAAGCCAACTTTTTATTGAGTTACGGCTCGCTAGTGAGTACCCGGCGTGCGACGTGTGTAAGGGGAATTTGTAAAATTTAAGTCTTATTGAATTTCGACGCGGTGGCATATATTCAATACACCATAACATTCAAGATAAATGATATTACATATTTCAAAACGTAGGGCTTATTATATAGATGTCTGAATAGATGATATAGATTCAATGTACTCAACAAATCTTCCGAGATGGTGTGCAGCTAAAGGCATTTTTAAACAAAATAATATGAAAATATCGGTGCAAAAAAAATCAACGTACTTATTTTCCCTGGTAAGTTGCATCAAGAAATTCTTTACTTTGTGAATACGTTACTATCGATAAAAAGGTTGCTAAAGTTAGCCTTAGGTACTTGATGTATAAATCTAGTTAGAAAAACTTTTTGGCATTTTACCAAACTTTCTCTTTTGAACTACGGAGTACTTCAGAGTGAGGCTCAAAGAGCTCTTCTCACGGAGCACATCTCGAATGTAGTTTTCGTTTCAATGAACTATTGTTTTCATCTACGTGGGATGTTGTCGCCCGTCGAACTATATGAAAAGTTCATTTTATTTTGAAGCACCATCTCAAACGGTGACCTTAACATCTTGCATTTTAAAAGTAATAATATATCCACTTAAACGTCAAGTACTTTTACTACTACTACTTACTTCCATATTTTTAGAAAAAAAATATGGTAGGTACTAATAGACTTACTTTGATGACTCTATTATTTTAAATATTTATTTTTAACAATTGCCAAAAACACTTCCAAATAGGCTTAACAATTATTGTTAACGATAGTAAGGAATATCAGGGCATTCTAAGTATACAAACACATAAGAAAAGTTCCACAAATAATTTTGACCTTACATATGTCACCGTTTTTTTTTGGAAACAAAATCGCACTTTATGGTTAGAACATAAAACCTAAACATGGACCTCCTCGCCAAATAGGTAGACGCGTTTAGTATAAAGCGATTGTTCTTGTATATTTTGTAAAGTATTGTTGGAAAATCTTATTGTAAAACTGTAGTTGTACCATAGAATCTCGAGACCAAAGCCGACACTTTTTAGAGAATTTAAAATTGTCATGTACTAGAGATCTTTTTAGAGATGTTTATCGATCTATACTTATACGAATTCGACTTTTTCCATTATCTAGATCTTTTATACAACTCGTGGATGTTTTCCCTTAGATTAGTACGTAGTGTAGTTTTGTGAATATTGGTGTTTGTATTAGGTGCGTGATTTTCGAAATCCAATCCTACGAGGCGACTTGTTTTAATTCCTATATTACTTTCCTTTACTATAAATTTTACTAGCAGTTGCTCAATTGTTACGTATTAGGATCCGTAGACTTCCATATTTTTAAATTTCAACTCACGTTCCTTAGATAAATATGTTGCTGTAGTTTCGAGGCTGTTCACGAAACCGAAGCGTGCTTTAGGTATACTTTATTATATTTAGTCGAAAATATACTACCTAAATCGACGAATGAATAAAGTATGTGGGTACTTGGAAACAGACACGCCATGAGTATTTTCAAGTATCAAAACTGAATCTCACAATTTCGTGTACCCGTTATTTCCTCGAATCTCACTTAATTTAGATGTATATTCCTATTGTTTAGCTTTAATAGAAGGACGTTTCCGGTGAATTTTCATAGCTCATTACGACATTCTTATTAATATGCAGTGCAGTAAGTCAATGTTATCGGTCGATTGTGGAAGGTATTGCGATAGCAAGACAATCGAGATTGTCTGGAAACTGGGGCGAGTTGACACGGGGGTGATGTATTTAGGCCGGATGAATATGTATGTGTCTTCGCTTATATTCCTTGCAGAAGATTTTGTTCATGCACGTGTCATTTAGTACAATGTATTGCATATGAATGTAGAGCGTTCGCTATCTCTTTTTTTCGATAATCGTAGAAACAAGCAAGTTTTTTAAAAAGTTACTACACATAGTTTTGGTTTAACGTTGAAATTTTTACTGTTTTGCTTAGCCGATCACCGACCCCATTTTTAAGGAAGAAAGATTTCGCTTCCGGTACAAAAATTAAAACATTGTAAATATTATAATTTATTAAGTGCTCACTATATATACCTGTTTGCATAAGCTTTACTTTATTACTGATTGCAATGATATTTTGTAATTTTTTTCTATAAAATGCCTAAATAAACTGAATTCAATAAAATCTAGTCAAAAATTTGCCCAATGATTAAATGCAAATTAGTGATCAGTTCACACCATTTAGTTAATACCATTTAAGCTAAGTTTTTAATGTTTATTAAAGTTTATGTAGAGGTGACAGGGTAACTAAAATGACATTTTGGGTTGGATTTTAAACAAGATTATAGGACCACATAAAATTTAGACCACAGACAGCGGTATTTAGAATGTAACAAACATACTAAAATCTAAATAGCAGTATTTCTTACGCCTGGTTGTTTAAATAAATTTTAAATCATAAAAAAATATTGTAACAGAATTATTTTGATATTTTTTTTAGTAAATTGAATTTGTCTTTGAAATTAAGATAGCTGATTTTGATCAGTCTTCCAATTTTAATGGAGCAAAATTTTATGCAATAAATTCAGGTGTTAGGGTGTCTGACCTATAAGAACTTGGATAGAAAGATGTAAGTTCATAACAACCAAATATATTTCATGAATTTGAAAGTATTTAAACATAATGCATGATCTTATTCATTCAATTTCTTCAAATGAAATTAGGTAAAGGTAGAGATAGTTAACCAGTAAACGTTTTTATAATTCCTGTGGTTTGCTGTTAAGCAGTTATAAAAATTTATTTTTAGTTAGCTGTACAACATATTTTAATTCCTATTTATATTGCCAACTCAAACAAATTACAATTTTATTCCACTTAGCTAAGCGTGTTGATTAGAATTAATTTGAAGTGTTATATTTATTTTGTGGGAATTTTGTTCAATTATTATAATCTATTCTCTATCATATCTCTATTTTTATGAACAAACCTTGCAGTAGAATACTACCGCTCCATTAACATTCATAAAAATTTAACCACTTTGCAATTAGTATAGCATTTATTACATCCAATTGTAAGAAACTTATTTTTTTTTTTGTGATTCATAAGAATTGTTATTTCCGAGGGTTATGTGTGACATACATTGTATATGCGTGATAATTCTGTATTTTTATAAATTATGTCTACATACAATCATGTTACCTTTATAGTTGAACGCGGTATAGTTTTTAGAGGTTTTTGGGAACTCATTAAAACTTTTACATTCATAAATTCTTTTATTTTCACCATGTGAAGTAAATAGAAAACTGTAAAAGGATTAAAATATTTTTACATCTTCGACACAGTTTTGATTCCTAAGATTTCAAAACATTTGGTCATAACTCGAGCTGTGACTTCGCACAGCATTAATCTTTCATAAAATATTTTAACAATGTTACCACCCTTATCTTTTTCAACACAGTAACATTTGTCATAGAACTCTGTAAATGTAGATGAGATTTCATACAAGTATTCACATAAGCTATGAAGAAATAGGTCACCTGTCACTTTTAAGATCACGTCAGGGAATCTCAATAAGACTTTACCCAATTTCCATTCAGATTCATGAGTGAGCTTTATACTGGTTTTGCCTGCTTCCTTTAGTAAGGCATCTAGAGATACCTGTGCTGTTCGAGAGATTGACTGGATCCTGGTCAGAGCATATAAAAGGTAAACAGCAGTGTTGCCTTTATCATCTAACATTTTGTCAAAGGAAAAGATGTAATCATTTATCCTATTGTGAGACAGATCTGCATACTTGATGCAGCCATATGCAACTGCTTCTTGGGCCAATTTCAGTTCTTCTGGAGTAAGTACTTTATCCCTTCCTTTTTCAACCAACTTATCCAATGCCCTTCTTAAACCTTCATCCATGAGATCAATAAGTTTAATTGTATCACCAGACCGAGTTTTAAACTTTTTCTTGTCTTCTCCCAGTACAACACCAAAGCCTACATGTTCCATCTTTAGACCATTCTTGAGAATTCCAGCCCTTCTAGCACACATGTCTATGGTTGCAAAGTGGGTGTATTGCCCAACATCTGTGACATAAATGAATCTTCCACATTTTTCCTCCTCCACTCGCTGTTTTATAGTAGCCATATCAGAAGTGTCATATGTGTACCCACCACCTGATTTTACGATTGTCAATGGAATACCAGTTCTTTCTGCACTACCCCACATAATAAGCCTGCCTTCGTCTTCCTCCAGCAATCCTTTTTCTTTTAATTCTTTAACAACTGCATCCATCCTGCTCTGATAGAATGACTCACCTCTATCGATTATCTTAATATCAAGCCGGTCATAAACTTTTTGGAACTCTTGCCGAGACACTTCACAAATGAGTTTCCATGCTGCTGTATAGTCAGGGTTGCCTGACTGTAATTCAACAACACATAAATATGCTCGCTTCTTAAATTCTTCATCTTCGTCGAATCTTGTCTTAGACTCTTTGTAGAAGGCTTGTAAGTCAGAGATAGGTGGTGAGTGGGTTTTGTAATTGGGAAATTTTTCCTGTAAATGGGCTATGAGCATACCAAATTGAGTACCCCAGTCTCCAAGATGGTTAATCCTAAGAACATCATGATTTAAAAATTCTAAAACTCTGCAAATACTGTCACCAATAATGGTTGATCGCAAGTGTCCAACATGCATTTCCTTAGCAATGTTTGGTGATGAGAAGTCTACTACAATCCTGTTGCGTTTTACAGGTGGAGGTTTGACTCCAAATCTCAGTATACAGTTAAGAACATGTTCTGCAAAGGTTCTATTCAAATAAATATTCAAGAATCCAGCGCCAGCTACTTCCACTTTATCAACCAAAGGTGATGATGGTGTCTTATTTAATATATTATTAGCAACTTCCCGTGGGTTCGTTTTAACATTTTTCGCCTTTAAAAGCTGAGATATTGGCATAGCTGAATTGCATTGATAGTCACCAAATTTTGGATTATTACCTGAGAGGGTTATAACCACTGGTGGATCATCCAAATCGGGGTATGCCAGTTCAATAGCAATGGCAAAAATATTCTTTAGTTCATCCATAACACAAATTGTACCTTCAATGGACATAATGTCTGTTATTAGAGTTGGACGTTTCTTCGGCTTTGATACACCTTTTGAGCTTTCTGCTTTAATTGCGTTCTCTAAGATAGCTAAACGATGCTTTAGTTTCTCATTTTCAGACAGTAATTTGTCTAATTGTGGATCTGAAACGAAACTGAGATCCCCTCTGGCTAGTTTTTCGAGTTCTTCTTCTATTAACTTAGCTTCTTTTTCAGCTTTCAGAGTTCTAGCTTCCACGGATTTTAAATCTACGTCTGACATTTTGTTTTGAATAAATATTTTAGGTAATTTAATACAGAAGTATTCTTAAAATAAAACTTATACGAACGTGATGTTGATGTTATATAGTAAATTGTTAGGTTAGATTTCATCATTTGACATTGCTAATTGGGCCGCAAAGAAATTTGGCAGTTGTGTGGCAAGATCTATTGACAATTGACTTTAACAGTAAATAATTTCGTGAAATTTCTTTATTAAATCATTCTTATATATATATTCATTATTATTATAATAAAATTTATTACATTAGAAAGTTAACATTTTTATTTATTATTTATTATGGAGTTAATAGAGGATAATCAATAAAAGCGATCTCGGTCTAGTAAACTGTCATAGTTGCCTTAGAAACTATAGACAAACAAACAGCGCCAAAATTATGTTTTAAAAGTGGCAAGTGATGAGGAAATTATAAATACTAAATAAAAATTCTATAAATTAGAGAAAACTGCGCTAATGACATCGATTCTGTTAAACTTAAATGTTGTTCCTCGAATTTATTTATATTTTATTTAACGGCAATTGTGCAACGACGAATTACGAATGGCAAAGCATTATTTAGAATATTCTTTTAAGGACAAGGATTTGCCATATTGGCTAGACGAAATAACTAAGTTGGTTCACTATTATTATCCCAGTAAGTAGGTTTCAAAAAACTCGTTTTTAATGTCTTTTTTTCCTTACAGAGATGTAAAAGAAACGCGAATAAATGATCAAGTACCACTTTTTGAAGCAGACAATCTTAATAATATAGCTCAAGATCAACGGTAAAGTTATTATCTTTTTCCTTTGTATTTATTATTTTACATGAATGTAATCGCACGGGCTGGTTTTGAACCGGCATCCGTTGTGCTGTTGCTCTAACCACGTTGCTCGTGGTTCCGATCAATCGATTTTTATTTTGGATAATGCCGTCATGTGCAAAATATAAAAGTTTATATTTGTCAATCTAGGTCTCGTAGAACTTCGTTGGATCTAGATTTACTATCGAAATGTGAGTCCAAGCCTTTGGCCCATTCCGCGGGAACTTTACGCTATAATCACACTAATGGTACGTCTAAAAATTCTGAATTCTATAACGCAAGACATTTTCATAAAAAATAAATTCATTCCTAAGTAAATACAGGGCGGTAAAATAGTGTACATACTGTTGGTCTAATGGTAGCAATGTATGGCTAATCATCAACAAGTCGTGGGTTCGATCCCCACCAGGTCTAATATGTTTCAATTTTTTTCTAAAACATGCTGTACTTCGTTTGAAAATCTGGCTATTAAATTGGTGGTAAGAATATAATCCCGTCCGGGTCACGAACCACCGTCCACAGATAAAAAGGCCTTGAAGCTTAGTCTGTGGATTTCCGAATGACAGCGCTTCTTGTTGATGCTATAGGCTTGAGTATATCACCTACCTACCTATAAGTAGGAATGTGTACTATTTTTGTAGTCATTATGCTTTTCACACACCTCAAATTACCTACCTTTGTCGCATATGTTCGTTAGCTAAGGTCTTAGAATTAATTCGTAGTATTTATTATATGTTAAACTCCAGGATACACACAAAATGGCCGTCGGAGAAATTCAAATAAAAACGAGTGCAATGATTCGCCGACCGGCGTCACAAACGATTTTTTATCAGACCTTCTACCGCACTATGTTACTCCGCGACACAAAAGGATGAATCACAATATTGATAATGATTTTATGGATGTCATAGTTGGATCACGTAATGATTTATTTTCTACTCTTAGTTTATTTATAGTACAATGATAAAACAGAACAAGAGATCGTGTGTATGTAAAAGATTAATTACCTCTATTGGCTTATGAGGGCGTCCTTAGCTAGTAGGTCTGTAGGTTCGAACCCCGGGAAACAATAGAATGTTTTAGTCGGCCCGGGCGTAGAAGTCTGTTCAACTATTTGCCCATAAAAAAAAACTGATCTGGGCAACGGATACAGAATGGACACGTAGACAGAAAGCCCCCCCATGTCCACAGGTGAAAGTGGGATTTCACTTTCACAAAGTCTAAACCGCTTAATAATTAATCAGGGAAGTAGACACATAAACGTGGCTGCACCAGGTCCCTCGTAGAACGTTTTCGGCTCTTTTGTTTGTTTTATTTTTCTGGTTGATTACTGTAACCTAAGGTAAGTAATATAATTTATAGCAGTTTTACATAAAAAAAATAACCTTCTCAAACAAGACACAAAAGTTCGCAAAAACGAATTAACAAAACTTTGTCTCGGTAAGTGAAGACTTCAGGATTGACCTCAACAAATTTAACTCCTTTGCCTGCAGGACCGCAAAACGCCAGAAGTCGAAACAAACTAACAAAAGATACGTTCAATCCCATTCACAAGGCATCTATGAAGCCTAATGCGAAAATTAGTTACAAAAAGCCACTTTCGAAGAGTGATAAGAGAAATGAGTTTGTCATACCTGAAACACCAGAAGGGAGATTGTTGGAGTTGAAGATTTACTCGAACTGGGGCGATAAATATTTGGTTGGATTGAATGGTATTGAAATGTTTGATTCTAGTGGTGAACGGGTCTCCGTAGATAAGGTTAGTGACTAGTTGTTACCCGCGTCTTTGACTGGTGACGTTAAAAGATCCTAAACGTGCGTAGAGTGTCTGACGTTAATTTATGTATCAGTTGTATTAAATATAGGAATAATAATAATTTAAAAATTAATACTTTGTGCGTGCTAACACGTTGCGTACATTTGGTTTTTATAAAAAACTTTGACACACACGGGAATCAAACCCCTGATAACCATTAATAGTTAACTGCCGTTTGCTTCAACAAGTGTAAGCATAATGGTTTGTAAGCTAATAGATTTCACGTGCCTCTTGATGCAGTACAAAAAATTTTGGTACCTCTTCGCGGCAGCATATTTTCTATTATACCGAACGGAATTTCTATATTCCTACCACTCATTTCATATCCAGGTTTCCACACATAGTCATGTCAGCATGTTTCAGAAAAAATATAAAATGAAAAATTACAAACACGTTGGACTAAATCAATCATTAGCCATACATCGCTACCATTCGACCATCGAGCCCGTCATGTTCTTTAGGTATACTTTAAATTCCTATTCCTTAGGTATGGACTGATTCGGACACTGGTGACCACTCCAAGTTTGGTCGTGTAGAGAATATCATCGACGGCGTCGTAAGAACCAGAGACGATAAGCATGCGTGGAGCGCACCAGTTCCACAAGGCCTGCCGATTGCATTGAGTATATTACTGGGAAAAACTTCGAAATTAGCCCTACTTAGGGTTTGGGTAAGTTCCAAGAATTAGGAGACTAAAAATTATACTATATACATATACGTTGAATTTAACCAAGAGTAAGATATAAGTATTTTTTTTAGATTCTTTACAGTTAATGTTATTTTAAACATTTCCATCTTATTAAATATGTTATCTAACGATTAAAAATTCTGTCCTTTTCAACACATTATATTGTTTCATTGGATCAAATTAGAGCACTTTGTTTTATTGCTAGTGCATATAATTTACAATGTACATAATTATTAAAATGGTGAAAAGTCCAAGTAAAAACGTAAGGTAGGTTGATAACATGAGAATAATTTGTTCACTTTAGAATTATAACAAATCACGGATCTATTCGGCTCGGGGCGTCCGTCTTGTTCAGATAAAATTGGATGACCAGGTAATTTTCCAAGGAGAGATAGCCAGAGCCAGTGGCGAGGTGAAGGGCCTTCTTCCAAGCTTTGGAGACGTAAGCATTTAATTAAAAATAGTTTCTGATGTCTTGTAAAAACTGTAACTACTCTTTCTTTCGAACAGACGATACTCTTCACAAAGAACGCATCGATTTTAGAAGCGATTCTGGTAAATGATAAAAATTTCAAAGCTCTACTAAAAGACAACGACCCACTGGCTGAAGTCAATACGGCTGAACGTCCTTCTACAGCTAATGATAATATGATGCCAGTCAAGACTAGAGAAGATTCGCCGAAGGTTCCGGAAGAAGATAAATATATAGCGAAAGAGATTAAGTTAACTCTCATGTCTAACTGGGGGCAGAAGCATTTAATCGGGCTAACAGGTAACGCGTTCGTAATATTTTAATTTTCACAGCTTAGACAAGGCTTTATCGCGTCCAATTTGTATGAAGATATAAGAATAAATTATATTTGTAGTTGAAATCCTTTTTATAATTCGTTAAAAGTTTCGCCCCTAGACATTGATATTTAATATACGTAATACTTATCAGTGTTTGATAAGCTCGTTGGCCCAATGGTAACTATGTATGGCTAATAATGAATCAACAATGTTTCAAATTTTTCAATTAATATTTTTTTAAACATGTCGGAATTCTGGATACTCAATGGGTGGTAGGAATAAAGATTCCGTCCGTCCACAGATAAAAAACCGTACAGCTTAATCGCGTTTCGGTTTCAGTCTGTGGATTTCCAAATACCGAAAGCCAAAATAGGTCGACAGTGTATTTAGATGCTATAGGGGTGGGTGTATCACCTACCATCAAGTGAAAAAACGCTTGTCGGTCTTCCTATAATTAAGAAAAGTGTTATTTTCATATCGTTCATACCGTTTTTCGAACCTTTATATACTGTCTATAGTTTACGCGAGTAGTACGCATCGCTCGCTTAGTATTACAGTGACCGAATTAAAAAAAAAACACTTTTCGCAAATCGTAGAAAACTATGATGATAGCGTTATTATAGTAATGTCAGTGCATTTATCTAATTTTACTAAAATTTTGAGTCAGGTTATTCTAATACTAAGCGTGCGACATTTAAATAAAACACTTTAACGGTTTAAAACGCGATATATTAGTTAAACTTATTTGAAAATGATTTTTAACTTCGGCCCGACGTTTATGATGCTTTGCAGCAGCCGTGGCCGCGAGGACTCCACACGGCTGCTGCGTTTTAAACCGTTAAAGCGTTTTATTTAAACCTTTATATACATACCTCAATAACCATACATTTTTAGACCAAACATAATATTATAATATAAATGATTAACAAAGATTATGTTTAATTATTAAGGCATTATGGTCCTCTGCAACAACAACCCAGTTGACATCATACGGAGCTACGCGTACACTAGTTACATCACCGATGATGAAGAGAAGAAACTCGAGTTTGGCTTCATCGACTGCAAGAGTTTGTTTAACGGACGAAACATTACTACGGAATTCGATGAGATGTGGTGCACCAACTTTATGCCTGGGTCGAGGTTTTGCCACGTCGTTATGGAACTCGAGAAACCAACAGAAATAACAGGTCATATGAAAAAATATATGACTGTCCGTCTGTAGTCAAATAGTTGAACGTGTTGTCTAGCGTTGCGTCAAATAGGAGAGGTTCTTGTTTGGAATCCTGGGGAAACACTAGATTGTTTCAGGTGGGAAGGGCTCAGAAGACTAATCATTTACTTGCCTGTAAGTGAAGCGATCAAACAAACGCACACATAATTGTGTTCGCCCCATTTCCCAGGGAGGAAACGGGATTTCGGTTTTATGCAATATACCTATTTAATTATTTACGTCTTTAACAATCGCAATAACTACATAATAAGTAAGTATGTCTAATATATAAAATTCTCCTGTCACAGTGTTAGTAACCGTACTCCTCCGAAACGGCTTAACCGATTTTCACCAAATCGCATATGTGTATTCAGTAGGTCTGAGAATAGGACAACATCTATTTTTCATCCCCCTAAGTGATAAGGGATGTTCACCCTTTAATTTTTTTTTATATTTTTTGACGAAATTGATAATTTTTATTTTTTTATAATACAACATACAAAAATACATACAATCCTCAATTTCTTCCACCCTTCTACGATCAATCCTTATTTTTTAATAGCCATTTTAGTAAAATTATTTATATCGCAAAACGACGTTTGCCGGGTCCGCTAGTATATATATAAATTATATATTTATATATATATAAAACAGATTAAAAATTTACTGCGAGACTCGAATCCACAGCTGACGAATTCTATTTCTCTGCTTTGTCACTTACTAAACGTCATACAACCATTCCATTCCAACATTATCTTTGTTTATTTAGTTAAATTAACTATTTGTTACGTAAATATTTTTTTCTCAGAATCTGGGACCCAATATATTATATAGTTTCAATTTGTTTTCCAACACCAGGTATACGTATTTGGAATTACAACGCGAATATGGACTTATCCTATATCGGAGCGAAGCACGTCCGTTTGTCACTCGACGGCAACTTGCTGCACCGCCGGCCGTTGCTGCTGAGGCGCGCGCCAGGGGATACATTCTATGATTTCCTTCAGCACGTAGATTTAGCTTCTATTGATGATAGGTTTGTTGAAATTTATTTAAGAATAGAAAAATTACAGTTAGGTATATGAAAATATGTTTTTATAATTATTTATAAAATGTTAACCGGTACAAACATATAAATAAAACACATTTAACGGTTTGACACGTGAAATTACTTGCACTACGGTCTGACTAAATTCGCAGCAGTCGTGACCGCAAGGATACTGCCAAGCATGCGAAACGTGGGCCGTAGGTAAAATAATAAAAAAAAAACCTTTAACTAGTACATTTCGTGTTTTAAACCGTAACGTGTTTTTTTTAAATTTGCACTACTCATGTTAACTACAGATAATACAAAACTTACTTATGAGTTTATACGAGGGAACTCGATCTTATACAACCGAGCCTTTGGGTCAATTTTCTTAATAATAATAACCCACTATAGAAGTACCCAAGGTTATAAAATCGTTTTTATCTTTTTCCAGATTAAATAACGAAGATTTGAAACTTAGTAAATCACTGTTCGATAGCATGCAAGCACCGACTGGTTTCGTTCTGCAACTGAACATATTCTCGACTTGGGGCGATCCATACTACGTTGGCCTCACTGGCGTCGAACTATACGATGCACAGGGAAATTTGATAGAAATGACCGAGAGCAGTAAGTACTTCATAAATCTAACCCATTTTATAAAATAATTAACGGTTTAAAAATAGATATATATTAGTCTCGTGACCACGGCTACTGCAAAGCGTAAGTACGTTGTGTTGTACTTTAAAATACATTTATTAATAAGTATTTTATGAACATTATAAAAAATGATGATGACCGATATAGGTACAAATCTTAATGATTTCTGAAAGGTGTGAAATGTGTGAAATCCCCATTCCCCCTCGTTGGGCATGGGGCGAACACATTTCTGTGTCCGTTTCACTGATCCGTTCTTTATATATTTCGCGTTTTAAATCGTTACAGTGTTTTATTTCAATGTCTACTACTCGCGTAAACTACAGACAGTATTAAAGAAGACATTGAGTTTTAAAAGTCCAGGCACTGTTTTTTTATACAAAAATACAAATTATGCTTTATTTTATTATTATATCTAGACTAGACTAAAATACAAATATTAAGCAAGGGCGGATCCAGCTTTGGCATCGAGAGAAAGTCGCATAGTTGTGGTCAAGTCAAGGACCTTTAATTTAAATTTGATAACAATAGATTAGGAGGGGTCCTGGGGTCATGACCCCATCTGGATCCGCCATTGCTATGAAGTTGTACGAATAATATTTTTTACGCCAATAATATTTTTTTCCAGACGTCTGCGCACAGCCAGCAAGTGTGAATGTTCTCGACAGTTCAGCTAGGGATGTACGCACGCCGTCCAAACTTATCGACGGGCATAATTCAAGCGCGTCAGACGCGCAACACTCGTGGCTCGCTCCGGTGTTACCAGACACGCTTAATAGGTTGTACGATATTTTTATTTAATTAATTACTGTGGAATAGTTATATTGGGCATCATATTTTCCCCGTTTTTCCACATTTTCACTATTTCTTCGCCCCTATTGATCGCAGCGTGATGTTATATAGCTTAAAGCCTTTCTTGATAAATAGTCTATCCAACACAAAAATAATTTTTCAAATACTAACCGAGCTCTTGAGATAAGCGTGTTCCAACAAACAAACTCTTCAGCGTATATGGTAATGATCGGCTAAACCTATAATTAGCGTGCGTATCCCATTTTGTCTACGTATAAAAAATATAAATCTACCCTTATTTATTTATTTTAAAAACTACCCGCCATAGCCACTTATTTACACAATACTTATTTTTGTTTATTCTTCTCAGGTTATTCTTTGTATTCGACGTGCCAGTTTCTGTCTACGGTATGAAGATTTGGAACTATGGTAAAACGCCGACACGAGGTGTAAAGGAGTTCGGGGTAAATTCTAAAATGTTTCATGGATTTTATCATTTCCTTGCAAAATTTTGATAAAAATTACAAACAAATAGACTGTCTCTATAATATTATTAGATTTTACAACATTGTAAGAATTCTTGTAAAAAAAGTTACTCTCGACGCAGAAATACATGTATTATAAATATAATTCATAGATTGTTAAACATTATGAAGTCCACTTGTGAAAGCTGCAGCGAAGCATCTCAATCAATCAATAATTTTACTAATATATATTGGGTGTGAAGCGGTAACAGTGTTTAATACTCGCGTAAACTAAAGAAAATAATTATGTGTAGTCATGGACTAGTCTAGTCTTTACCATAAAGATCTTTTTTTTTCAATTACAGGTTTTAATGGACGATCTCTTAATATACAATGGTACCTTAGAAATGGCGAAAGGTGATTTAATAACTCCACAATGGATTTGCTTTGAAGATAAGGATCTCGAAAATTTAACACCGAGGTAATGAAGTTCGTCATTGTATACAATTTCTAGTTAATTTATGTAATTCCGAAAATTGCAGGGAAACGAGTAAGATAAAATATATCAGACACATTTTCTAGGAAATCTAATATATATTTAAATATTTACGTAAAAGTTGTGTTTAAAATTGATTCCTTACTTTTAACATTTTTATAAGCTAAAATCTCAGAAAACCCTAACATTGTACGCCAACATTGTATTTTTTTTTAATTTATAGTCCGTCTGACACGAGCCAACGTACAACTACGAGCGGGTCGTCCCAGTCGGTGGACCAAAGTGAGAGACCGTTCACGAGCGTGTACGCAGTACGGCCACGGAAGTCATAATTGTACCTTCTATTTATTTAATTTGCGTGTTTAATTTTGTCGTGTTATTTTTAAAATTTGACAAAACTTGTCTTTAGTATTTAAAACTGGTATATACAAGATAAAAAATATAAAAGAGGCCTTTCACACTTATTTTAATACTATTGTTTTGTGCTTTGTGAAAATTATTTGATGCGTTTTGTCCCAAGATGTTTTAAAATTATCGTCAGCGCTAGGGCGACGTCTTTTCTTTTTGTACGGTCTTGTAAAGTTGTGTGATTATAATTATTGTCATTAGCATAGTACATGTCTTGTAGATTACACCGTCGCCAAATGTTTAGATAAATATTTTCTACCCTCCGCATACCATGTTATTGCACTTGTTAGTACAAACCGAATTAAATAGTTAACATATTGAAAATAGTACGTTTGCGCCATCCATCGATTCACAGTTAACTCTAATTTTATACGGAAATACAATTTTGTATATTTAACAATCGTTTCATTTTTTATGCCTTCAGAATTTAAATCAATATGGCCATCCTTTAAAAAATATAATATTTAAATGTTAGTATAACACATTATAAGGAAACAAACAAAGACAAACCAATAACATCTTGAAGTTTCTAAAGGATTTAGCACTGTGTTCTCGCGACTAAAATCAAACGTTTCTAAGATATAAACCTCTTGCCTGGAAGAAATCGCTATAGGCGACAAGGCCGCCGTATATATTATTTTTGAGTAGACACACTCATGTTCTACTTTGATGTAAATATGTTTGTGCAATATAGAGTTTTATTATTAAAATAAAATACTTTAACGGTTTAAAACGCGATATATTGGTTAAACTTATTTGAAAATGATTGAGGGAGACAGTCTCCCCGTGACCACCGCTTCTGCAAAGCATCCGAAACGTCGGGCCGAAGATAAGTCATTTTCAAATAAGTTTAACTAATATATCGCGTGTTAAACTGTTAAAGTGTTTTATTTAAATGTGTACAACTCGCGTAACCTATAGACAGAGTTTTATCATTCTTAGATAATGGGGAGACACCGGATGAAGAAAAAAAAACACTATATTTTCTTTAACTTATTTATTAAACCAATCACAGATTAATATTTTGCACTACGATAATACTAAATGTTCCATATACTATTCGACGTTGCGTGTAAAGAGTTGAAAAAAAGCATACAGTATTTAAGCGTAATATTAAGACAACGTAACCATACCCTTGAGTTATATACATCAGTCTACTCGATTTAGTAAAAATCTTATTATAATCGACCTCAATCAGCTTGTTCACGTCGCGCAAAATTACAAATTGTCATAAAAATCGACATTGTGAGAATCATTTTGAATTAATGCACTGAACTGTAAAATTTTTGTTACAGGTTTTTATATAGTTTCATATCGCAATAAGGATGTTACCTAATTCTTAAATCAACATAGACAGACAGCCAAGTTAATCTTATTAGATATATATTTTGAACGCAATTTAAGTTCTCTAAGTTATATCCCTTGGTATGGCCTACAGAAAAAAAAATCCAGTGCATTAATTTATCAAAAAAGATAAGTTCGATAGTTTAGGATTTAAACTCCACTTCATAAGTAGTAAATAAACGGCCTAACTGAAAAAATACACCGAACGCGATACGCTTTTGATGTCAAAATCTCCCTTCTCTGGCACTTTTTTGAGGAGAGAGTTTACGCGTTTCCTGTTCGCTGCAGGAGCTGAGTCGTCGTTGAGGTCTCTGAAAATATAATAAAAACATATAAAAATAATAAAATATAATATATAAAAGTATTATTATTTTACATTAAAATGTATTTTGTGAGAATACATGCGTGATAGGTCCTGGGATTCGAACCCAGGACCTGTCGCGCTTAACGCAATGCTGGGCAATACGTTTAACCATTTGGCTACAGAGGCGGCCATCGTGTTATGTAAGAGATATATATATTTTCTTGTGGAAATTACCATTGAAAAAAATACCAATTATACAATTCACTCTCCTCATAGGATTTCTCATTTAGTTTACTGTTTCAAGGAAGGAGGGGTGGTTATACGATAAAGCCATTAAGAAAAAAACTCACTTCTCTGGGTAACTGTATCTCTTCACCATAAAATCGGAGAGATTTTCTAAAATAGGCTGCGAATGAAGCGCCACAAACTGTTCCCGACATATCTGGAATAAAGTTTACTATTTAGCGAATAGAAAATGACTATGCCATTATGCTAAACCGATTTCAATTCTTCTTAATAACACTACAGCTCCGCAAAGTAGACAACTCTACTATTAAAGTCAAACAAACCTTGTTCATCTGGTCAACAGTGTTGGGATGTGTCCAGAAACAGTCGTGGACGGACACAAAGGTGACGGCGTTCGCCTCGCAGTACAATCCCGTCAGCATCATGTGGGACGAGTCCAGCGAATGGATGAAGTTCGGTGGAAATGCGTTGCGTTGCTTCATTGTGCATGGACGTCTGTGGAAGTTTAATATTAGTATAAGTTGTTGCGTTATAAAGTAAAACCAGTCGCTTGTACAAGTCCCAAGTGAGAGTCGGACTAGTACTATTCGTGTGGTCCAACGAAAATATACTTCAATTGAAGCGGACTCGATGGTATAGTGGTAGCAGTCTTGCTAATAAACAACGGGTCATAAGTTCGATCTGCCCCGGGTTCATCATTTATCAAACTTATAACATTTCTAAAGCATGTACTTCGTCTGGAAATCTGGACATTAAATGGGCGGTACGAATATCGAAATTCCGTAGGGATCACTAACCACTCCACAGATGGAGAAGCCGTCAAGATTAATCGCGCTTCGGTTTCAAACTGTGAATATCGGAATATCCAAATCGAAAATAGCTCAACCGCACATCTAGTTTAAATGTTATATGGCCGAGGTATTTCACTTGCCATCAAGTGCTTGTCTGTCCTCTTTTATCATAAAAAAAAACTTATTGACATAAAACAATAAAAAGACGCGCCCTCATAACTAGGGTTGGTGCAAAGCATTTTTTATGGCGCGACATAGTAAAATACCGTAAAACTACACTTCATTCATCATATATTAGTAGAATTACTAAGGAAACTACTTAAGTTTCTGAGCTTTCCATCGTAATTCAGAAATGTTCTAGACGTTTCGCAATAACAAGTGAAAAACATCACACAAAGGTGTATTAAGTACCCAAGTTACCAAAATGACCTCGAAAGCCTTATACAATTTATAGATCTACTTACTGATTCAGGTCGACAGGCGCCGCACACGGTAAATTAGAACTGTTGCTCCGCCGATAATAGGGCTGCAACACAGGCAGACCCAACGGAGTTTTCCACTCGACACTCTCGCCACACACTCCTGATATCATCCTGAAAATATGTGAATGGTTAGAGCAACAGCACGGATCGCTGCGGATTGCGGTTCAAGTCCTGCTCGTGTCGTAAAATGTTTTCAATTTAAACGAGATTTTATTTTAATATCGAATAGTAGAAAGCGTAGGCTCCAGAAGAAAGTTAGTCTTAGTTAGTTGATTTGGGTACGACCATAATTCAAATTCAAATAATTTAACCCACACCAAAGAATATAGATAGATATAGAAAATACAAATATTTGTTATTGTCACAAAACGTAACAATAAATAAAAATTGGTGAAAATCAAGGACAAATGGCGTCTTTATAGCTAACTCTTCCAAGCAAGTGCGGTGAAAAAAAGGTACTTACTTAAATTTATAATAACAATAATATAAAAATGAGCTTTATCGAAAATACACTAATAATCTTAACTAAATATAAATTATAAAATTATATAAAAAACATAAATTGTTGACATTTATCACATACACTAACTTTGCTGTGGGTCCTCCCATTCACAGGAGTATAGTATTATTCATATCATTATATATCTGTGTCTTATAACCACCCCCGCAGTTTCAAGACACTTCAATTTGGTAAAAGCATTTACCAAATCGACATTCACCATACTCACTTAGCACAATCGGTGAACCAGTCCTGAATGAGCTTCGTTGAAGTAAACATAGCTTTAAGACTGTCGAAAGTCTTCGAAGTCAGGTATAAGGAACAAGCCCAAACGTGCTCCTTTGGGAATTCGTCGATATCTGCAACGAGGGGAGATATTTTAGGTTTTATTAATACAGTTTTAGGCTGAATTTATATTGATTTGAAACAGTAAGTATAGTTAAATTAATCTAATGGTTATCTTAGAAATACCCAAGTTTCGTTATATTTGATATTTTCATTGAAAACTATATTATTTTTCACATGTTTATTCCAGTTATGGTATTATATTATAAATTAAACAAAATATTTAGAAATATAGGGTTGATATTAAACATATGTACGTGTAACACATAATTAAACAAGTAGTTATTAGTCATTCTCCACAATACCTTTAAGCTGTTTAGCGATTTGCAGCCGAGCACCGAACCTGGTAACTCCGTACACAGTCGTCATGACAGTCTGTTTTATTACTTTTCGTCGCACAAACCCGTCGAGGACGATAGCCGGCTTCACACCCGCTTCAGCATCACGGATCCTCATAGATTCAATCTATCACAACATTTCAGCTATAAAATTAACTGTATCTTCCATTTCAATTTTAATTCAATTTAAAATTTGAAAATTTTACGACAGTTTACGGGCAGGTCTTAAACTGTCTTCCACAGCACTCAGTGCTGTTGCTCTAACTAATTCATGAATGTATTTTCTATTGCCAAACAAGTATATCTTTATCAATGAAGCGAAGAGTTTTGCTTGGTTATGGGCGATAGTATCAGATAGCATGAATTAATACATTGTATATACACTATAATATGGGGTATATAACATCATTTTCTGTGCAACATAAGAGCAAAGAACAATTAATATTTTAAAAACTTAGCTGCACTTATTTAAAACAAAATATTAGAATACCGAATATAGATGTTTATTTTTCTATTTTATCTAATATATATTTTTGAGTACTGCCAATATGTACTCTGAACATTATTTCTTTAGGACCCTTTTTGTTAACTGTATTACTTTCTTTATGGTCTCATAAGAAACGTTGTTTCAGTGTAAAAGACCATAAGGACATAATAAATAACCGAAAACGTAATAAATAACCTTAAGCCATAATAATATAGCGCTAGTGGTATAAACTTACCATAGCAGCGACCTCACTGTAGACATCTTGCGGTCGGTCGAGCGGTGCAAGATTAACTGCAGCCGCACCCGCCGAGTCTCCACCCAACGCCGCATAATGCTGTAAGCCATTACACGAACCGTCTTGGTGTACAGGAAAACCGCACATATATTCTAAAAAAAAAATCAATATGGCTTATGTTATTTTCCAGTAGTGGATAATGGATTTTGAATAAAAATAACGATTTATAACTTTATGTACATAAATAGTTTGTTCAAGCTTACCTGCAGGATTTGGTGACCTTATCGCATTGGCTATCTCCATGCAGCAAGCAAGGGTCTGCCAAGGCTCTTCTGACTTTTTCCACCAGCCCTGACCGTCCAGAGGATGGTCTGCCGAGTCCAATATCTTATCTATTATGCTATCCGCGAATTGTAATCTGTAAGTACCAGAAAAAAACAGCCAAAACTTACTATAAGTTTAAATGTTAATCTTAGGAACTCTCTTGGTGGAATTTCATTTGCTATAATTATATTTGGGAAGAGGATTTTTAGAACAGTCTCGTCCCTTTAAAATATGTGTGCAAATGAAATTAAAAAAATGGAAACATCTTGTTGTTTTGAAACTATGAATTAGCTTAACGTTGTATTATTGATGCTTCGAGCCGAAACGTAACTCTAAAAATTATATACCGGCCGACAACTTTGATACTTGATGATTTTGGCTTTAAAACTGATCTAAAAGTCATAACATATATTTACCGTTCCTCAATAGTGCTTCGTTTCTTTGTGCCCGTGAGATTTATGGCATGTAACTTGAGCCAGTATAAGCCACGTTCACCGAGAGGTCGTTTACGCGCCATTACAAGTAGGGCGCGTGCCGCATCCGCACCCAAAGCGGACACGTGGGGTCCAACTGCATAAACACGTCCACGAAAATCCATGTTATGTGGCAGCCAGAAGACTCGATTCCTATAAGTTTTTTTATTAATCTTAAACTTATAAACAAATGTTGACTCCAAATTATTATCAACTACTAATCATTACACTACAAACGGAATCAGAAATGTCTATCCGACGAAAAATTGTCAGAGTCATTAAATGACGATGGATGTGTTCTTATTTAGTTTGGTTTATCTGATTTTCTTACTTAGGGGCCATTCATTCATGTTTGCTAGTTTTTGACACCTTCCTCTCTATCATAAGAAAAAATTGAATAGGCCGACTCCCTCCCTCTAGTCAAAAACTGAAAAACTAAAGGTAGAGTAAGAACTTGTTTATTTGTACAAAGGTGCTAATACTTTCTATTTATTGGTAGTAGTAGGTATTCATCTTAAAATTATACATCCGTTAATCTCTACATACATAAGAACATAAAATAAAATATAATATATTTAAAACAGTGCGAATTTATTTTTTTGCGTAAGGACTAAGAAGTATCAAGATTCCCTCACCCCCTTGTAAAATGCTAAGACTTTTCCCCCTAAATCGTCCTACATAATTAATGAATGGCCCCTTATCAAAGGCAAGTTATTGCCCTCGTAATTTTCTTACTCAGTTAATAAGTTTAAGTACCTGTAGTGGTTTGAAAGCGATAGCTTGTACAACGAGTCGCACCACAACGAATGCATATCAGCGCGTGCGCGGTTCAACGCGATCCGACGTTTGTAGGATGTGCTCGCCTCGTTCGCGCCTTCCGAAGAATCAATATCCGATAGTTCAAGAGATGAGGCTGGAGATGGAATGTCTAGTTTTTTGTCACCTCCCGATCTGTCAAATCGATATACTTAAATTAAGACCAAAAAATGTCTAGATAACATTTTTTTTATATTCATATTTTTCACTAGTTAGATTACTATTTTAGTATTAAAAGAAATAAGCTCCCATTTCTTAGGCGGTAAACGAGATTTTTTTTTTATTTTAAATGACAAGTTTTTATTACTACTACAAAACAAAGTTTAGTAGTAGTAAAAAAAGTTATATATCACAATTTTACTATTTATATAAAGTAATTCGCCGAATTATGCCACATTGATTTACATCAAGATATCAAAGTTACACAGTTTTTTTATTGACTGATTGAAATTTGTCGTCTTTTGTGTAATCGACACGCAGTCCAGATTATGCGTCAAACGATTAAACTAAGCTATTGGTACTATAAGATATACATAAATATTACAGTGATTTTCTAATTGATGTAAGCACACAGACATACTTAAAGACTTTAAGCTGAAGGTCCAATATGGGTCCATTGATGACCCAGGGCACCTCTCCCAGTTGATTCAAGCTGTCAAGAACGGGGTAAAGCTCTGTTTGCGGCGCTTCCCTCAGTCTCTGCATTTGGGTCATTACATATACTGGCATCCTGTATTAATTTAAAATGTTTATTTTCATGGAAGATGCAATACTGCAATTAGTTATAAATATACAGCTTTATATTTTCTAGCTGTGCTTTCTATATGTGTAAGGAATAGTTATTTTGGGCGCGGACATTATTTATATGTTTTAGATCATTTTTAGATTCTGTCATAAATATTTCTTGGATATCTTAAACCGTCTTCGCAGCGAACGCAACGAAAGCCTTCAAAGATGAATAAGTTTCCCCGCTTTTTTTCCACTGTTTCTTCGCTTCTTTGCATCGCAGTGTGATATTATTTTGCCTTCTGTGATAAATGCTCTATTCAACACAAAAATAATATTTCACCATGAACCAGTAGTTTCTGAGATTAGCGCATTTAAGAAAACCAACAAATTCTTCAGCTTTATAATATTTATTTTATTTTTATATACATATATGGTAATGTGTAATGATTCGGTGTTCATACCTAATAAGGGGCGTCCCCGTGAGCAAGTACGCTCCGGGCGTGGTAGCCGTGAGCCACGGCGCTGGTGGCGATACGGTGGGAGCGAGTGACGTGCGCATACGCAAAGTGGGGCGCGCTGTGGCAGCGCACAGTCGTGTGAGGATAGGGTGGGGTTTCAACTCCAGGCGGACGAAACGACCCCACGGCCGATGCACTTTGTACACAGCTGGCAGCTTTTTACTAAGAAAAACAATAACGAATAAATAAAAAAATTATGGACTTAGTCATTTAAAAAATCCTAAATCTTAATTTTATATACCAATTTACAAGGGTAACAGAATCACTTACACTTTAGCTTTCGGCTTGAACAAATTGACATCAATTTTAACATCGTTTATAATGATATTGTAAAGGAATTTGCCGATGTTCAGTCGAATTTCCGAAGACCATGGAGTTTCTTCTATGTCCTGTAATATTATAAAAAAATATTATATTACCTATGTGATAGATAAAGCCTAGTTAAATACCTAAGACCTAAGTTATCGGATAGAAGTACATATATTATTATGAAATAACTGAAAAGGAAAGAAAAAGGGACACTGAACAAATTTTACAACTCCCGATACTTTAACTTAAGTAATTACGTAAATATTAAAAAAAACAGTCTTAAGACAACGCTACTTACTAAACTAGCGCCATCTCTATTTTGGTGTACGAGTAACTGCCACGCCTGTCGACCGTTGTATGGCCGTCCGCTGTCGTCAAGCGGGTGCCTCTCCAAATACCACTTGCAATACTTCTCGTACACTTGTTCAATTTTCTTTTGCACTCCGTTCTTCTTGAATTGGTCTATTTGGTACCTTGAAGGAGATAGTATTACAATAACATACTTATGACAAATATATTACATATATACAGTAGATCTGTTTTTATTATGATAGAGGACAGACAAGCATAAGGTTTACTTGATCGTAGGTGACCCCAGTCATATAATAATTAGACTTTTAACTTTTTCATCTGTGGACGCTGATCCGGAAGGCATTTCGATATTTCTACCACCCATTTAAATTTTAATTTTTCTTGCTAAATCTTTTAGCAAGAAAAATACTTTTTAACAAATTAAAAAAGTATTACCTATTACTTTACTTAAAGCATAGGAAAAAAACATGCTTAAAAAAACTTACTTGCTATACACCTGTGCACCCAAATCTCGTTGCAATAACTTGAGTGTAGGACTGTACGACTCACTGCCACTCACTAATTTCATTATTTCGCCCATCATTAGTTCAACAAATTCATCGACCTGAAATTTTTCGTTATTAAGAATTATAAGTTACTAGTATACTTGTACTCATTTTGGGTTATTTAGTCAAATAGTTTAAGAACCTAAAAGTGTATAGAATATATTATTTTAATACATAATATTGATAATCGTCAAAAAGTATATGTTGGCAAAATAATTATATTTGTAGCGAACGCGAGTACTTCCTTCCTTTCAAAATATGTGTTCGCTAGTTATTACAAACAAAACTCACCTCAAGAACTTTCAAGTACGGGTATAAAGTGATTGCTGACTGCGAAGCGTGACTACGAGACTTGAGCGTGCTGAGATTACGAATAAAGGCTTCTTTTAATACTTCGCGCCACTCCTTCTCTGCTTCGTTCCATAGCTCCCGCTGAAATGGGGCATAAGGACACAAATAAATAATCATTGATACCTAAACGGTAACTAAAGTCGTGAACTCTATTTGTCTTGAAAAAAATTCACGCGGGTATGATAAAATACAAACTACCCTTTTTTCGTTAGGTTAGGTTATTTAAAAAAGCAAAACTGATTTCAATTTAATGTTTTAAGTGACGCCAAATTAAGAAGCATTAAAATATTACATGATACATACATATACCCTAAATGTAGCTGATTCGTCGTCCTTTAAAGCTATATTTTCCACTTCAATTTCACTATCAATCTCCATTTGTATTTGCTCTTTCCCTATAGCTTTTAATTCATCCAGAGTCAATAAACCCTCGGCTGGAGACGTGAATAGTCCTTTCCTATTATCTACTTTATCCAATTTAATTCTGTCAAGCAAAGGGCAATCATAATCCAATGGAGGTAGTGTGTATTTTGGTTCGAAGTTGGGCTCAATTAGTCTAATTGCTTCGAGCACTGTTTCGCGTTGGTCAAAAAGAAACTTTGACTTGTCCAACAGGTCGTTTAACGATATTCCCTGAAATAGTTTTAATATAGTAACAATTAGCTATAGTACGAAACTCATTGGAAGGGTCTTTGGATTAATAAACACTAAAATAAACTCGCTCTTTGCAGCAGTTTCTCCGTAACCATGGCTGCTGTAAAGGATCCGAAACGTTGGGTCGAAGTTAAAATAATTTTCAAATAACTTCAACTAACTATATCGCGTTTTAAACAGTTAAAGTGTTTCAATGAAATATGTACTACTCGCGTTAACTACAGACAGTATTTAAACTTACTCTGTCATCCATAAGCTTTTGATAAAAATTCAAAACTTTATTCTTTTCCTCTATATCAGTTCGTTGTACACATTCAAATATTGCAGCAAATGTCTGTGCATTCATCTCAATGCCGCCTTCTCCCATTTGTGAAAGCAGCTCCTTAGCTTGTTCCATCTTACCCTGAAAATAAAAAATAACATCTCTAGTGGTTCACTAGTTTAAAAAATGTCTCAGTTTTAGGAAGGCTAAACAGCATATTGCTAAGATCAACAGGCGCTCAGTTGTGCATTCTGCAATACACCAAAGACGGTAGTTTGTGCACTACCTGTGTTCCATATGGTTACAATTTTGCAAAGTATGTATGAAGGGTCTGAGTCACATACTATGTTGAGGTCGTTTTAAGTTTCATTAAAGGTTTTGAATCTAAATGAGATTTTAAAGCATTTTTGTGTTTTTATTACCTCTGACGCGTAGCCATGTAACAGGGTGTTGTATATTTGCACATCCTTAACCTGTGGCATGTCGGCCCTATTAGAACCTCTTCGCCTATAGTATTTTAAAACATGATGACCCTGCAAAAGGTAAACATTTATTTTAATACAAGGAAATTCATTACATTTTTTATAGAACATCTAGATTATCTTAGTCACTTATCTATCACTACCCTTATCAACTGACTAAGATAAACCAAAAATGGGGACAATGCTTGGTATTAATGTTTATTACATATGAAAGCAAATTTGTGTGTAGTTTACAATATGAGCATGACTTCAACATTGGTTTATAATTTTTACAGGGCTTTTATAAATATCATTGCTCTAGGGGGCGTGTCTGTGACAATTCATTTGCAAAAATAAGGAAGCATAATAGAAATACAATCTAAAGGCTAATGATAATACCTCAGAAACCATATTAAGAGAACAAAGTAATTTTAAGTGAGCAGCCAATGTTCTTTGCAGCCCTTCTTCTTTTCCTCTCTTTCCGAGTTGCTTAATGTCTTCTTTCATATTAACTTCCTTTGCAGCACGACGTTTTTCGCGTATTTTCTTACGTTTTTCTTTCATCGCTGTTTGTCTATAATAAAAGAACATAGATATGGAGTCACACAATTATTATAGGATATTTCTTGGTGGTCAAGAACATTAAAGGAGTTGTATTGAAGGTACCATTATGTAATTTTCTTAATGAAACACTAAACAGGACAAAATCTTTAATATCAATCAAATACCAAATAGTGGTTTTTATTATTATTTGTCATTAGGAAGTAGCCGATTGCAAGGGGGTTGTTCAAAATACTTACATTTTCTTAACATTCAGTGTTTGCACATTATTTACAATACTTTCTAATTCTACATCAACTTTACTCTCTGAAATATCACCGTGCTCAGTGTCACATATATCTTCTAAAGTCAGAGGGGAAACACCTTGCAATCTGAAAGCAATTCACATTGAATTTAAACAATAAAGACTGTATGTGTGTATTAAAAACAGTAGGAAATAAGTCAGTAAACAATTAAAGTTTTACACAATCATTCATTTTCAATAGAAGCAATTCTATCCTATTCATGGTAATAAATACATAACTTAATTCAATAATAACACTTACTGTAAATGAGATAATTGACTCATTAACTCTGGATCATAATTATCAAAAGTATTATCTACAAAAATTTCTCGGAATACTGCATGAGGACTCTTTGGTATTGCTGAAGATTCAGGATTTGGAGGCTTGTTGAAGTTCAGTTCTTGATTCAACCCCTCATTAATAGCATAGCGCAAATCTTTTAGGCTCTGATGAAAAATTGTAGTCTTTCTGAAGTCATAATAACTCTCCTTAACTTTATCAAGATAATCTTTTGTTTTAAATGTATCTTCTAATCTAGATATGTTGTGGTTGGAAAAAATTAGGGCACATGTGTCATCTTCTAGTTTTATGACAGATTCCTTTTTTAGAATTTTCTTTTTAACAGTCTCCAAGAGTTCAGTGTCCACTTTGATTTTGTCCAAATTTTTAATATGGTTAATTTTCTTTACTGGTTTTGTCAACTGGTGAAGTTCTCCAAGAGATATTGTACTGGATGCCAATTGAGATAGATGGGAAGCGTGTAGTTTACTTATCGACACCATGGATTCTGACATGCTACCTTCATTAACTGAAAATTTTAATTTAAAACTTTATAAACTGATAAAAGTAAGGTAAACAAGAAGTTTAATCTATGCCAACCTTCCAACAGTTCTCCATATTTCTTATATACTTTGTGTTTTGATTTCTTTTTGTGAGCTCTAAGTGCACTAGCTGTTTTCGTAGATTGATGTCTAATAGAGAAGAAGTTTTCTAAAACGTAAATAGAAGTTATGCAATGCAAAGGTTATGTTTATCACACTAAAAATAAACTAAAGAGACTGTCATAAATATTTTACTTGAAATAATAATGATTACTGAGATACTTATTATTTACCCGTTATATTCGAAGTTTGTAAAAATTTCCTGCAGTAAGAACATTTTACTTCCGTGGTATTCAAGATTTTTGCAACATAATGAGAGGACGAATTAAAACCTTGTAAATTAGTCTGATATATGTTACGGGCTGAAATAAGTCTGTGCATATTTGTAATAATAGCATCACAACGCACAATACGAAATTAAATTATATGCGATCCATCTTAAAACCATGCCGAAAATTAAATTAAAAACATTGAAAACACGTGAAAACTGATTATTGACATATTATAGTTGACAATTTACATTTAACTTTAATTAAGTTTAAAATTATATTCGCTTTTTTAGTCTGTGTTTATTTCGTGTCACTCTATATCGGTGTGTCAGTTGTCAAAACGTCCACTGTCACTTGATGTTCGACGTTTCATGTTATTGTTTGTTTTATAATTCTTACGAATTGAAAGTACAAAAGTAATTTGCTTAATAAACTATGTAATATTATTTTTTATAAACTTCACCAGGTAACGTAAGTACGTAGGTTTGCGTATTTCACATATATCGTATTGCAAAATCACGATTTGGCAACACTTCATATTTCATGCAATAAGCGTTACATTCTTTGCATGTTATTGATTTGATATTATCGATTTAATTCATTTTTACTTATCCCACCAGTCGTCTAAACCTAGTCTACTCTCAGGTAATAGGCCTCTTACAAAATCCCAAAATTAAAGTTTATTCGTACACTCAGTACGAATAAACTTTTTTACGAGTGTTTTTTGGAAAATCTGCAACTAACGATTTTCTACTATATTTCGCAGCGTAATAAAATGAATGACAAATCCGTTGCATGTAAGTATTAAAAATATTTTACATTGAGCATAATTGTTTGGTGCTATCATTTGCATAATCATTAAATATTATGCATTACAGGGGACCCAGAATTGAGTGTGAAATTCTTCAAATTGCGATTTAAATATGAATGGTTATTTAAAAAGAAGAAACAACCTTGGAGGTAAGACATTAATAATATTATTACTAGACATCGAATTATATCAAAATGCATGTATTTTATACTGTCATTGCATAATTTGTTAATCGATTTCTGTCTGCTTATTTGGTAGTGTGGAAGATCAAGACAATGGTATGTATTCTTGCATATTCTACTATTAACTGTTAATTATAGCAATAATTAGCTTGCAGTAATTATTATGTAAGTTAGTCAAATAATATTTAGATATTTTTAACAAGAATTAAAAATTTCACTCTAATCTTCATACAATTAATATAGTGGAAATACTTTTATTATATATAATCCGATGTCTAGTTGGTGTGTATAGGATGTTATAATTATTGGATACAAATCCAATAAGAGTCTAATTATATATTATGTTAATATACAGTTCTGATTGTTAAAAGCAGCCTTCTTTATAATGGCATTCTTAATCATTTTTCCTTGTTTCAATTAATACTATTCTTATACCGATTAAAACTTTTTAATAAAATTGCACTGATAAAGGTTTTTAAGAATAATTTTATTTGTTATAGCGAGTTTCGAAAAATTCTACTAGATCATAGTTTTCCAGAGGAAATTACAATACCATATATTAGGAAAAAGTGGAATTATACATATGATGTAAGTATTCAGGCTATGAATGATAGATACATTACATTCTAAACATTTAAAGAACTTGATTTTGACCCATTGAATGTCAGGAACTACTTGGTTAAAAATGAAAAATTATTTTTGTGTTGTATAGACCATTTATTGAGGAAGACTTTAGGCTATATAACATCACGCTGCGACCAATAGCAGTTACTTCACTCATATTGATCGCAGCGTGATGTGGTCGCATAGTTGGAAATTTAAAAAAACGGGGAGCATTATTTAAGTTTTCACTCAACTGTACATATGACTTAATGAAAACTACTTTTTTTTATAGATGTACAGAATAGCAAAGAGAGATCAAAATACACATTGGAAATATTTTAAGATATTTGAAAAGCATTATGGCAAGAAAAAGGTGTTGGATGCTAAATACCAATCATGTAAGTATCATTCAAGAGTCAGGAAAAATTAGGCTTAAGTAGGTTGAAAATGAATATTCCTTATAAAAAATAATTTACTAATGATGCGTTATCCTTTTTTCTATGAGCATATGTTTAAAGACGTAGACGTAAGTGTATAGGTACATATCGTAGTTGTAACATGTAAACAAAAAGCACAACATGAAGTTTTTATTTTTAAATCACTTCTCATAAGTAGATATCCTTAATCAATGTATATTATCGTCTTTGCAGTAAGCCCTTACCCACATTAACGTCTCCTTTTCGTAGTGGACTAGTTGACGTCTACGGTCGTCTAGGTACTCTGTAAATAAGTAAATTATTTTGTGTCTACATAGAAAAAGTACTTGTACTATATTTTGCAGTTGCAGTGTCATTAATGAAACATCAAAGTTTATATCAAGTTTAATTTAAAAATAACTATCAAACAGACAAAAAACTTTGAATTAAAAATCGAAAATAAATTGAAAAACTTTCGACTCGGAAGGACTTGAACAGGCATCGTCAGCGTTCCGTGCTGTTGCTCTACCAATTGAGCTACCGAATTACCGAACTTTGAATTACTAATTTAACAACTTACAAATACTATACATATACTGTTGTTACGAATCCCTATCAACTAAAAGGCAATTTTAACTGTGGTATTGGAATGATAATAGTTATTTTAGAAAGTTCTGATTAAATATTGTAATGCACTTTCGTGCTCGACTGTCCGTTCCGATTGTGTAAATATGTATATCAATCAAAAGTCATGCGCGTAACAAATCCCGGGACGAGCTGGCTAATCAATATCCAGGATATCTAGACTGCATCTATAAGGTATAATTGCGCGTAAAATAAATATAATCTGCGCAGACAGTAATTTCTAGGTACCATTGCAAGGGTAGTGTGGGGGCAGACGCATCGGTAACCATAGCAATTTAGCCCTGGGGTTTGTCCGGGTCTACATTCATTTCAATATTCGTCCGATTAGCGTCCTAACGAGTTCTCGTGTAGGCAACGATGTGATAGATTTATTCTTTATTATTTACCGTCGTAATTGCTGTTCTATTAGATATACATGTTTGATCGCTGTAAACGTAAGGTATATTTTTGAAATATTTGATAATAAATTTAACTCAACGTCACTTTAAAATTTAACTTAGATTTAACTTTTTTCTAAGCAATAGGTATAAAAGTTGAATGAAAACCCAAAAGTAATGTACGATACCAGTGTTGATTTATGTTTTGCAGAATTATTATGTTTTTTTTTTTTTTTAGGGAATGACGAGTGGCGATTGAAATTGATAATTTGTATGACAGAAACGAAAAAAATGAAATTCGATAACTACAGTATGTGGAGGTGAGTAATTGTTAAAAGCAAATACTTTTTTTTTCTCGTTTCTTTCAAGTAAAATAGAAAAACTAGGTTGTTTCCTTTTCAAACCATCTAAATTCTTGGCTAAAATAGATTACAATCTATTTTAGCCAAGAATTTAGATGGTTTACATGCAATACATTTTGAAAATTAAAATTAACTATATCTACTGACTACATACTATGTATTATATAATTTGATATTCCATTCCCACCTAAAGATCAATCACACAGCATAACCTTAGTGTTAATTCCTATTTTATTAAATTGTTCTATTAATAAGGACTATAGAGCATTCCATGCGGTCTCAGGATATGCCAAATCATTGCTGCGTACAGGACATGAAAGGGCTCTGGTACCATCTTAAGATGACATTCAATGTAAGTAGTAGAAGTTATTATAACATATTATGTACTATGTAAATTTGGGAGAACTGGGAATATGGAAGGATTGGTCTAATGGTAGCAATGTATCCAATAATCAACGGGTCGTTGATCTCCACCAGATCCAATATGTTTCTAATTTTTCTAAAACATGTTGGACTTCGTCTGGAAATCCTGATATTAAATGGGAGGGAATTACCGTCCGAGACACGAACCGCAGGTGAAAAAGCCGTGAAGCTTAATCGCGTTTCGGTTTCAGTCTGTGGACTTGTGAATATCCAAAGCCAAAATAGGACGACAGCGCATCTTGTTTAGATGATATAGGCACCAGCTACCATGCTTGTCTGTCCTATTTCATATAAAAAACAACGTTAGTTTGTAATTTGCTTACAGTCGTCTCACCTTAGCCATTCAAACGTCTTCTTTCATTTAAACTCAGACACATTATTGACATAAAGGTGTGTTTTGCAGCGAAAACATAGGCTTAAGCTAAAGAAACATAATGAAGACAGTGATTGGCCGCTATATGAACCCATGTTGGAGTATTTTAAGCTTTTGGAACCGGAATACCTCGTACGCCTTGAAACATTACCAGCCCGAGATATGTTTAATACACTGAAATGCAGAAAAAGCAGCGGATGCGGCAATGCTGTCGGGAAAGACGAATCTACCTTTCAATGTACGTAAATTACTAACTACCCTCGCAGTTTTAACAAAGTTTTTTCTAACATCATATAAATAGCAGTGAATACCTCATAATGCTTTGAATATTTACAGGGTCAAAAGATATTACTGAATCTCTTATACAAATACGTTTGCAGAATGATTGGATTTTTAGAGAATATAAATGGGCGTGGAGGTATGTTGATTAAAGCTATTCATATTATTTCTATCACTTTCCAATGCCGGATTTAAAAACGGTCCTTCTTAACTAGTTATTCTTGATATTTTTTAATATGATTTCTATTATTATCTATTTTGCTTTACTATTTATTTACACCAACTGTCTCGATAAAGAAATTTTAATATAATAGTATATATATTTAAAATTAGACAGATATCAAGGCTACATTACTCTAGATGCTTTTTTTAGCAAGATGCGGACGATACTGGTGGAAGAGAATGATTTTCCGAATTCCCTAACCAGCAGGGACCTATGTAGAAAATGGTCTTCGTTGTTTTCGGTAAGATTTCATTATATTTAAAAAATAACTATCTATAATACTTGATATCATTCACATTATTTTTATTTAATTGTACAACACATTACGTCAATATGTTGACAGTAAAAATAGCATTGTGTAGGCGAAATGAAACTTCACTTTCAAAATGTTTTTACAGGAATACCAAAAAGCGAAAGCTACAGAGAACAAAACGTGGTTATATTATTCATTGTTTGAACTTTATCTCGGTGAAGGAAATCTTAGTTTAAATCCTCTTTGTGGATGTAAGTTTTATGTTTTATTAACTAGTGTTTAAAAAGCAAGATAAACAATATAATTTAAAAATCGAAAATAAATTTAAAAATATTTCGACTCGGGCAGGACTTGAACCGGACGATGCCAGCTTTCCGTGCTGTTGCTCTACCAATTGAGTACCTATACCTACCTATGCCGGTTCAAGTCCTGCCCGAGTGGAAATTTTTTTCAATTTATTTTCGATTTTTAAATTATATACTGCCTTCATGTGCAATAACATGTGAAAATTATTAATGTTTTCAAAGATAAACAATATGTAATTTTCAGCTATAGAAGAACCATATTCCAAGTCATAATACATGATTCGATTGAAAAGTATAATTATGTAACATTAATAATAAAACGATATTTATTTGATTGTTGTAGAATGTTATTTACGTGTTTTACATTTACAAATTACAATATATAAATTACAAATTGTCTAAAGATCACTTTTTATTTATCATCTTTGTTTTTATAGGGCAGGAAGAATGGGTAAAAAGCTTTATTAGAATAAGATCAGAACTGGACCACTTGTTTACAACAGAGAAGCGTAGCAATAATGATGGATGGCGGTAAGGCATTTTTATATTTTATTTGGATGATATATTCGTGGATTTGGGGATATAATTATTGCCAATAAAATAAAAGTTTATTATTTATTTACCTGGTATTCTAATCCAAGCCATAATTCTAGCAGTACTGAAAAGTACCCAAAAGTGATTTATTTTTACTATCTTTATTTTATGCTTTGATGGAATATAGGAAGGTGGAACAAAAGCTGAGAGCAACCGGGCTACCTCTAGACCATAGTGTTTTGGACTTGCCAGATATGTGGGATCACTTGTTTAAAACATTTAAGGTAAATTCAACCTGAATTTGGCTTTATTTTAACCTGAGTTGTTACTTATGATCTTTGATTTGATAGTAATTATTACTAATAGTATTCATTGCAGTTTTATTAAGATTTATAGATGCTTAAGCTGATTAAACTGTATTTTGAAAAATATGTGTATCAGCAATAGCATGCCTACTTATATTTGTTGCATGTGATTGTTTTTTCTTATTAAAATAGACATTAAACCACATTTTTCCTGGTTTATGTTACATCTTTAGTCCTTCCCTTTCGAAAAACAAAGACAACATGTTATTACTTAAAAGTTATTTTCTTTTCAGTGGAAGAGGAAATTTCTTAACCAAGGAATATTAAACGAACAGTGGCCTTACTTAGATCTTATGGCGCAATACTCTGAGACACATTACAGACTAAATCAAGCGCATAAGAACGAGGATTCGCGTGATTATGAAGACTGCGAAGATGATATGAAACTAATAGATATCAAGAAGTTGGTCAAGCCCAAGTTTGAAGTCCTCGAAGCGAACAATTGCAGGTCGTGCGCCAATGATGAGGCGTGCATAAGTTTATTTGATCACCGGGATGGGGATGGTGTAGATTTAGCTTCAAAATTAAGGCTTATTGGCGGTGTTGAGGTAAGTCTAATGGATTGCAGGTTTGTCCATTATGCTTAGCACGTTTGAAAATAAAAAATATATTAATTTATTCAAACATGTTATATGTAGGCAATTTTTATAAGTTTTAATGTTGGTATATTTTACAGATTTCCAAATGTAACTAGCTTTAATAATGTAATCATTTTAAATTCAAATATATAAGTTTTCTTCATGAAGTATACAATAATAAAGACATTTTATTAAAACGGTTTACTTATTTTAGATAGAGCAATCTGATTCATTACCGTACAACATATGCCTACATTGCCTTCAAGAACTCGAAACGGCGTACAAATTTCGCCGAAAATGCCAAGAGGTTGACAAAGAATTTCGCGATAAGAAGAACGCAAACACAGTTAAAATAGAAATAAATATACCTCAAGACGATATATTTAATAGCCTGGATGCGGATATGGATTTTGAAATGACCACTGAAGAGCCCCAACCGAAAAAAAAGCGAAACGACTATTAGTTAGAAAGAAATACCCGAAGTACGATTACTGGAAAGTTTGCGAGATCTGTGGCAAAAATACCAGAAATTTAAACACACATTTAGAATCCCATTCAAACGATAGGTTATACTCTTGCGAAATATGTAGCAAAACCTTCAAATTCAAAAGTGGGTTAAGTTTGCATAGAGCCATCCACAATCCCCCGAAAAAGACATGCGAGGTTTGCGGAAAGAAATTCCATATTATCGCTCAGTATAGACGTCATTTTCAATACCACGCGAACGAAAGGAAATATGAATGTGAAACCTGTGGAAAGAGGTTCAATTCTTCGGATATTTTGAGGGTCCACGCCAGATCTCATACTGACGAGAGACCATTCTCTTGTCCCGAGTGTGGCAAAACATTTCGCACCGCGGGCTGTGTTAGTCGACATAGACGCATCGTCCATCATATAAGGAAGCCCAAGCCGCAAGACGAGATGAATACCTGATTCAGGGGAAGGATTATTTTTTTGTTAGAGGAAATGAATAGATATTTATAATAATGTAGTTTTATTTTCCTTACAATTTTCACTTCGATAAAGTCTATAAAGCCACACATTTTTGTTTCAAATTAAGTTAAAAAATTAAATTGGTATTTGATTTGTTTGTATCTCAAATTGTATTGTGTTATTTTATTTACACAAACCACAGAATTGTTATAGTTGATTTATTTTTTACAAATACAATTATGCTGTGTATTGTGCTGCTCCCAAAGGCTTTCGCAGAACTTTTGTCTTTTTATCACGCTCTGGGAAAGCCTATGATAATACAATCTATTTCAACAAGAAGACTGAAGAGTTGCAAAAAGCTTTCTTCGAAGATGAATTTTGCTAAATTATTTCTAAAGGGAATTTTTGTCTTATGTCTTATAATTGTGCTGCTCCCAAAGGCTATGGCAAAACATGTGTTTCTTTCACGTTTTGTGATAGCCTATGATAGTAATGCAGTTTATTTCAACAAGAAGACTGAAGAATTGCAAAAAGATTTCGTTAAAATATATATTTTGCTAGATTATTTTCAAAGGGTATTTTTGTCTTATAATTGTGCTGCTCCCAAAGGCTATGGCAAAACATGTGTTTCTTTCACGTTTTGTGATAGCCTATGATAGTAATGCAGTTTATTTCAACAAGAAGACTGAAGAATTGCAAAAAGATTTCGTCAAAATATATATTTTGCTATATTATTTTCAAAGGGTATTTTTGCCTTATAATTGTGCTGCTCCCAAAGGCTGTCACAGAACATGTGTTTATTTTACGTTCTGTGAGAGCCTACGATAGTGATGCAAGTACATTTCAACAAGAAGGCTGAAGAATCGCAAAAGATTTCGTCAAAATATATTTTTTGCTAAATTATTTCCAAAGGGTATTTTTGTCTAATAATTGTGTTGCTCCCAAAGGCTTTCACAGAACATGTGCTTATTTCGCGTTCTGTGAAAGCCTATGATAGTGACATAATCAAATTCTACAGGAATAAAAAACGATTATACACGAGCAGTCTGCTACTTGACACTTGTACGAAATGTTTGTAATTAATTTAAATATTTCAATAAATAAACAATTTCTCCTTTATGTTCTACAATTTGCGTTATTCTGTTGACGGAATGCGCATACGTTTTCTATACGAATACTAGCGTTAAGGAGCCTTCAACAATGTAATTATTTTTAACGTATAAATATAAAACACAATAAAAACTTTTGACATGTCTATTTTCTATACTGACTGTAAGAAAATAACTTAATAATTGACTTTTTAATTTGGCTTTATTTTTTGAAACTTTTACAAATCTCACAAATAATAAACAATATAAAACCAGAATAAATTGAATCATGGTCTCTTAACCTTTTATATCTTGCTTATCAAATGTAAAGGAAATTATGTTTTTAAACCTACCTTCAACTTGTATATATGTTTACAACATGAGTTTGATGTAAAGGGATTTAGAAGTGTTTTGCTGTCTTAATTTGTCCTATTAGGAACAAAAGAATTTACAAAAACATGCTGGATGTCAAAAGAGGAGAGATGTGTCCTCTTTCACATTCTTTAACGATGTGTTACCTACCTAATAATCTATAATAGTTCGCGATGTTTCTATATAAAATTCTATAGTAAATGATTTTGAATACTGTCCATAGTTCACGCGAGTAGTACACATTTAAATAAAACACTGTAACAATTTAAAACGCGATATATTAGTTAAACTTATTTGAAAAATGATTTTTAACTTCGGCCCGACGTTTCGGATGCTTTGCAGCAACCGTGGTCACGGGGAGACTAAAGATGGAGGATGTCTCTGACGTCAAAGCAAAATTTGCCATCTGTTCCGTCGAAGTTGGTATTTGGCGAAACTACCCGGATCCTTACAGAATTGACTAACGGTGTCTTCACTTTGCTGGTATGCTGTTTACTGGAATCTAAAATTTTTAATATGGGATCCCAGGTGTTTGATAATTTGAGGCCGTCCTTCCTATAAAAATTTCGGTGTTTTTTGATTTCAATTGCTTCGCGTACCAATCTTGGAAAAAATCGACTCTCCTTTGCGAAGATTTTTAGCTGGTCAAAGCGAATGTAATGATTGGACCCTCCCGATGAGTGTTGGCATACCGCAGATTTGGAGAGACGTATATGTTCTTTAATTCTGTTTGAGATGCTACGCTTTTTTTTAAATCGAAAATAGATTGAAAAAAAAATTTCGACTCGGGCAGGACTTGAACCGGCATCGTTAGCGTTCCGTGTTGTTGCTCTACCAATTGAGCTACAGAGTCCTACACCTCATCGTCGAATTAATTCCTTCAATTAATGTTTTCATGCTACGCATTGTTTGGCCGATGTAGGATAGGCCACAATCACAATCCAGTCTGTAGACGCCTGTATCTTGTAAGGAGGTACACTTGTTTGGTTTCAGGAATTGCTGAATCTTCTTGTGCGGCTTGAAAATTGTGTCAATAGAAGCTCGATTTAGGACTCTGCTAATTCTATCTGTAAATCCCTTCACATATGGTAGATAGGCGGGCTGACATTTGACTGTGGGTGGCTTGTTCCTGTTCCTGGGATGTTGCGGAGGGACTCTCAGCTTATTCTTGCATAGGACCTGCTTGACATGGTGTAAATTCTCATTTAAGTGGGCAGCATCACAGAGACGGCGGGCTCTCTAAAACAAAGATACTCCGACAGAACTAAGTTGGCTGGGGTGGTGATGTGAGTCACCGTTCAAATACCTATCTGTATGGGTTGTTTTTCTAAAGACGGTATGCCCGATATTACCGTGTTCGTCACGAATTACTAAAATGTCTAAGAAAGGTAGTGTGTTATTGTCCTCCTGTTCCATTGTAAATTTAATGTTATTATGAATGGAGAAAAAATTGTCAAATAAGTTTAACTAATTTATCGCGTTTTACTAATTTAACCGTTAAAGTGTTTTATTTAAATAAATGATTTTTATTTAGGTAGTTGAAAACGTAATAAATAAGTCACACGCAAGATTTCAAACACTATTAAAATGTTACAGCCTATAAAAGTAATTTCTCTCTAGTGAATCTACACATGACATTTGAGTTTCTATTTTAAACGCGACATCTGAAAGGCGCTAAGTGATGCGTCATAGCAGCAGAGATAGCGTATATCTTGTTAACATAACCGAATTTAAGATCAACGTCCTTTACTTAATTTATAACACTTTTGTCAGCAGTTTGTTTATTCGACATCGAAAAATGCGTACAACTTCTGATTTATTTGTTACAAAATCATTAGTAGCTTGTAATTAAAAAAGTGCAGCAAATGCGATGCTCTAGCAGCTATCTTATGTCGCTCATATACTGTTCAAGATTAGGTATTATTATCACTATATACCTCCACATGTGACCGAAAAAACTCAATATTCAAATATATGTAATCCTTTAGGTTTACCTAAAGAACAAACAAACATTTTTTTATTTTGTTTATTTCAAAATAAATAAATCCTGTTCAAGTAGATGTCAATTTATATAATTGGATTTAATAAATAGAAAAAAGTACGTTTAAATATTGTTTCACGCAGGTAGGGGTATCTCTACTAAGTCTTCGTAGTTTATCTTTCGTGAGCGCAGAACAAGGAAATGCTATTTTGATTCAAGAGGGGCGCTATAAATACTAGTACAACTTTTTAAGTGGACATCTAATGCATTTATTTAAAAATAAACACACAAAGCAGACGACTGAAAACATATTTTTAGTATTTTAAAATTACGAAACAGTACAGGGATTGGATTTACTACTACCTAAAAGAAGATTTTTCTAGATAACCCAACAATATTACAGTGCATAATTTATATATATGCTATGCTTTTTTTGTAACATTGTTCTCTGTTTAGACAATGAATGTTATAATTCATACTTTCTTAAATTGAAAAATATAAATTGAAGTACTTCAAGACTATCTACGTACTCCAACGTACATACCTTGAAGAGAGTAGATAAATCATATAATAATGACACAAAAATAGAAATCAAACCTAATAAATCTCTATCAATGAGTGCCTATACTCAAATAGCTGCTTAACCGTCCAAAATAACATCCCATTTAACCCTTTGGAATGTCGATGGATCACGTCAGTAGGGCGTAGTAATGAACGTTCACCCTGTGCATATCGGCGCCGGCGCATATTAGGCTCAATTTCACCAAGAAATTATGACATTCAGTAGGAGCGGTAACGATTGTCAATATCTTATTTACATGTCAACTCCATATTTCTCCGGTTTACCTGCCGGTCAACTTTAATCAGCGTCATTATTTCTCAGTGAAATTGGGTCTTAGGCTCGACAAAGTTCATCGATCAGAGATTACCTCAGTTCGCGATCGGCTGCGCGCAAGCGCAGGACTATCCATAAGACGTGAATAAGTGTTTCCTACTCGAATTTATAATTAAACATAGGATAATAATGGCGTCCGGAATGGTAAGCGAAAATTATTTTAGATTATCCATCAAAATATTTAGTCCTACCCTTTTTAAGAGCGCAAGATGTTGTATGTTCGAGTACCAATGTTCGTAGATTTTTAACCGAAACTGATAGACTTATTTCGATGTATACTTACGTATATCAGAAAACACACCGAAAAAAGGATCATAGTGTTTTTAATAGTCTCAGTGTTTTGTTTCCATATACAATGTTGAAAATATAAAGCTGTTTGTGATTTTACGCGGTGCAGTTCTACCTACTTAATTTGGTCAAAATATTAATAGTGCGAGGTAACCAAAAGAAGTCGCAAAAATTTTATTTATTTTATATTTATATTAGTTTATATTGATGTTTTTACGGATAAACGTAATGAAAGAATATTGGGAAGAATCACTAAGATCATTATTGTAAGACGAATATAAATTTTAATACTACAAGGAAGTAAACAAATTATAGGTAGCTTGTTAGCCGTATTTAAATCATAATGGAGTTGTTTCTAATTATAATTCCGTATTACTAAACACTAAGTACGCAGATTAGTAGGTATACTGTTAATTAAATGTTATCTTTTAGCGAGAACAAAACAAGTAACTCTTGGGATTACAACTAATTGGTAACAAATTCGAATATAAGGACATTGTTCCGTAATCTGTACTGAAATAAATAAGCGTTAAAACAGATTTTGTTTACAGCTTTAAGCATATAGCAATAAAAAAGACCAAATTAATAACAAAAAAATCAGAAATATGATGAATATAACAGATCTTATTTGAAACAAACCTTCAAAACATAATTGGAAGACAGGTTCAAGAAACTTTCTTGCTTTGTCTTGGGTTTTATTCTTTACATAAAAATAAGATTTATCTCAATGTAATTACATTATAAAAACGGTAATTTGTGACAGAGCTTTCATACTTTAATGATCTTTTGTCCATCGCCTCAGTACAAGTTTATTGCCCTAACTGTTTGCCTTTTGACACATACCTGCAAGAGCGAAATTGACAACTCACGGATACGACTTGCATCAAAACCTAAGTATTTCAGCAGCAAGCTGCAAGCATATAGGTAAATAATCGTACCTCATTTATTTGTCTCTTTTAGATACAAAAAACGACCAAAGAGATTACCTACCTAGTTTTTAAGGAAACATTTTTTTCAAGCAAACCATTTCTATTCTATGAGTATAATTTTGCATAATCCTTAGGCAACTTGCGTTCTATGCAAGTTTTTCCCCTCGTCTGATTCTTTATATAGACATTAGATACACATACAAAGCATTTTGTGTCCTGCATGTTCCGAGTTTTTTGCATTAAGAGATTCTTATCTTTTTCCCTATCACAGTGTGGTATATAAATGATTTCTTAAAGAAATAAAAATAAAAAATTACATGTTTTTAAACTAATTTTTATGTAAAAGACTCTCTATATTTGGTTATTGTTGCATCTTTAAGTAATGTCGCAGGGTTTTATTTATGATACAACCGTTTTAATAAACTTTACATATATCGTAAGCGTCAGGAAAGCAGTTTTAAAAATACCTTATAAATTTTAATAATAATTATTTTGTATTTTCTTAATTTTGAAAGGCACTGGTGAAAAAAATCCTCATGATTTTCCAATACCTAAAAAATAAAAAATAAAGTTAGCGAAAGCCAAGCAATAAAAAATTGTTTACAATTGAAATATAAGTTCCCTAAAAATTTAGGAAAGAAATCTCCAGTGCAAGTGTCTAGCACAAAAATATTTGTCCACAAATTTGACCTGGATACCGGCCAAGGTCTCTTTTCAGACTTCCTTTCCCTTTGTTAATCATAACGTCATCTATCCTCAGGATATATTTAGAACTTAATCGTGTATTAAACATTAACAGCAGCGATTCAATTATTAATACAGAATTTATGCAGCCGATAAAACTCAGTTACCAAATGTAACTGACTGAGAATGGTTTAAGTTTAAAAAATATGTCCGCGTCCAATTTATGCAACAAGATATTTATTATTCCATTTTATTTAGATTCAAGCTGTTGGTAAGATTTTGTGTCGTTCCCGACCGAAGCGAAATAATAGGTATGGTTTACCTATTCGGCGCAAACAAAACTACTCACTGCTTAACATTTAAAATTGTGCATTAAGATCGATATTTGTTTATAAAATAGACGCGCCCAGAAATAGACTACGCGTTTAAATTGTTTGCCAGAATTAAGGTGTTATTTTACACGGAAGTTGATTGTTTTGTAGCTGAATTCCTTGATTCGCTTTGTTTTTAAAGGGATTTAGTTTTCCTTTTATGTAATCAAATGAACCGTGTGTAAACTTTCCGAAGTTTAGTTTTAATAAGCCCAGCTATGCCAATCAAACGTGCCGTAAGCCTTGATAAATGCCTAGATGTAGTAATGATACAAGACAATCTGACAAGCTAGCAAGCGTTAACACTTTGTTTTACCAAAAACACACTACGATTACTATGCATACCTATTTGAACGATAAATACAAAGGTATAATATGGAAATGTTGTCCTATTGAAAACATTAATTTTTTCCATGTTATTGCACATGGAGGCACTATATTATTTAAAAAATTTTTTTTCCCCTGCGGGGGGGGTTGTTTTTTTTAATTAAAAAAAACAGGGGGGGGGGGGGGGGGGGGCGGGTCCCTTGGTTGGGCAACGAACCGGGGGCCCCCCTTTTTTTTTTTTTTTTTACTATGATTCCTATTTCCTAATCTAATTAGTATTTTTCGATTAAACTGTTAGGTTTCAATTTCGATAAAAAATGTGAGTAATATGTAACTGCCCTATGTTTAGGCCTTGGTTGATATAAACTTAAGATATAAACTTCATACTTAAGAAGATTTAAAAATGTAAAATTTGATTGGTTGCCAGTTGAAAGCTAGAGCAGCCTTCGGAATCCAGCGCATCTGGATGTTATACGGCTACGGGGTATTTAACCTTTCATGAAGTGAATCTCATGCTCGTCTGTTAAATGTACTAGTTGGTGCTTAAGTTATGCTCAAAGCGTTATGCTTTCTAGGAAATATTCTTCCAATGAAGTATTTAACTGCGATGCGTAGGCACGTGCTTAGAATGAGTGTTTGGAAATCATTGTTGCGCCCGGTTCCAGAGGAAGTGTTGTAAACAATAGAACTTGTTATTACATTTCTTGTAACCTGAACCCCAAAGGGATTTTTTAGACGTCAACAACAGTTCCAGCTTATATTTTACAGCAACCAAACAATATTCAGGCAGATCAGCTTATATTTGGATAATTGCTATCCAACCAAAAACATAAATGTAAAAAAGGCGAGCCAAGTTTAAAAAAAATTGTGCTCATCTTCGCCGTAAAAAGAATGGAGATATTTAAATAAAACACTATAACGGTTTAAAACGCGATATTTTAGTTAAACTTATTGAAAATGATTTTAACTTCGGGTTTTAAAACCGTTAAAGTGTTTTATTTAAATGTGTACCACCCGCGTAAACTATAGACAGTATTTAAGAATGGAGCTCTAAAAGAGTGCCAAGTTCTATATAAAATCAAATGAGAGAATAGTGTTTAATATAATAATAAAAAGGGGCACATGTTTGTCTCATGCCACATAGTAGCCCATTTTTTGCTTGCTCGAGTTACTAAAGAATACTATTTCTAAATACTGTCAGTTTACGCGTAGTCGAATATATTTAAACAAAACACTTTAACTTTAAAACGCAGAAGTTAAAAATCATTTTAAATAAGTTTAACTAATATATCGCGTCTTTTAAAAGTAAAAGTGTTTTGTTTAGAAATTATTTCTCCCGAAAAGTAAATGTTTTGCGAAATTCAAACCCAGGATTGGGACCGGGAACTCTCGCGCTTTAAGTGACACTATATTACTAAGGAAATAAGAGTTTACACTATTACACTAATGAATGTAACTACATCTGTAGTACTGCGTGGCCAGTAAGTAAGAAGCGCAAGTAAAGCTATTCATACAAGACATAATATTATCTTAAGTAGTGGTGTATCCACTTAAGTGTATTAAATTACAGATTGCCTAACATTAACGCTAATGATGTTCTCTTATAAGAGTTCTTCATTAGCAGTGCATATAGCATTACATTTACTTAAGTAATATACAGTAATACTAAAATACTTTATTGTGTTGGTGATTGGTTATACCTTGAAAAGAGGGGCTGTAGCTTTACGTACTCTATAAATAGATAGTTAATATTGCAAATATTTTAACATATTCTTGTATGTTTATAATACACGTAAAAAAATGCGCTCATGAATAAAAACTAAACTCTTATAAATGGACATATTCACGGACCATTTAAATATTCAAATTTGCCGGATGTTGGTGTTATGGTAGCAATGTATGGCTACTAAATAGATCGTGGCTTCGAACCTCACCGGGTTATACAACTTGATCTGAATTCAAGGTAACGTGGTTATGTTAGTAGAGCCATTTCGACAATTTTGCCTATATTTTCTATTTCTTATCGACGCCGGCTATTGGGCCATTGCAAGATTGGGCAAGCAACAGAGCGCCAGTACTAACTTAAACCTCCTAGCTAATATACGTTAAGTAAATAATAAAGACGTTGATCTGTTCTATGGAGATAAGAACGGGGTCGCGTTATCAGTCGCGGTCACCGCGTTACAGCATAGACATAGCATCTATAATTTATCTAAATAAGCTTAAACACACAACTACGAAATCCCGTTTTCCCTGAAACTATTGTATGAATTGAACTTTATATTTTGGAAAACTTTATTAGGGATACATAAATAACATACACGACACGACACAGGCTTGCCCTAGTGTGGGGAAAAGGGCTTTTTTTTTTTTACATATAAGAAACAAGATTTTTGTTTTTTTTTTATATGGCCGGCTCGTTTGTCTAATGACCCGTTGATACATTCGGGTCTTAGGTTTGATCCCCTCACCCAAAATTCTGTCTGGGTCAAGAACAAATCGAACAAGTCATCAGTGCATCTCCGCACTCAGTCCTCCGCATCTATCGTAAAATAATAACTCATTTATTTACACACAAATATATTAAGGATGTATTGACATAATATATGTAATCTAAAACATAGCTACTAAACATAGATCTAAATTAAAATCCGTCTAGCCATTTTAAGATTTGCAATAAGGCACACAAAATTATTAGGATATCTATACCACTATATAAAGCTGAAGAGTTTGAACGAACTATAAAACAATGCCCAGTGCTAACAAGCGAAGATACAGCGAGAAATGTGCAAAAACAGTTACAGATACTCAAAAAATATGTATGAAAGAATGATTCCTCTCTAAATAATCTAAAAAAGTCCTCGACGCTATATGTGTATCTTTTAAAATTAACTTACAAGAACGACGGGAAGGGACGCGACCGACGTCGTAGGTAAAAGCTTAAGTTTATAAAGATGAAGGGGTTTGCAAAAACGAATTTGGACGCCTAAAATAACTATTCTACGCGGACGAAGTCCACTAGTAGAAGTCGTAATAAATAAAAACATACTGTGAAAATATAACGCGTTAAGTGAATCAACTAATAATTAATACAAATGTCATTAACTTGTCCCCAGAGGCTGTGGCTGTTCGTCGTACTTGCTGTGGTATGCGTAACAAGCACGCAAGCCAGGGAAGTAACGTAAGTGTAAAGTATATTTCTTTATTATATTTACGATTCAGCCGTTCGGTGTCCACTGCTGGACATAGGCCTTCCCCAATATACTTCTAGTACGACCGGTCGTTCGCTAGTTGAATCCAGCGTTCCCCTGCTACGTTGACCAGGTCGTCGGTCGACCTGGTGGGAGGTCGTCCAGGTTTTCGACGTCCGGCACGTGGTCTCCACTCCAGAACATTTTTGCCCAAACGACCGTCAGTTCTACGAGCGATGTGCCCACCCAGTGCCACTTCAGCTTGCAAATTCGATGGGCTATGTCAGTGACTTTAGTTCTTCTACGGATCTCCTCATTCCTGATTCGATCACGCAGGGTAACTCCGAGCATAGCCCTTTCCATGGCACGCTGAGTCTGTGCTCCATGCTCGCAGTAGGAGACCATGTTTCGGTACCGTACGTCATCACTGGTAACACACACTGCTGGAACACTTTAGTTTTAAGGCACTGATATTATATATATTCAAAGCGAATGGAGAAATCCCATTGCCCCGATGTGGGGCATAGAGTTTTATTGAAACTATATATGTATATACACTGTTTTCGCAATGCAAGGCAATATGTTTGAACCACGCCACCTAAAATAGTGAATAATTAAAAGTTTATTTGATAAGCTGTAATAAGATTACAATTATTGTAATAATATAGGTTTCTAATTGTAAACCTTTATTTTGGCTTTTATTGCTACAACTTTTACCCTCCCATCTATGATATCATATATATATATCATACATATATGCTAGTAGCATAACCATATTTGCTAACTTAAAATGATAGATAGAGTGTTACATTATACGATCGGTACAAACACTGAAAATTGTAAATATATTTATATATAGTTTGGAACCCCAAAAGCACTCTCAACAATAAGTGGAACGCAAATATATCTCTGGCATAGACAAAAAGTACAAAATATTTGAATGGACAATTTCCACTATTGTAGTTGTGAGATTTAAACTTTTTCATTTTGGAAGCTTTCTTTTACTTACATTACTATAGTGGAGTCACACGGTGTCATTGAAACCATAAAATATTTCAAAGACATTTTATCATCCAGCAATTAAATATTCAATAACTTTTACTATTACGTCCGTATGTTAGAGATCATTGATATTTTTATAACTAGAAGCAATAAATTTTACCTACTTACACTCGATTTGTTGTGTCAAGTCCTCAGTAAATACTAATAGTCTAATACTCTAACTCAAAGAATATGAACCAATGTCAGAAGACACACTGAATATATATCTTGGATGGCTATATATTATATAGTATACCTATATACAACATTTTGCTGTATAAATAGGAGCTGAGCATGTTTAAAGTCTGGAAGCGTTAAGAAAAAAGATTAAAGGTGTAAGAGACAAATATGTAAAAAAAAAAAAAAGCATTATTACGGTATTAATTCATATTAAAAATGCAAACTAAGTTAATTACAGATTAATAAATAAAGTTCTTTGTAATAAATAGACTAGAAGAACCAGTCAATAGTGTCAATTCAGGCTAGATTGTTTTTCCAATTTGTCTTATGTTCTTGAAAAATATAATTCTTCTAACAAGCTAAAGTTACACAAGAAACAAAGGGCGAATTCACTACATACTTCTTACGTAAACTTACACCTCTTCGTTTCTATTGAAACCTATTCAACCTATGAGTACTTATCGGCATTTTACGTAAGCCCTTCGCTCGACGTTACATCACGTTTTGATAAATTTAATTATTTGAGTATGTCAATTGATTGATAGATAACTTGTAAACCTACATAACTCTTTGCTTAATGAATGTTATGATAAAGGCTGATTATACTCACTATTCTCCATAATATATTCTAATTGAATTGAAAATTTGAATGAGTACGTGCAGTTAACGGGAGTAGTATATATTGTAAACAAAATACTTTTACTAATTAAAATTTTTTTTAGTTAACTTGATTTTAACTTCGATCCAAATTTTCAGTTGCTTCACCAAAGACGTGGTCACGTGAACTCAAAAATAAGTTTATGTATTATGTTTCGCATTTAAAATTATTGTAAATTTTTTCCGTTAAATAATAATTTACAATAAAGAGATTGTCCAAACTTTAATTTATTATCATTCATTGTATGTTGGGCCACATACTACTAAATACGTTTCTATCTACCTAATTATGAGTTTCTTTGTAGCCCATCGGTTAACGTGTACAGGCAAATTATTAAATTGTTTTAGGTCTGACAGAGTACAGAAGTTAGATAAACTTATCTGTAGGTAAAATTGATTAGTGAAACGGGGGTAGAAATGTGTTTAATGTGTTTGACCTATGCCAGAAATGTAAAAACGGAGATCTTATTTTAATAAAAGCTGTTACCTAAAACCTCTTAACAAATAAAACTTTTGTTTTATTGATAATAAGTTAGGATTGATTTGAATTTTGCCAACTGAAGTAAACACGAGGTAAGTACAAACTACTTCCGGGTAAAAGTGTACGTGAGATGAATTCTTACAAGGAACAAATAACATTGATTGAGTACTGGTTCTCTAAAAAGACCAGACCCAAGCCGAAAGTAACATGTCCTCCATCGCAATTAACTATCGTATTTGTGATCTTAGATGCTCAAATTTTGGATTACAAAACATTATTCGACAGATTAGGATAAAATGTAGTCTTTGAGAGCTCTTCTTAAAGCTTTTATCAAGGGTCCTCGGGCAACAATTTTCCAATCAATTTATAATTGGGGAAGCTTTTATTTATCAGATTTCGTTGGAAATTGGATTTATGGGTGGTACTTGGTAGGCATACCGCAAGTCCGGATCACAAACCACCGTCCACAGATAAAAACCGTGAGGTTTAACCGCGGTTCGGTTTCAATCTGTACATTAGAATATCTATGAGAGAGGCCCATAGCACATCTGGTTTCGATGTTATATGGCTTAGAGTATTTCACCTAACATTAAGTGAAGTCCAAGCTTATCTGTTCCCCTCTATCATTAATTTTTTTTTTTCTTAAAGTCTGTACAGTATAAGCGTACATATATATAATAAACAGCACACAAAGTCACCTGAGATATATTTACATTTCTTTTAAATTATTGTACTATAAATATATTTTGTGTCTTTTAGCCACGAAGACATAAGAGATGCAATGATGTCTTTGGTCCGTATGTTCCGCGTGTCGGAAGACAAACTCGACCGGCACGAATTCAGGGAAAAAGCCTTCGCAGAGCAGATAAAGAAGATGCTGACTTCGCTCGAAAAGAAACAAAGAACTCTCGAACCTTTGAAGGGCATGATCGGACGGCTCGATGAGAGATTATCCAATGTTGAGAACATATTTATTCAGGTGAAGTATTATATTATGTCCATATAGTTTATTTTATCATCTAAATAAAGCAATTGTTTACACCAATTTTATCAAGTCAACCTATAAAACCGTAAGTCGTTGCCTTGATACATAAATTACTTACTGTCTGTAATTTACGCAAGTAGTACATATAATAAAACATTTAACGATTTAAAACGCGATATTTATTAGTTAAACTTATTTGAAATTTATTTTAAGTACAGCCCGACGTTTCGGATGCTTTGCAACCTTGGTCTCCCGGTGCTTTATTTAAATAAATTACTTCTCGCCTTAATACTAGGAACACTAAAGTCTAGTAATGATAAGTAACTCTTTTTTTGTTATGTTATTGTAATATTATGTTCTATTATTTGCAGAAAGAAGAAAAGGAAAAGGCAACTCAAAAGAAAACCAACGAACTATTGGAGGACATACAAAAGTCCCTTCAAGCGCTGACGAAAAATCTGAAAACTCCTCAAGCGGATGTGGAGAACAACCTAACCACAGATGACGTCCCGTTAAGCAGGCGCTTAGATGACACAGATGCAAAACTCAATACTGTTAGAGAAGAAGTTTTAGCCCTTAGGAACAGTCTAACAAAGGTGGGTATACCAAGATTTAATCACAGATATACCCACTAATAAACGTATATAAGTAATAACAATTTACGACAATGCAGAGAAAAAATATTTTTCCAAGATATGCCTTTTCTGTGTGTAGTTTATAAGATACAAACCTATTAGACGGTTGTATGTGTACGTAGGTTTTTTAGCAATTTTTTTTTTTTTTTCTTGAATACTTATTAAAAAATTAGAGTGATTATCTTATTTTTATGTTGGTTATGTGAGATAAGAAATTCATCTAAGAAAGAGACATAAATATTTTTCTTAATACAATTCTGATTTTACATAAGTATCGATTACAATATGAACACTTGTCTAGTTTAATTTTTGTCACTAAAGCTCAAAAACATTGATTGCGGTATTACATCTTATTTTAGTTCTTCAATTATTCGGCTTACTTTCTAAATAACTGTAAATACATATATTCGTTTTCATTCGCCCAGGAAGCCCTGCGTTCTGTATGCTCCGAGATTGACGTGAACCCGTTCGAAAGACACATAACGGAAGCTGAAAAACTGCTTATGAAATATGAGTTAAAACTAAATGAATACAACGATACGTCCAAGATTCCAACGGACTTTGTCCCACTCAGTGAAGTCTCTTTGGCTGATGAAGCCTGGCACAGCAAAATGACTGAAGGCAAGTTAAATGGCACTCTAATTAAAAAAATACAAATCTTTTAAATAAAATACTTTTTACGGTTGCAAACTCGAAGTGTATTGGTTAAACTTATTTACAAAATATTTTAACTATGGCCAAAAGTCTTTACGCCCGACCTTTTTACGCTAATTCTAAGCTTTCCCCATCTACACATTGTTGTAGACATTACAATGGAGCACTTAAAACTCAACATTAAATAAAACACTTTAACGGTTTAAAATGCGATATATTAGTTAACTTATTTGAAAATGAAAACTATAGACAGTATTAACTTCCAAAATATTGAAATTTCAAATACAAACTAATATCAATATTTGAAAGGGGACTTAGCCACTTTGCATAGGCATGTCAGTTATATTAGATTCTAAGGATTTCTAAAATGTTCTTACAAGAAAACGAAACCAAGTCCAATAGAACTGACAGTGGCGTCTTATCTTGGCTCAATGCACATTTTCCGAGTGTTAAAGCATTTTCATTCGTCAAATAACTGGGACATATTAATATTACGAGAGCGCGGGTCGGGTGCTTTCATGTCGACAATGGTGACAAGACAGGCTCATTTCCACGCACCGATCGACCTAAATATTCTACTTTGTGTCAAAGGCGCTGTAGAAATTCACTCGTAAAAAATTTAAATATAGAAACTATCCTTTTAGATTAAGCTTATTTTCAAGTCACATATTAACACAACGCAAAGTTATTACATTTCAGATTTTTATGTAGATTTTTGTACAAAATGTTTTTAAGTTTTTTTTATTAAAACTATATTATATTAATTATTGAAATAATATAAATACCTACTTCATAATTCTTATCACAGTTTTTACTAGTATTTCACGTACGAGCATATTGGGTTAGCTTATAATAAAGACTAATAGCTTGGACTTGCTTATGCTTTTATAGCAAAATATGCTAAAAAGCAGGAAGAGATATTTTTAATTCCAATATTTCTGTACAATTTATAAGCAATTTGTTGTGCATTATTTTTATTCGTGTATGTTTGGCAAGAAATACTTTTAATGCGATATTTTTCAATAGAAATGTTAACTCTTTGTTTTCAGTTATGGAGCGCCAAGAAAAAGACATAAAGAAAATACAGCAGCTGCTATCCGATGCTGAAAGCATGTGGAAGGATTTACCTCGACTTGCTGATCTAAAACGAGCTACGAATGATACTCTTGAAGCGATCGCTAACAGTCAGCAGAATGTGACAGCCAGTGAAAATTTGTGTAATATATCTTTAATATATGTATATTAATTTAATAGTCCTTAACAGATGTACGTTCCATGTTTATGTAATGTTTTTCAAATCGTTTAACAGTGAGAAATATTACTTTTTATATGTAAAGAGCAAACGGCAGAAAAGTATGACATTTATATAAGATCTGCTAGGTGGGACTATATAAATTAAAGATCAATTGAAATATTCATTGAAAAAAAAAACACGACTCAGCGTACCGTGCTCTCTCTCGATCAATGTAATTCCAACCTTCAAACGGAAGCGTAAATTGTTTCAATTTATTATCGATCTTTAACTTAATTAATTTTAGCTTAAGATGTCATCTTTTGGTTATAGACGTAACAGTTCTTCTAAATTTGTTAACGCTTGTTGCAGCCGCATCAAAGATAACAGCGAAAATCCGGGATATGGGTGAACATCTCGTCGCAACCAACAACGATATTCAACAAAGCCTCACCCAAGGCAACATTATGAGCGAGCGAGCGTACAGTGATATACAGAGAAGTTACGAGACATTGAGAAATGAGGTAAGTGGCCAATCAATAATGAGTATTGGAAGATCGAAAGTAATCAAATATGAGGCTGCTAGAGGCAGAGTAATATAATAACAAAAAACATGATTATCAATAAGTAGGATTAGGTATTTGTGCAAAAATGATGTTTACAGTTTTCCGTCACTGTGCTCTTGTAGATCAACATTTTTAGACTATGAAAATATAAATAACTCAATTCATAAGTTATTATTTTAATTACATTATTTGCAGTTAGGCTAGTCTACCTCTAGCGGCCTCATGTAATTTCGTAATTCTAATTTACTTCTAGTTATTCTATAGAATTTAATTATAATGAAACTCAAACACTTCGTTATTTTAAAATAACTGTTACTAAAGCTTTCTATCAGGTGACTAAGGTTTGGTCTAGACATTGTTGGTATTTTAACACCTTTTTGCTCCAGGTTCAAGCCTTTTCAAAGAACGAGAACGTAATGCTTCAAACAGCAGATAATGTGATAGCAAACAAGAAACGTATTGAATACGGCGTGAACAGGATTGTGCTGGAAATTGGCGAACTTATCAATTTACAAGCGAAGAGCCTCAATAAAACGTTGCTTGAAAGGTATATTTAGGAATTAGATGAAATTTACCTATTTTTTATTGTGAAAGAGTGGATGTGCGTAACCTGATGTTTAAAGTGAAAGCATATTATAATTTGTAACACGTTTAATTTTATGTTGCCTAACTTGTATTGATTAAAAGCATATAATACCCAAAAAAAATTAAATAACAATAATTAATGTTATTATTTAATTTTTTGTGCTAACTAACTACATCATACATCACCATGCAAAATTTAAGTTTTATTTTTTAGCTTTTCCAATTCACTACTGACAGTTAACGAATATAATTAAAGTAGTAATTTATTTAAATAAAACACTTCAACGCTTTAAAATGCGATATATTAGTTAAAATTATTTGAAAATGATTTTTAACTTCGGCCCGACGTTTCGGATGCTTTGCAGCAGCCGTGGTCAGTCTACCCGTGACATCAATCGAAAAATCATTTTCAAATAAGTTTAACTAATATATCGCTTTTTAAACAGTTAAAGTGTTTTATTTAAATGTGTACTACTCGCGTAAAGTATAGACAGGAGTGATTTATTTAGAATAAAGCACAAGCTATATTTATTTTATTTATTATTTGAATTTATTGTACGCCATTTTGATTGTTTTTGTTTTTATGACCAGGGTGTGTCAACTTTTGGTCTACTCTTATTTTCAATAGCACATTCAAACACGTAATATTACTCCTATAAGCACAATTCATTTAATTTTATTCTTAATGTATTTGTAGCGCTTGTAAGTGCGTCTTGCAATTTATTAATTAATAATGATACCCACAGATTAGAAGTAATCCAGGGCGAATTAATCTCGAACCAATCACTGGCCCACGGCAATCTGACATCGAAGATCGAATCAGAAATGTCGCAAGTTTGGCGGCAAATCGGAATTATGTACAAACAGCTCACCGCTAGCAAATCCACGCTCGACAAGCTTACTGTAAATATAATGCTTATTAGATGTTAATTACAAAATAGTATTTCAATAAAACACTTTTACGTGACCCAGCCCTGTGACACCACACTCGAACTAATGTTGTAGGTAAGTTAATATTTCGTGTTTTAAACCATTAAAAGTGTTTTATTTAAATGTTTACTACTCGCATAAACTATGGACAATAATTAGAAAATACAAATTCAATTTTGGTGTAAAGATATGTATCAGGGGTACCCCTCTATATAAGATTTAATATTTATTCGAATTGAAAATTCTTTTTTTAATAGTAATACATTTTAATTAATTTATACCTAACCAAAATTTCGTTTTTTTCAACTAAATTTATCGTAATAATCTTTAATTGAAAATCGAAATTCAAGCCATATTTCGGTGTATTTATTGTATTGTCAAGTTTATATATAAACCAACATATCTATTAACGTATCGTTGCATAGTTCGCGATAGCAAAATTTAATTATTACATAAAACAGTTTTATTAATTAACAACCGCGTTGTGACCCCATAGCGCGATGTAAGCAAACAATTACAGTCGTCATATCGCAACTTCTAATCCACTAATAGACAATTATATCGCCAGGAACAAACCCAGCAATATGTTAATGGAAGCGCCACTTCATTGGATGAAATGAAAAATAAGGTTGGTAGAAATTGTTGCTTATGACTAGTTATAGACGGTTGGGATATACTTAATCTTACATTTAGATGTACCTACACGTTTTATAAATAAAAAGCGTATTACGTAACGTATAATGTACCTAATAATTTTATAACTTTGCATGGAATATTCCTTGGTTTTTAAATTAAAAATGTGATATCCCATTTATTTCATTTCTGGTTTTGACGGCGCTCGTTGGTGTATCGATAGAAATTTTTTTGACAAATAATCAACCAGTTGCGAGTTCAATACTCACTGGGTCCAACGTTGTTCTTTAACATTTATAATTTTTCTGGAACATGTTGTATTGCTACAATAAAGTAATCCCGATACTTGTCTATGCTCTTCTATCATAAAAAAAGTAAGGCAAGGGGCGAACATATTACTGCTGAGTCTCATGTAGTGTCTGTGTTCTTGGAGACCGCACTACAGCAGAGATTCGAAGCCAAGATTCACGTGTTACATATCACACGTAGCGCGTCACAACTATGCCATCGAGGCTGTTGTTCTAGAAAATATGTTTTGTCAATAACACGTTGAGCAATTCAAAGTTATGGTTTTAAAGTTATAATCAATGGGTTTTCACAATCTTCTATTCTTTCCCCGTCTCTCGTTCTTAACTTCAATTGCTTATATTTTATGCCGTTGATATGTTGCAGGTAGCCCAAATTTCGACTCGCATGATTGAAGTTCAAGAGAACTTGAACTTCTTATTGGGAAGCCTGAAATTGGTGACGGAAGAGTTTAGTCAGATTAAAACCGGTTTGGGCGAAGCGCTGGATAAAGCTAAAACGGATTTGCATGAAGTCAATTCGAAAATAAAAGGTATGTTGATAATATCTAACGTTTCGTGTTTTAAAGATTACAAAACTAGGCTTTACACTTTTTGAATAGCACATGACAAAGGAAAATCTTAAAAATAAAGCTTATAAATATGCAGATACAGTTTAAAGTACAAAGTTAATAATAATAATAAATGTAACAAAACAACAAAAGGAATATAAAAAAGGAAATATGAATGTATATATGGCTGCAAGTTATGATTTAGTAAATATAGCGCTTACCTAATATGTACTTATATTATAAAGGAGAAGAGTTTGTTTGTTACAATGCGCTAATCTCGGGAACTACTGATTCGAAATGGGAAATCATTTTTGCGTTGGTTGAACCACTAATCGAGGCAGGCTTAAGGCTACAGAACTACGGGCTACGACCAATAGGAGCAAAGAGAGAAATGTGGAAAGATAGGGAATATTATTCATCTTGAGGCCTTCCGTTGCGAGCGCCACGAATGTCCCTAATGTATATACTAATCTTAAAAATTTTACATCTAATGTATATAACTATTTCAGATGGCCCAGGACCCCACGAAGCTGATATAAAATAATTAAAAAACCAAATATGAAATAACATACACATAAGTAAATATATTGACACTAGTTGTAAGCAAAAGATTAGCTGTAACAATAAAGTTTTGTATCTGTCCTATATAGTTTGATTACTTAAATTATGTCTAATGTTTTTCTTTTTTAATGATGAACTACCCATAGAATTTCATTTTATCTAAAATTACATAAAATACATTTAATCTATGTATAATGTTTCTAAAACATGTCGTATTTCTGGAAATCTAGGTATTAATTGGGTTGTACAAAATTTCGTCTGTCACGAACCACCATCAGCAAATAAAAAAACCGCGAGTTTAATTTACAATTTTTGAATTCAGAATATATAGCCAATATAGATCGAAAGATTTTGAGTCTATGGTTTGGAGATTTCTCCTTCCATCGAGTGACCCATACCCATGCTTATCTGTTCTCACATTTGGATTAGATTTTAATTTCGGGTGTTCGGCGCTAATTATGTATAGTGTACTTTCAAATGTTTCTTGCTGTTATGGCCTTTGTATGCTAAAAACCTTAGCATTGAAAAATAAAACACAGAGATAACTTTTGCAAATATTTAATCTCTTTCATAATTGTGGATCTATAATATTTATATTGTACAAGTTATATGTTACAATTAAATTTTTATCGTGATCTTGGCGTGAGTACGCCGTTAGCGCTGAAACCGACCGTCGAAGGTCCAAATAACTGTACACTGATATAAATTTCATAACCATCTTAAATAATATACACACAAATTATTTGTCTTTCGTGTTTTTCTATTACAACCTCATTTTCCTATGTGCAATAACTGTTAAACCATCTTATACGATTACATATCGAGAAAAAATCGTGCCCACTTGATTATTTCGTGTTCTAATTGAATTTATAAAATGTATAACAAATAATATCGTTAATATAGTAAGTATCGACTAGACGCACTTTCGTATATTTTAATACAAGTCCAAAATATGTTTTTCCTTACATTACAATGGTTAAAAATGATATACCGTAATACACAGCAAAATGATGATTGCACATAGGTCGATATATCAAATATTGGACAATTCCTAAAAGCGTGAATAGCAATTAAAAAACTAGGTGTACTAAGGCATTCGTTGTTAATAAAACAGCCTGACGGGGTACTTAGCTCAATGCAAATCGGAATGTAAAGAAACAGCGACGAAACGCCCGAAATACGTGAAAAAGCGAACCGCTCGCATTTTACAAAACACTAGACAAAGAAAATCGAAACGATAATTCAAAAGGTTATTACAAAGAGGCATATTTTCTGGCAGTGGCGAATCTAACACACATACATCCGTACATTTTATACACGTGAAACACTATAGTATGTATTTACATTGATAAATGTTTATATTAATGCAAAAAAATATTTACAGATATCAAGAAAGCACTTAACCACTCCTCGCGCTACGCCAAAGACCTACCGTTATACATATCTAACCGTATAAATAACAATTGTGCTTAAACTACGAAAACAATAACCCATTCAAATATACAAACCCGAAACCTTAAGATTAAATTATTTAATAAAAAAATTAACACGATTTTCTGTTCAATACATAAAATGGTTATATAAGGAAATAGTGCCATCACTTGATTTCGTTTTTAACAGAAATAAGATCGCATCCCTGCCCGCGTTCACAGCTGAACCATTAACTATTGTGCGTATGTTAACCGGCCTGTATAACCCACATAACAAACCGTTTAGAACAGAAATTGTTCTTGCAATACTTTCCATTCCTGAAAACCCATCCTATGGAGAGCCCATTTACAAATGTCAAATACAAAATTCATCGAGGCCCAATTCATTAGCTTCGTTTACATTTGATTGACGGTTAGGGGATAGGGAACTGCTGCAGATATTTACCAAGAGGGGTAAATGTAGTTTTCTAGAATTTATTTTATAAGACAATTTGGTCGGGAATCTAATAATAAATACGCTCTCCATATGGGTTGTTTGGTTAGCGTTCAAAAACATCCATACACACCATACATCTCACAAAGAATATTTGAGCCAGCCGTTGCACAGCCAGCGATGCTTATATCAGCATTGTAATCCTAATATTTATAATTTAAACTCCTAACTAAGTTTAATTGTGCAATATCGTATGCATAATGCAACAGAACACCTGAAAGCCAAACGTATCCCACTTCTGAAATCGCGCCAAATATCAAACTACCGTCAATCCGTACAAAACGTCTATCTATATATTCGTCTATATTCCGCTATGCCGCCCGAGGTTTCGCATCACAGCCTAATCTACATTATGAAATGTGTCGGTGAGTTTACCCTAATACCGTTATTACCAGATCTTACGATGCAAGTTACATAGGAAGACATACAACTAGACACACGCCTGTATTGTATCGTTAGCCAATATTCAAATGAAATGCAAAGAAAGCGAGTCCACTCAGTCCAGACGAATCCAGCGGCCTCCGATACGGAGTCAACGCGTCAGCAACGGAACCAGAACCACCCCATGAATCCGAGGCACTTAAATGACCTTAAGAGTAATGATATACATCTAACTAGTGGTACCGAAGTAGCTCATTCAGGGAAGGTACCGTTGATACAACGGATCTGACATTTAAAGCTATGGACATGTTTCACGTACTAATCTAGTCTAATGCCGGGAAAGAAGGTAGCTATGTTACGTACAAATACCCTATCTAGATAAACCTATCAGCTCTTACTTACATCGACTGACAATTAATCGGTGCATTAGTTGGTGTTGCGATTCGATATAAAACGTCTAAGATAAGTGACATGATAAAAATATTGTGTTTTCCCTGTGTCTCGAAAAATCTGAACGAGTGCAGTAGTGAAAAATAGTTGTTAAAGAAACGGACCAGATGGTTATGTATATATGCGACGAGCCGATACAAAGGATTCCAGAATCGACAATTAGACAAATAACCTTGGATTTGTTTCCGTCTTAAGTTTATAAAACTACAAACCCTACACAAAAATAAAAAAAAACGATGCCTACCTGATTTGGTTGTACACAGCAAGCATCTCGTCACACAGATACATAACCAGCTGAAAGTTATACTCTAAACATATTTACGATTAAGATAAAAGTAGACAGCACATCGACTCGCCAACCGAACCTAAAAGCGACGTGACCACGCGTGACTATGGTATATACATATCGACATATCGCAATAACAAAACAACAATTATATATAACTTTAAAACTGCCGCACATATTATGTACAAGTTCAGTTGTTACCGAACTTAACATCGATAAGATAACCTTGCATGGCACTTTAAGACAGGGTGTGTTGTTCAATTCCAAGCAAATATCATTTCAGGACTTAATTAATGACGAATATTATGTAGGTCACTAAGTTTCCCTGGCCTTCATCATACAGAGGTCATACATTTATAATTAGCTCGCTCCAGTCAGTAATATACATACTGAAGCAAGTTGCCGTAGCTGTTCAAACTGCCATGCACAGTTTACAAAATATTAATCTTATGTACATATTGTCGCTCAAAGATATAGAATAAGAACTAACATCTAGGAACAGTACATACAAATAAAACAGTAACTCAATTCCGTATTGTCTGCACTAATAGACGTACGTTGAATTGTAGACCTGCCCGTTCTCACTATTAGTGCAGTTTACTATTACAGGTTATGGAGGTCCAATTTAGAACCGGTAACCTTGTATCTACTATTACAGCCTCTTTTTGACACGTGAATTTCTAGGACCTGGAAATATCAATTATGTTACCCAATATACCAGCTATATCAGCAATATAACAACATAATTGTATATGCAACATCACTAAACTAATGAGCTCTAATGAGAAAAGCACAAAAAAGCACTAGAGTTGAGTCACTGCTAGTTACATGTACTGTGGTCTTAGGTGGGGTATAAAAGGTGGTTTTGGGGCGGTTTACCTCCTAGTGCTCTTGGAGGATGGTCGCGAGTGGGACTGCGTGTGGGGGGTCGCGACCCCCCCCCTTTCCTAACTGGAACAGGACGCGGCAGATACGGGCGACAGTGGAGAGTCGCGAGGACAACCTGATAGTGTTACGACTACCTGCAACAATTATAATATTTGTTAATCGAAGTTTTTTAATCCTTAATGATGTATAATATAATGTTTATTTTCTTATTTCAGATCAATTTTGTAACAATGCTTTTAATTCATAGATCAATGGAGCTCTATACATAGTTCAAATAATTTTTTAGCTACAGTTTGTGTCCGAGAGGATATCCAAATTCAGATTACAAATATCTATAACAATTTAAAATAAAACACTTTAAACGGTTTAAAATGCGAAATACATTTGTGTTTTTAATTTCTACTTCACTATTAACTACAGCCCCAACATTTTGGATGTTTTGCGGTAGCTTTATGTAACTAATATATTTCGCGTTTTAAACCATTTAGTGTTTTTTTCATGTGTATCAGCGTAAACTATAGACAATACAATTATATCTTAATATAACATAAGCGAAAACTGCGAAATTAGTTATACTTACAGTAAAAGTCGTTAGCTTAGTATTTATTTGTAAGTTTTAAGTAAAATTCTATAAAAAAATATCTACTTCTGAAAACAATATGTGTACTGACCTTTCGGCTACCAGCATGGTTTCTGTGTTCGCAGAGCCAAACTCCTTGCCATGTACCAAGGTTTAACTTTCCATCAGTTATGGGAATGGTCAGCGATGAACCCAAGAAGCATGCTTTCACATGCGCCGGCTTTAAAAAAGGATAATAGGGTGTAAAAACATCTTTTCTTAAAAGATTTTAGGATAAAGTTCTGTTGAGTTTACAATATTTTATAAACAATTAAACTCTAAATACTCACGCTAAGAGAATAAATTAAGAAATAACAATCTATGTTAAAAACAGTAAATAAAATAAGAATTAAAATCAAGACATTTTTATTTCATGTCACTTTTTAAATTTAAAACAAATTAAATTATCACAATTTGCTTTAAATCTAAAACCAAGTAAATTGAAGTATTGATTATTTTATAACTGATTTCACAATAATTGTTAGCTCTTTAAATAGTTATGTTGGGTAAGGCACAGGCCTCTGAAGACATAGCTTGCTTTAAAATAACATAACTCAAAGAAACAGAGCTAGAAATATGTCTGGCCATTGCCCGAAGGAAAACAGGATTTAACTTTTTAGAGCATTAAGTTATGTCCATGAATAACTTCTATAGAAAAGCAACATATTTTATAACAAACATTGTTGTATAAGAACCCTTATCAGTGATAACCAGTCAAGGTCAAGAATACATCTTTGTGAAATATTCTTACTTAAGAATAAAATTCTTTCTTTATTGATGTCTACATATTTTATAGATGAGACAAAACTGCTAAACTGTTTTTGATTTAAGAAGTAAACAGTGCCCATAATAGCTATATAATATATCTTTCCTTTTAAAAGATTATTCATACAATTTTAACATGCTAATGCAGTATAAAAAGGTTTCTTTAATTTCAAATCATGACTAACATAGATTTAATAGTACAATAACAATATATAATTAATAAAATAAATAATTGTGATACCTAACATTCACACAATCTAATTTCCTAGCAATAAGAACAGGGCTACCCTACTATCTATATTCTTAAATAGATACAGGTATTTGACATTGAACACTAAACATATTACTATGTATATGCAAATTAAATGTTATGTTTAGTAACCTTGAAGATAAATTAAATAAAAAAGAGTTTAAAAAATTTGAATTTAAAAATGTTTCTATATATGCCCTAGCATTCATTCCAAATTCAAATTGGAATTAAAAAAGGAAATATTTTGACTAGTGTTAACTATGTATACAGTAAAACTAAACACTCTTGGTGCAGGCAGACTAATGTCAGACTTACCATGTCATCAGGACCTTCGCAGGAATGGCGATAAGGAAGACCCTCTGGCACTATTTTGTTGAGCATCATCTCCATATCGTCTCTAACATCGGGATCCCAACTTTCGTTTAACGCTAGACTCGCCGATGTATGCATTACTGGAATCATTTATAATTCACTTTACTCCTCCAATGTTTACGAAACGGTCGACGGCAACAACTCGTTATGAATTAGTAATAATAACAATTGTCACGAAAATTTCAAGTGGGAGGGAATGCAGTGTCGGCGGCGTACTCACTTTGGATATGGCAGAGCCCGACCGCGAATTGAGACAACTCAGGCACCTGCTTGAGGATCTCTTCGGTGACCAGGTGCACGCCCCGATGTTGCGGCCTCAAATTCAGCTTCCGCTGGAACCACGCGGATCCGATCTGAATCCCTCGGTTTGAGGCCATGTTTAATTTTTTAAAACGCTACAGAGGTACCGCAAGAACACTAACGATATTACACAACATCACTTAGAACAGTCTTTACACAAATCAAACCACAATTATCATAAATGATACATTTTTGATCGTTAGATTGTAATAAATATAGCAGAGGTTATAGGACAGATTCGACACCCTATTTTCTGCGGGAAAGCGAAACAGTCTTCAAACGAAAGAGACGAGCGATCGAGCTTGTGTTGTCATTCCAGAAAATCGAATGTGACATTTTGAATACGACAGTGTGAAGCTGTCAGATATTTGTTTAGCGAAACATTGCTCCCATTATGCTATTTAACTTTGTTAGTATATACCGAAACGAAATTTTTCAATTTTCCTATATCACTCTGTAACCTTTAAAAGCTCAAAAAGTGGCTTCTAACTTTACAGAGAAACAAACTTTACAAAGTACCCGAAGCAAGTATTATTTCAGTCTGTGACCTAAACTGTATCTTACTATTAAATGGCAATACAACTTGTTTTAAAACGGCGGGAATTTAAATAATCTTTGTGGCAAAATATCGGACTCCAATAAAATTAATATTAAAAAAAACGTGTTTTAATTTTTTCATAATGGCTAACTTAGCAACGAGCAATAAGTTAAAAGCAGTGTATTTACGACTCTTACATTTGAACCGAGCTTTTATAATACAGTTGGGCGTGCCAAGTGTTGATAAACGTAAAATAGGTGCGGCTATTAAACACTCCACGGAATTGGAACAATTAGTTTTTCTTTGCGAGGTGGTTTTGCGGACACGACACTGCTCTCGTTGTCCTAGTTTGTTAGTTGTCGTGCAATTACTGTAACTACCTAGATACAATCACAATGGATCCTTTAATGGACGTTATAAAGAATTCAGAGGAGCCAGAATGGCTTGAACGAATTGTAGTAGGTGAACTGCGACTATGGCAAATTATGTTTTTATGTTTAGCTGGTCTTACGGCTTTAAGTAAGTATCATTATTTTGGACGAACGATGTGTGTATATATTTACGTTAAACTATACTTGCACTCACTTGGTCTAGTTCAAAGGTGTCACAAAAAAAATCTGTATTTTAAAAAAATATGATTTTTTTATTTTGTAATGTTTTAAAGTAACCACGTGCTGTAAAAGTGTAGTATTTAGTGAACGGTAAGCTATGTGGTACATACTTAAAAGTTAAATTATAAAACCTCTATAAACGTTCAATAAAACGCGTTGAGTTTTTAAACATTTATTGAAGATAAATATCTGCTGAATATATAAGAAGCTGGCTGTGTCTTATCTGGGAACACTTAATTAATCTAAGAGACACAAAGCACTATCGTTCTTGTTATTAACGTAAAGGAAACGATAAAATCTTTCTGTGTTGGTATTCCGAGTGTTATTATTATAAACCAATTTTTTTCCAACGATTATTTTATTAAATTGATCCAAATCCTAAAAAACGTGGTACTGGACTCAAATAAGACTTTCCATTGTTAAAAACAATATTATTGGCCAAATACTATACTGTCTATAGTTTACGCGAGTAGTACACATTTTCAAATAAGTTCAACTAATATATCGCGTTTTAAACCCTTAAAGTGGTTTTTTTTTATATATTATTGGCGTCCGTTTTGCTAGCGCCATTTATTACTAAATGGCATTTTTCGTCAATCTCAAACCTTTGTTGGGTAAATCCATCACTTAGTTACGTACTTAACATACCTACAGCTCGCAAAAATCACAGATCAAAAATTTTACATAGGTGCTTTAGTAAGGGTCTAAAGTAAACCACAGGTTGAAAAACGTGTCAAACGATGTCGTAAAAACACAGTTTACTAAAATGAAGTACGCAGTTATCAGGGGCCTCTCGTGAAGTTCCTCTGCTTTCCTCCCCACTATTTGCCTTTATTGGTCTTTTCTTCGATCTCATTTTTTATCGTATCTGAATCGTCCACAATAAAGCAACAAATTATATGCATGCAGCATATCATTGTTTTTCGGGCTGTTCGGCCAACGTATGCAAGAAGAGGTTCCCGACGTTTCGCCAAATCGCTTCTCGCTTAAATCGGCCGAACAGCTCGAAAAACAATGATATGCTGAACGATGGCCGTGAAAGCCTTCCACAATTTATTGATACGAATTAGTTTTCCGATATATACCTACCCCAATAATGTAACTTTACCATTACCATTTAAATTGCATTGAGTTCAACAAAGAATTCGTGGTCCGTTACCTCTTGTTTAATTAAACTAAAAAAAAACGTTTCCATGTTGCATAACTATTGACCTGCTTCCATCAATAGTCATTAATTTTGATTTGTCCCACCTTTCGAAAACACTATTAATTAACGATTGATGGATCTCTGAATATGGATGGAGAAGCCAGCTACGTTACAAAGAAATGCTTTTATAATTGGGCATTTGGCATCGTTGGAATAAATTGCGAAATACTTTTTATAATAAGTAGTTTAATTAGAAATAACTCTTACTTATTCGAGTATAATACAACATCAATGAATGGAATAGTGATAAAGAAATAATAGCAATTTCACAGAACTACTGAATATTACATTTTTAAAATACCTATTGGTGAATCCGTCACGAAGTAGATTTGGTTAGCAACATTATAAGAAGATAAGTTTTATCTAATAGAAGAATTGCTACTAGAAATCTTTCAAAACAAATTGGCTTTCAATTTAGCTCTGGATAACACACAAATTGTTTTTGTAATAATTATGGTCACGTAAAATTATTTAAGAATCTTAGCTTGGATCTTCGGAATAATTGCCTAACGAAGGCAATACATAATATTTAAATGATTTCTTTAACTTAGTCGTAATGGTGTGTTGCTGTTTCCGTTTTCGTATTCCCCGCACGAAACAACAAATCGAAGCTGACTACAAGAGACGCAAGATCACACAAAAGTTCAGGCAACAACTTGAGACCATACAGGATTCTAAAATGGATACCATTTCGTTGAAGGATGGTAAATATTATTGTGTATTTTTTTTAAATTTTGGACTATATGAGTTTCAACCAACAAAATTTGTGTCCATGGGCATTAGAGTTAGACACTGTTCACACTAATCAATTTTAACCTCCGTTACCTTACAAAATGTTTCCCTAATATACAACTTAGAAGTAAACATATAAGATATATTATTTATTTATCAGTCCACACTATCAGCTGACTATTTCACCCATTACCCCATTTCCCCAGGAGGAATGGGGAATGTGTTTTCAATCCTTCCGGTTTGCTAGCAGTATCTTATTATTTGTTCCATCTTTAATTCTTTGATCTTGTTACTTTGTCAGGACCCATATCTGTTTGACTTAATCCTATAAGATATTACCGACCCCTTTTTTCGTCTTGGTTCCTCTTTTTCTCAAAGGTGTTTGTTCCAAAAAATGTGTATCTCTAGACTGTATAAGAACTAAAGCTCAATTCGGTAGAGCACAGTATAGGGTTCAAATCTTGCCCGTGTCTTAGGTTGTTTTATTCCAATCTTAAATATTTTTTACGATCTTGTTTTTTAACCTCATTTTATCTGTCTACAATGTCAATTATTGTGTCAACAGTGCATCACGCGATTTGATATGAAATGAAATCACTAAAATAAATAAGGTGATTGATAAGGGACGAGATAATTTATTCAGATTTATTAATTTGCTGCCAGCTTTGGAACTGTTGCATGAGAGGACACATTCGATGGAGGACAATCAGGGCTCGCAGCCTAGTTCTATAATGTCGCCGCAACAATTGAGTAAGTGGAATCAAATTAGATAGTACGAGCAGGTCTCGAACCCGCAAGTCTTTTTTTATGATAGAGGAAGGATGAATGCATGAAGTTCACTTGATGGAAGGTGAAATACCGCAGCATCTAAAAAATCACGGTGTCGATCTATTTTGGCTTCGGATATCAGGAAATCTACTTTTACCGAAACTCGATTAAACTTCACGGCTTTTTCATCTATGGTGGTTTGTGAGTTTAACGGAATGTTGATATTCCTACTATCAATTTAACATTCAGATTTCAAGGCGAAGGTCGAGGCGAAAAGCTTTAAGAAATTCACAGTTATAAAGTTACTCAATACATATGGTAGGTGCATGGTGTCTAGTCATTGTTGGCCATAAGTTTTAAGTGCCCATATAAATTGTGGATTTTTTCATCTTTAGAAATACGTTTTAAATAAATTAAGTTACATAGTTTTTAAAGGAATTCCTTTCTGGGGTCTTTGAAAAAATATACGACTGACAAGACTCGAACCCGTAACAGAAGACATTCTTTGTTGCTAATCTAAACGTCTAGTTCCAATGTTCGTTAAATGAATTTTCTGACTTTTACAGACTTGAAATATTAAATTAGGTCAAACGTTCCAATTTTGAAATACGAAAACGACGACAAGTGTATGGTTACGCGAATTTAAACAAAAGAAATAAGTAGGAATCAAATCTTCACTCGACACCTTTCTTTAAGCACACTTGAGGAACGCGAGAATTTTAATTTCGCGTTATATTTTCATTCGAATACTTGCTTATGGTACTATACATTACAGATTTAAGATAATTTCGATCATTATCAACATGTATCGATCGAATAAAATAAGTAGTAGTAATCTAAATTCTAGTTTTTTAGTATCTCCACTATCCAACAACAGTCAGTTAAGTATGTCTTGCCTTTATGCTTTTCAAATAACACGATAAATATTCTCTATTTTTTGTATAGGCTCATTGGAAACGTACCAACCAGACCAAAAACCAGATCCACAGACATCTACTAGCCAGACCTTTGTGAAATTTGCGACGAAGGTGGCCAACCTTTCTAAATTCGGCCAACCCAAGTCGCCGACATCACCAACTGCGCCTGGTAAAATGGATTTTTAAAGCATGTCATGTCAGTTACGTGCATCTGTATTTTATAGATAAGTAGAAGCGACTTAATTAGTGCTAATAAATAATTAACTGTCTGAGTAAAGTAGTACTTTTGGTGTACAATGTAGGATGATTTTAGAATCACAACTTTATTGACAATGTGTTTGTATTAAATACAATTTATAGCATTGTATGTACAGATGTTGTCTTAATGCAATGAAATATATTAAAGTTTTTTTTTTCAATTTTAAAAAGACAAAATAATAAATATTTTTTTGTTTTTGCTGTACTGTGTTTTTATGTAGAGGATTTATTTTATGCATAAGAGATTCACAATAACAAATAACAACACCAAGTGCATTAAGACGTTTCCTTTAATCTAGAAAATAAAAAATACAGTATAAACGGATTTTAGATCACAAGAATAATTACATATTCACAAATAACTTTAGTGTCCTGCAGTTTACATAATCTCGCATAAAACTGACAGTAAAAACAATCATCATTGAAAGCTATAACTTTAAAGCAACATTTAACTTACATTATAATACATAAATAATACATCTTGCAAATAAAAAAAATTACATAAAATTCAAGTTAGCTACATAATAATATTATTTAAATAGTTAAATTGTTTCTACATGCTCATTACGTTTCATTAGAGACGTGGTTCTGTCATGTTCAAAATGAATGTCGGCGTGGTACATTGACTAAGTTATACGTTTTCGACAGCCGGACGAATATTTTAGCCTTAACTCTCAATCCACGACTCGCTATTTCACCGCAATCTCAAAACACATCTCAACTATGCCTATAAGGTCTACATAAGGTTGTCTGCTCAACACAATTATAAGGACGGTCAAAAGCTCTCTTCCAATTGTGAAACTGATAAATATCGGACATAATGATAGAAGCGTAATTCACTTAACATATTGGTTAACGAATCACAATTAAAGTAAGTAAAAAATAAAGGTCCTTTGAGCCGGACGAAACAATCTTTTTCTTCAAATTACCATTGCTATTAAAAGTACAATATATGCAATTATCTTCTATTCATGTTGATGTAAAAAGACGATCACCACGGCAAATTAATCGTAGTCGATTATAAAGAAATAAAAATCCGTTACAGCATGTTAGGACAGACCCAAATGTAGAAAACCTCCTAACCTATACCTTTGCGATAAGAAAAAACACACGATGTATTGAGCAATCTATATTCCAGTGCGAAAACTGCAGGTGTCCAGTACCTATGACGCTACATTGGATTCATAGAATAAAATTTCATTAAAAGATCAACGATAATTCTATGGAGCAAATGAAATGCAAAGTGGAATATCGATTTGCTTTTCAAATTCATCGGTATCAGGCCTAAACTAGCGACACTATCAGACCAGAGACAATCGTAGAGCTTTCACGGTAAATAAGGCCATATTGATCCAAGTCACTCATCTATGGAAGAAACTATCGAGATATTTATACATTTTTACTTACATGTTAATAATTGAATGCAACCTACCTAAAACGTAAAACAGTGTTAATTTCATTAAAATTATTATTGTTCGTATATTGCATACCTATGTATAATGTAACTTATAGGCGTGAATCGATTCAAAGGACTTTGTGCAATAACTGTTTTGACGTCCAGCGATTTACAATTTACACGAATGCAACCGAAACTATAGGCTACGTTATAATACATTAAGCAGGGTGCCCTGACAACTTTCTGACTTCCGGTCTTCATCTAAATCTGCAGAACAAACCTCCAAGATAATATGCTTTTTATGAAGTTCTTAAATACCTTCGAAAATGGAATACTTTACATAAAGATGTAATTTAGTAGCATAAAGTAACGCCACAGAGTTAAATATTTCTACCTCCGCATTGGTCTATCGCAATCTCAAAAATTCAGAAGTCATGTTGAACAATTTACAAATGGCATTGTCTGATTCCTCTATTACAAGTGTTGTCACACTTTCGCTTTACATAGCAATACCTAACCCCAAGCCGCTAGAAGGGCACCCTGTACACCCTGCGTATCGGTGATTACGTCACTTAACAGAAGAATCACGTAAGCTAAACAAACTTGCACGATGGACACTACTGGTAATAAACGTTTTTATTTGCACTGCGCACGGTCAACGTCAAACTTTTTTTTTCAATCTAACAAGATCCGAATCTGTTGCCCTTTGGCGTTGACAGTACCAGCGCAATAAGAATTAGGAACCCGAGTCACAAACGCAGTGCCACCTCTATTATAAACTCTCAAAGCATAATTTTGTTAACAAGAACTACAGAAACATTCGTTCACTAGGTTAGGCTGACATAAATACAATGTGCACATTCCGAACTCGAAATTAACATAATATACCGAATATTGAGCATATTATTTGGCATAACGTCGCAACGGATAAATAACTGTTACAAAATTGTGACATTATGGATATTTTAGACAATGTGTTATATAATAAACGGGAAATACGCACATTGTGGGCTGTGGTAACGCGTACATTCCGATCCGATACAAAATATCAGACAATAAATATAATTACAATAACAAATCAAAAATATACGACGTAAGTTTGTCTTTACTTCACATAACTATTCAATAATTGAAACCGGAAACATATTTTGAGATCAATGAAAGATTTACAGAAAGTATAGCAAGTTACTAAGGCGCTGGGACGCTATTTTGATTATGTTTTCTATATGAGCAGATACAAACGAGTGATTACTAATATGACACATTTCGAACACGTTAGCAATTTGTATTCCTATACATTGCCATTAGGAGCCAATTTCATCAAAAAATAATGACATCCATTGACAGTTATTTTTCATTAATCATCTCCACAAATCCGAGTGTTTGATAGTTTAGCGATCTGTCAACATTAATCAGTATTACTATTCCTTGGTGAAATCGGCCTTACAGCTTCGTCAAACTTAGAGTCCTTAAACTGAATTTCTATGAAGGAATTTGTTGGAATGAAAAACGTACCGGAATATCCGCGTTACACGCGAGCGATCGAGATATAAGACGCGGAGCGGCGTCTAGTGGCCGGCAGACCGCAATCAATCTCGCCTCACAAAAGTTCTCCCTCTGAAAAGAAACGAAATATTTTTATATGCTTCGCAGTCCTTTTCATTGACAAATGCGAAAGATTGTCAGATGGATAGATGCTAGTTACTCTTTCACTCACGATTTTGTTTCAGAGATTTCGGTTGCTTAACATTAATAAATGTCAACAAAAATAAATGCTTCCTGATAATATTTACTTTTTTTCTTCTTCTAAACTTTAGATTGTTTAATATGGAAATCTCATGTATATGTTTGTGCATGTCCTCTACAGTAAATTAAACAATAAAACATACGTGATCGTTTTCCGTTCGGTGGGGCGTGTGGTGGATTGCGGGCGCGCACGATTCAGCACCTTTAGCAGCTCACCGGCCTTGGCGCGCATGCGTGAATGCACGTACACCTATAATAATAATTAATTAAATACTGTTTGTAGTTTATGCGATTAGTACACATATAAATAAATTAATAACGGTTTATAAACGCGATATATATTACTTTCCCCGTGACCAAGCTGCTGCAAAGAATCCAAAACGTCGGGCCGTAGTTAAAATAAGTTTAACTAATATATATCGCGTTTTAGACTGTTAAAGTGTTTTATTTAAATAATTAATAACTTTAATAATAACTTTATTTAGCTTAGCTTAAAACCTATTTACAAATTGAGTATTTCGATGGCGCCTGAAGTAGCTGTAAAGCTGTGGCACAGGAGCCAGCGCCCACCTCCGTATGATAAGATAAGTTAAACTAATTAATTATTATTTTATTAACTAAACATACATATTTTTTGTTGGTAAAAAAGATTAAAAAAAATAATCCCTTGTCCGAGGTTACCTTAGAGCACTTAATGTGATAGTGCAAGTAGTCCCGGAACATATGGAGCAGGTCAATAGTGTTGTCACGGGCAGCTTCGCATGTGTGTCGCGGGAACAGTACTGTACAACACAAACAATGTTACACTCAATCTTCCAAATCAATATTAATTATAAGTTCATTAAGTGGAAAAAATTAAGAAACCATAACATTATGTGGACACATGGTAAATATAAAATTATAAATAGTAATGACGTCATGGCTTCGGCTACGAAACGTGTTAAGCAAATGTTTCGTATCACCTCTAAAGCAATGATGTCACCGAATTACATGTGAGATAAAAATGGGTTATATTGTGTTATCAATAGGTGAGGAAAATATTGTACTGGTTGATCGAATTTTCCTGTATAACCAATGATTATATTTGTTATTAAGGTATTGTCTTCTACTGTGTGTTATTAGTCCGAAACGCGAGGTCTTGCTTTGCGATAAGTGCGCGCCAAATCCTTGATTGATGAATCGTATAAACTAATTTGGTCATTGAGATCACTAAAGCGTTATAGCTTGCTCAGCTGTAATTAACATTATACAGTACATTAAGATATATATTTCTAGTTAGATTAAAAAGGGAACACATACCAAATGTAACATAACTGATGTTATCCCCTACTTTGGCATCTGTGTCCACAAGCTCTAATGGGGGCTCTTTATGGGAGAATAGAACCTGGAAGGTAGAAAGTTGCTTTAATAATTTCAATGTCCCATTACAGAGGTTTACTACGTTATTTGATAATGTTGTTGCTTGTTATCTGCTTGACACATTATAATAAGTTACAAGGTCTCACAGTAAGTCTGTCTTAGTATTAGTAATATGAAATAAACAAAAACTTTTTACAAATATAGCCATTTGTATTGTACCTGTGGGGCAGTATGTGAAGCTCTTCTTCCCTCCTTCAGTTCCTGCATAAACACTTTGCCAATGACCATATCATCTTCATGTCGAAACACGGTGGAAAAAACGACTGTTACCCGATCTTCTTGTGCTTCTACATAACTGAAAGAAGAAATTTGTAGTAAATAGCAACTAACTCTATTTATTAATTAAATTGACACCTGGTCTGATTTAACTTAACAAAGGTAATAGATAAGACACAAACTGTGTCTGTCTAATAAAAAGGAAATGTCATGTGACAAAAAGAAGTGCATGCATTGAACTTTTTCCAATATTTAAGATCGGTTTTACAAACAACAGTTCAGAACAACATCTTACAGTGTTTCATCTTGTCGATAGTTAATGACAGCCCTCTTGTGTCCAACTTCACCATCCTCTTGCAGCCTGAAGTAGCGCTCAAACACAGATGCAAAGCAGTTCCTTTTCAGTAAACCAACCTTCTTTACCACTGTTTCCCAGTCTTCCGGAATATTTTCCATGTCCAGTAACACTGATACATTGTAACCTGGAGAAGACAAGAAAAATATGACATTTTTTTTTGTGAATCACACTTTGGAAGGGTTTAGTTTAAAATAAATTTGACTTGAGAAGTAACTGGTTGAGAAGTAACAAGATCTCAATGACAGTAGTAAGTTATTCAATGCTTATTATATCTTAATAACAAAGCTATCTTGTGGTTTTGTATCTCATATATCTGGTAGAGAAAGTAACATGAACAAAGAACAATTTATTGATAATAATAAATTGTATGAATGTAGAATAATTATTTTATTAATGTTTTTAACATAATATATTGAAATAATTCAACAACAAAAGTAATTTATAATAGGACATTTTTAGTAGAATATTCTATAATCTGTTCAAAGTGTAATCAGTCCTATGTATTGAAGCATGTATAAAAAGAAGTTTACAAAAAAATTGCTAATATTTTTAAAACAGCTTAATCTTATCTACAAAAGATAGTGATATCAATATCAATTCTTAGGATAAAATTACTTTAACATAGCAGTATAATATGTTGCAATATTGTTACTATTCTTTTGAGTTCCAACTTACAAGTTGTATAATATGGGTGTAGCTATGCAAAGGGAAATATTTTTGGGGATTAGAATGAAACATTGTTTATACTATAAATACATATTCAATACTAGCTATAAAAAAGATAAAACCATATATGTCAAAACTAATGAAATGAAATATGTTATTAATAATGCATGAGTAACCACTATAATAGCTTATGTGAACAATAAATTACTAAACCTATAAGGTAAATAGTAAATGGATAGCAAATATAAATCCAAACGTGAAGTTTCATACTCTAAAAAAAAATTCTTAATGATGTTGTATGAAACTTATTTATTAAGCTTCTTTTGGCTTGGTTCGTTTGGCTTTGGCTAGGTTGGCTAAGAAAAATAGTTTAAGGCAAAAAGGCTGCCTGGGTCCCACAATTCTTTAAAGGATTTTTATTGCTATGTACCTGTCTCCGCCTCGGTGAGAAGTGGTCCATACACTCGTTTGAGCAGTTCATCAGCTCCATGTTCTTCTAATTGCTTGTAAAACTTCAATGATATACTAACCTGAGAGTGAAAAATAATATTTTTAATGTTTCCATTATATCTAACAACACTGATAACAATTTTCATAAGCTGATAAGCATTCACCCACCCTAACTTTGGTTTTATCTCCATTGACATTGGATATATGAAAAAGGACCCCATCAAAATCTGCAACGGTCACATCTATGGACTCTGGCTTTAAACTGAAACAAAATTGGCGATATCAATTATTGGGACTCACTTCCCGTGGCGCATAGAGTGCATTGTACACGGCCGTATCATATATCACATACTTTAAATACTATAATGCGAAGGGTATTCGAAAACATTTTATAGGACGTTTCCGCACTTGTCAATACCTACAAACAATATGACTCATCATCGCTGATACACACCAACTAGCGTCATATTCGAGGAGTTATTTATGGAAAAGTAAACCATGAATACATCGAACAATACTAAAACGATTCGAATTTTGCATATTCGGCGGCCAACGTGGGCCCACCCTGTGTGATAGTATTTGACACTTGTCATTCATCCTCAAAAGGGTTATAAACGGGAATCGGGATCATCAAGTATCTCGAATTTTAGCGAAACATATATTCAAATAGTACCTTAAACAACTCTTATTCGTATGCACACACCTACAAGGCCTAACGACAGCAAAAAACAGGTAAACTTTCTAAGCGTAACGTACTCACCGCGCCAGTGCATTTTTATATTTAACTGATAAAGTTTCTTCTATAATTCTATTGTTGATCTCCAGCAAGATCATTATTTAACAATTTATAACTACAGTTTTTTTCATAAAATTAACACTTTATAGCACCTTCATTTAATAATTCATACGAATTATCTTTAAAATGACGACCGCCCGCACACAGATATTTCTATGACAGAGAGAAAAGGAAGCATCAATGAAATTGAAATATCGGTCAAGTGACCATAGACAATATATGTGGCTGATGATAAGAGCTGTCATATCTAGGAATGTCATGTTTATATTGTTTTTATGAATATGTCAATGTCAATACCTTCGGAAAAGTGTTGGTTGCCGTTTGCTGTGTTTATTTATTTGTGTGAATTTTGTGAAACGTGATAAAGTAATCTAAAAAATCTTTGACTTTGTAGGTCTATTGAGGACAAATAAAATAAGCTCTTGAGTTACAATGCTCGTATTGGGCAGAGTGTAACATAAAGATGTCGAATCAGGTAGCTACTTTTGTAGCGGGTCTTAAATCCCGAAATGTGGATGTTCAAACGAAGACCGCGAGAGAACTGTATCACTATGCTAAAACTGAGTTGCGAGAAGTTCCGCAAGAGGAGCTCACTCAGTTCCTTGATGAGTTCAATCATCAAATATTTGAGATGGTTTCAAGTAATGATGTTCACGAGAAAAAAGGCGGCGTTCTAGCCATAGGTATGTTCAATATTATGGAATAAATGTGTACTGAACTAACTAAGCTCTCATATATCGTTGAAATAATTTGTATTTTTTTCTAGTGTGTCTGATTGGTGGTGACTGTGATACAACTAAAACTAGAATAACAAGATTTGCTAACTATCTCAGGAACTTGCTACCATCATCAGATGCAGGTGTAATGGAACTAGCTGCCAAGACAGTTGGTCGTCTTGCTACTGTATCTGGTGTTAAAAGAGCTGAATATGTTGAATTTGAAGTGAAAAGGGCTTTTGAATGGCTCTCAGAGGAAAGAAATGAGGGTAGGCGCCATTCTGCTGTTTTGTTATTAAAAGAATTGGCTATAGCTATGCCTACATATTTCTATCAACAAGTGTCTGGTTTTTTTGATCACATTCTTATTGCTTTAAAAGACCCAAAGCAGCAAATAAGAGAAGCAGCTGCTAAAGCATTACGAGCTGGGTTAGTGGTCACAGCACAGCGAGAAACAGCTAAGCAATCAACTGCTAAACCTCAATGGTATATGCAATGTTGTGAAGAAGCGATGCTGTCATTTGAAGATATTCCCATTAAGGAAAAAGGCATTATAAAAGAAGATAGAGTACATGGTGGGCTTTTGATTCTGAATGAATTGTTACGCTGCTCTAATGCTGTATGGGAGAAAAAGTATACACATCTAATGAGGAGTATTGATACCCAGCAGGATATTATAGTATCTGACGATATTATTTTCATTAGTTCCAAACTACATAGCCCATCTGTGAAAAGAGGTTACCTATGTGATGGCTTTAAAACAGAAAATGTCCAGTATCCAGTTCCTATTTATGAGTCTGAAGTATGTAAAAAATTACTGACTGAGAAGATTGAAAGAATTTTTCATGGTAGGTCATATGTGTAAAGTTATATATTTGCTTCGTATAAGTTGTAGTTAAAATTAATTACCAATGTGGTTTATTTTTTTCAAAATTAGGAAATCTTAAAATTGTTACACTACTTCTTCATATTTAATAGTCCTACAAAAATCTAAGGTCTTTTTAAGGTGAAAATTTACATCCAATGATTAAATTTCAATTTTTTCTTTCAGATGTAATGGCACAAAGACATTTAAAACTTCAAGGTGTACCACAAACATTACTTATTATAATTCCAAGATTAGCTGCATTTAATAAAGAACTCTTTTTGAGAAAATATCTCAACTCTACTATGCATTATTTATTAACTTCAATAAGAAGTAGAGAAAAAGACCGAAACATGGCTTTCACCACCCTTGGCCTTATGGCAGCTGCTTTAGGGGGTGATATAAGGAATTTTATACCAAGGATCATGGAAGTCATTAAACAGGCTCTACCATTCAGGGACACTCAAACAAAGAAAAGAATTTGGATAGATCCTTCAATTTTTGCCTGCATAACTTTATTGAGCAGTGCGGTTAAAGACCTTGTTATTTCTGATATTAAAGAATTACTTGATGCTCTATTTGCAACTGGGCTCAGTCCATCCCTAACTATTTGTCTCAAGGAATTGAGTGAAAATCTACCATCACTAAGAGCTGAAATATCTAAAGGTCTTTTGAATATGTTATCATTAGTGTTAAGAAATAAACACTTTTTACATCCAGGTGTACCCAGGAGTTTAGAACAACAAATGAGTAACAGTATGAATATTGTGGTTGAACCGCAAGATACCGCTAGTATTGTGCTGGCTTTGAGAACTCTTGGTACATTCCATTTTGAAGGCCATCACAGTTTGCTTATGTTTGTTAAGCGATGTGCAGATCATTTCTTACAAAGTGACCAACAGGAAATTAGGGTAGAAGCTGTGAAAACATCTGCAAAGTTACTAGCTGATGCTGCTATCAGAACTAGGCATATGCCATCCAAAACTTTGACAATGCTGACTGCAGAAGTTGTTGGCAAAATGCTGATTGTATCAGTGACTGACCCTGATTATGAAGTCAGGTATTGGGTGCTTGAATCGTTGACGGATATTTTTGACACTCATTTAGCACAAATAGAAAATCTCAGTTTTCTATTCATTGCAATGAATGATGAACATTTAGAAATACGAGAATTAGCCATTTGTATGATCGGAAGACTCAGTACTGTTAATCCCGCATATGTAATGCCTGGACTCAGAAAGACTTTAATACAGTTTTTGACAGAATTAGAACATTCGGGAATGAGTCGTAATAAGGAACAAGCTGCAAGGATGTTAGACAATCTGATTTTACATGCACCCAAACTTGTAAAGCCATATATGGAGACTATACTAAATGTTCTTGTTCCAAAACTTAAGGAACCAGATGTTAACCCTGGTGTGGTTATCAGTGTTCTAAAAGCTGTTGGCGATTTAGCAGACGTTCATGGCGATAATACTGGCTTAAGAAAATGTCTTCCTGAGCTATTGACTATACTCCTGGACTTGTTATCCGACGCAACTGCCACCGAAAAGCGCAGTGTAGCTCTATGGGCGTTTGGCCAATTAATCAGCGCTACAGGATATGTTGTAACACCGTATACTGACTATCCAAACCTTATGGATGTGTTGTTAAATTTCCTCAAAACAGAACAGCAGCCTAAAGATAGACGGGAAACGATAAGAGTCTTAGGATTGCTCGGAGCGCTAGATCCGTACAAACATAAACTGACGAGGAGCAGGAAAGACGGTCAGCCTAACTCGAGTTTAGTGCCCGTAGCTGACAGTAAAGTGGAAGAAAACAATTTTGATATTTCATCCAGTGAGATGTTGGTTTTGATGCCGACAGCTGTGCTAGATGAGTACTATCCTGCTATAGTTATATCGACTCTAATGCGAATTTTGCGCGATCCCACTCTTCAACAACATCATACGAGTGTTGTTCAAGCTGTCACTTTTATATTCCAATCGCTCGGTATCAAATGCGTTCCCTATATATCGCGAGTAACCCCAAGTCTATTGTTTGTAGCTCGCGCTACAGATAGTAACAGCTTTCGTGAGTTTCTTTTCACGCAGTTAGCTAAGCTGATTGCGATTGTGAAACAACACATTCGAAATTATTTGGACAAAATCTTCGACCTAATTAAGGAATTCTGGACTCCAAACAGTCCGCTGCAACCTACCCTTATTTTACTGGTGGAACATATTGCAATTGCCCTTGGATCCGAGTTTAAAGTATATTTACCCCAGTTGATGCCGCAAATATTAAGAGTATTGGCTCATGACACCAGCAAAGATAGGGTTGTGACAGAGAAACTACTCTTTGCACTGCAGAAATTTGAGGATAACTTAGATGATTATATGCATTTAGTTATTCCTTCGATCGTAAAGTTGTTTGACGCGTCGGACTGTCCTATACCCGTCGCTAAAGTTGCGATGGAGACAGTAGATTACTTGTCCGATTCGTTGAACTACAGTGAATTGGTATCAAGAATTATTCATCCTCTCGTGAGGAGTTTGGACAGTTGTTACGCGCTCAGAACGACCGCAATGGACACGCTATGTGCGTTGATCGCTCAGCTCGGTCGAAAGTTCAATGACTTTATACCGCTGGTACAAAAAGTTATTTTAAAGCACAGGATACAGCATCAGAACTATGATCTGTTGCTATCGAAACTGCAAACACCGCCTTCTTCGGCGTTGGAAGAATTTCCAAGACGGAAACCGAAAAATAATAATCAAGAGGTATGTACTACTAAGTTACTCATAGAAATATATATTTTACGTTTCATTATGGGTTCAACCGAAGCTCGAGTTTAGTTTAGTAGATGTTAATTTAAAATACTATTAAATTATATTATAAATGTTATATATTATTTTAACTTTTCGATTACAGGGACGTATCGTTGCGTGTGATACTTCGCAATCAATTCGAAAGCTTTACGTAAACGCGCATAGTCTACAAGACGCTTGGACGGTCAGCAGCCGTGTGTCCAAAGATGATTGGCTGGAGTGGCTTCGGCGGTTTAGCATTGGACTTCTGACGGAATCACATAGTCCTGCTTTAAGGTAGAGATACAATGATTTACTCGGTGATATACCAATTAATTTTAACAAGAACTTGGTGCAATGCTTACAATAAATGTAGAATCTGAATTGTCTAGCGATACAACTAATCAAATATTGTGTAATATAGTAGTCAAGCATTGTACTGTGCATGATTTCATATTTAATTTGTTAATGCGCATTGAAACTTATCTACCTAATTTTGTAATTTTGTATAGATTCTAAAATTTTGACCCGGTATCGACTCAAACAATAGAGCAACCGTGTATCGTGTCAATTACCACAGTAACGCAAAAGTCCAAGTGTGGATACCCTTTTTCCAAAGTATACAGGCAAAAAATAAATTCTAATGATGTTACAAAAATAATAAAACATGTTACAGGGCGTGCCTGGCTTTGGCTCACAACTACTCGCAACTGTTGCGGGATTTATTCAACGCGGCCTTCGTGTCGTGCTGGACAGAGCTGGATAGCCGATCGCGAGGAGAACTATCGAATGCGCTAGAACAGGCTCTAACTGCGCCTGATGCGCCCGAGTTGGCTCACACGGTGCTGAATTTGGCTGAGTTCATGGAGCACTGCGAGGGCGGAGCCCTACCAATATCCACGCATCTGCTCGGCGAAAGGGCTATGCATTGTAGGGCATATGCCAAAGCATTGCATTATAAGGTATGCATTTAAAGCATTGGATTAATTTCTTTGCTTATGTTATGTTGTCATAAGATAATGGTTAATTTTAGATTATTATCGATGTTGTAGTAACGCCTTCCACAAGGGGAGTTAGCTAGTTTTATTAGAATGTACTGTCCTATATTTTCAGGAAGAAGAATTTCGCAGCGGCGCAACCTCGCAGGTGGTCGAAGCATTAATACACATTAATAACAAATTGCAACAGAAGGAAGCAGCTGAAGGTTTGCTGGAAAGAGTCATGACGCAAAGAGAAGCAGGTGATACGAGCCTAAAAGTCCAGATTAGGTGGTACGAGAAGCTACACAACTGGGAGAAAGCTCTTAACCTCTACGAAGAAAAACTAACCGATGGCGATATGGAAATTTGCCTTGGAGAGCTTCGCTGCTTTGAAGCCTTGGGAGAATGGACTAAACTGTACAATACAGTGTCAAATTGTTGGACTAAAATGACAGATGAAGAGAAATTCAAAGCCGCAAGACTAGCAGCTGCTGCTGCTTGGGGTCTTAATGAGTGGGAATCCGTGGCGAACTACGTCAACTTTCTACCAGAAAACACCCAAGATGGTGCTTTCTATAGGGCTGTGCTAAACATTCATAATGAAGACTACAACACATCTAAATTGTACATTGATCAAGCGCGGACTATTCTGGATTCCGAATTGACAGCTGTAGCTGGCGAAAGCTACCAGAGAGCGTACGGCGCTCTAGTAAGTGCGCAGCTATTGGCAGAATTGGAGGAAGTTATAACATATAAACTCGTGTCCGAGAGGAGAGAATCCATTCGCCAAGCCTGGTGGACCCGGTTGCAAGGTGGACAAAGATTGGTCGAAGATTGGCGTAAGATACTTCAAGTGCGCGGTCTTGTACTCACCCCCCAAGAAGATATGGCCACGTGGTTGAAGTTCGCATCGCTGTGCAGAAAGAGCGGAGCGCCAAGACAAGCTCATAAAACTCTTGTAATGCTTCTCGGGTCGGATCCCAGTGAAAATCGCGACATGCCTCTCCCCAGCCACGAACCCAGGCTCACCCTCGCGTATGCAAAACACTTGTGGGTGGCTGGTGACAAACAACTGGCGTACGACCAGTTGCAACGATACGTGGATAATGTAGAGACAGGTGACGCTGAACACTGTAGACTTCTCGCTCGATGCCACTTAAAGTTGGGTGCTTGGCGGGAGTCTCTGCTGGGCATAAACGAACAATCCATCCCCACTATCCTGCACAACTACTTGGTCGCCGCAAACCTATCTTCAGATTGGTACAAAGCCTGGCACGCCTGGGCCTACATGAATTTCGAGACGGTGTTATTCTATAAACACCAAGAAGCCGACAACGAGACTAGTGAAGCTAAACCTCCGGTTGAATATATCCAGACGCACACGGTTCCCGCCGTAGAAGGGTTCTTTAAATCAATTAATTTATCTCATGGCAGTTCCCTCCAAGACACTCTTAGATTGTTGACTCTCTGGTTCGACTATGGCCATCATCCGGCCGTGCACGAAGCGCTAGTGGAAGGCATAAGGACGATAGAAATAAATGTGTGGCTTCAGGTGATACCTCAGTTGATAGCTAGAATTGACACGCCCAGACCTCTAGTGGGGAAGCTGATACATTCTCTCTTAATAGATATTGGGAAATCTCACCCTCAGGCGCTTGTCTATCCTTTGACTGTGGCCTCCAAGTCCTCGTTTGTAGATCGCAAAAATGCCGCTAACCAAATTCTGAAGTCGATGTGTACACATTCAAATAACTTGGTGAATCAAGCTGCTATGATTTCTGAAGAGTTGATTCGGGTCGCCATTTTGTGGCATGAACAATGGCACGAGGCTTTGGAAGAAGCGTCTCGGTTGTACTTCAGCGAGCACGACGTGAAAGCCATGTTCAAAACTCTGGAGCCGTTGCACGCTATGTTGGAACGGGGACCGCAAACGCTAAAGGAAATATCGTTCAGTCAAGCGTATGGGCGGGATCTAAATGAAGCGCAAGAGTGGTGCAATAGATTTAAGGTAAATAATCATCATATTACCCTTTGGTTTACACTATATTTTTTTCCCAGCTTAAAAACTATATGAAAATATCGCGTGTGGAATAACTTCTTTTTTTGTAAAATATTAATAAAGTAACACTCAACTTTTAATAGTGACAAAAACGCTATTCGTTAAAATAAAACTATTATATAAATATGTCTAGTTATAATTAACAGTGATATAAAAAAAATACCTAAATCCTATTTTTTGCTCCCCTAAACTAATTGGGGCTTCATTAATTATTGGATTGAAATCAGTACATATATTAATCTATTTTGTTTTATTTAGATAATCTTTCTCTCCAACACATGGTTTTTTCCAGGAATCTGGTCAAGTTCGAGACTTAAACCAAGCCTGGGACCTCTACTACCACGTGTTCCGTCGGATCAGCCGACAGCTATCTCAGTTGACGTCACTAGAGCTGCAGTATGTCAGTCCACAGTTGCTCAGCTGTCGAGACTTGGAGCTAGCGGTGCCGGGATCTTATGTACCAGATCAAGACCTTATCAGAATTGCACACATACAGAGTAGTTTGCAGGTAAAATAAACAAAATTCTAATACAATGCAGGCTTTTGTGGGTTTTTTATTCACTGATAGTAATGTTTGTCTGACAGGAACTCTCAAAATTTTTGATTTTTTTAAACATGCTAAGATTAATTTTTGATAGCCTAAACATTAACCGTCTAGTAGGAAATAGAGTCAGAGTCTTAAATATCCTACTTAAGTTTTAAGCGCGTATACTGAAGATATACTATATAGAACGTAAGGAATATTAAGTTCCTTACAATCATTTTGTTCTTGTCAGTTCGTGACTTGGCCCGCGTGGAGGTATTTCGGCCATCATATAATTTATTTTTGCAAACAACCTGCTTTAAAAATTAATGCTTTATTCTTACCAGTTAATTGTAAAAGATAGATATAAATGATCTAAAAAAAGGCCTACAGGAAAATTATTTATAGAAACCTTGTCAATGTTATTGGTTTTCTTAAATAATTTTCATAACGAACGTAACGGAAGCCCTCTAAGATTAATAATTTTCCTCGTTTTTTCGCTCCTAGGCTGCGACCACCTAATGTTTTATAGTTTAAACTTTAAAGCCTTCTTTAATAAATGCTCTAACCGACACAAACATATTTTTTACAATTCGAACCTGATTCCTGAGACTATCTTCATCAAACAAACTCTTAATTATAGTAGTATAGTTTATGTTGTGTTTTTGTATAATGTTTCTTTAATGTCATATGGTCCATTTTAGGTGATAACCTCAAAGCAGCGACCGCGCCGTCTCTGCATCCGCGGTTCAAACGGCAAAGACTACATGTTCCTGCTCAAGGGTCACGAAGACTTACGCCAGGACGAAAGAGTGATGCAACTCTTCGGTCTCGTTAATACCCTGCTGCAGGCAGATCCCGATACTTTCCGCAGGGATTTAGCCATACAAAGATACGCTGTGATACCGCTGTCAACGAATTCGGGTTTAATAGGATGGGTACCGCACTGCGACACACTACATTCGCTGATCCGAGATTACAGAGACAAGAGAAAGATCCTTCTTAATATAGAACATAGGATCATGCAACGGATGGCGTCGGATTTGGAAAAACTGATGTTGATGCAGAAGGTAATTCTTCTGAGCATACTGCAGATATTCGTGAATCTTATTTTATAGCAAAAGTGATATGTATTCACTTTTTTAGTTTGGTTAATAATGTTAAGCGTTTGAAAACTTTGATATGGTTCACATTTTAGGGCATTATTTAAAAATAAAAACAATTTTAGTTACAAAAACTTTTACGACACATACGGGTCTTGAACCGGCACAATTAGCATTTGCTGTTGCTCTAATCAATTGAGCTACCGTGTCCTACATCGTCGAATTTCTTCAACCCATTGATACATACATCTTTTGCGCAATGTAATCTCAACCTTAAGCCATGCTAATTAAGGTTCAATTGAAATTGCAGAGATCGTTTTAACAATTTTTTCAATAATTTTTTTTCCAGGTGGAAGTATTTGAGCACGCGTTAGAGCATACAGCTGGAGACGATCTCGCCAAGTTATTGTGGCTCAAGAGTCCATCCTCCGAAGTTTGGTTCGAGCGTAGAACCAATTATACGCGATCACTGGCTGTCATGAGTATGGTGGGGTATATCCTGGGTCTGGGAGACCGGCACCCCTCAAACATTATGCTAGATAGGAAGACGGGGAAGTTCCTGCATATAGATTTCGGGGACTGTTTCGAAGTGGCCGTAACCAGGGACAAGTTTCCGGAGAAAATACCTTTCAGATTGACTAGGATGCTGATAAATGCTATGGAAGTAAGTCTTATTTGTTTATTTACTAGCGGAGACCGTGGCTTTGTTTTTCGTAGGATAGTTATTTTGATCATCAACATGTGTTTTTTCAAACCAATTCACGATCTTTATAAATTTTAGTTGTTACTGTTTTTAAAGCTAATCTCAAAAACAAATTACATACATACCGATTGTAAAGCTTTAAGACAATTCGCATTGTAATGTATTTATTTCTTAAAAAATAAACAGTACTTATCTACTTCCCTAATCATTTAAATTTTTCTGTATACAAGATAGTGGCAATAAAAGCAGTTAAGCGCTATATCAAGTAAATTAATAAGAAGATAAAGAATACTGATTTAAAATTACACAATCTTGTAACAACTCCAATAAACTAATACGCTCTGTATCTTTACCTTATCAAAAAGTATATTCTTTTATTACATTACAATATATGAACCAAACAAAAACGTCTATAATCTGTTGGAAACTGATTATCGGCTTTAGATTGAATAATTTTACGACACGAGCGAAACTCGAACCGGCATCCACAGCATTCCGGCTCCAAGCTGATACGGTAGCTCAAAAGTTTAGGCCACCAGCGTGGAACACTGACCGCCTCTGTAGCCAAATGGTTAAACGTATTGCCTAGCATTGCGTTAAGCGTGACAAGGCCTGGGTTCGAGTCCTAGGGAAACATAAAATTGTTTCGGTCGGGCAGGGCATAGAAGTCTGATCAACTACTTGCCCGTTAAAAGAATGGATCAGTGAAACGGACACAGAAATATGTTCGCCCCATGCCCCACGAGGGGGAAACGGGCTTTCAATACTATGGAACACTAGAGATGCCGGCTAAAATCCGAATCCTTTACAACAGCCGTGGTCGGGGGGAATCCCCGTACAGACAATACGTGAATAGACTTTCATCTTTAATATTAATATGATAATTGGAACGTTAACTTAAATGTAAAAATTTCCACAGGTAACAGGCATCGAAGGCACCTACCGCCGTACATGTGAATCGGTCATGGAGGTTCTACATCGGCACAAAGACAGCGTGATGGCCGTACTCGAAGCGTTCGTATACGACCCTCTTCTCAACTGGAGGCTGATAGATGCCGGTAGGAGGTCCAGGAACGAAGCTGAACCGTCATCTGGTGAAGCATCTTCCCCACAGCCTGGGAGAAGTAAAGCGGTAACTGGTAGTAATGAAATAGACCCTCCAGCGGAAACCAACCTCAATAAACGGGCGCTGGCTATAGTTAATCGAGTTAGGGATAAACTCACGGGCCGCGACTTCCCTCACATAGATGACAACTGTGTAAGTGTGCAACAACAGGTCGATCTGTTGATACAGCAGGCGACGAGCAATGAGAATCTATGTCAGTGTTATGTTGGTTGGTGTCCATTCTGGTAATACGATTTACGGAGAAGACGCATTTTTTTATAATTATATGATAGTTTTAGTGAAATACTGTCTTTAGTCACATTGAAATAAAACATTTTAACGGTTTAAAACGCGATATATATTGGGGAGACAGTTTCCCGTGACTACGGCTGCTGCAAAGCATCCGGAACGTCGGGGCGTAGTTATAATAATCTCCAAATAAGTTTAAGTAATATATCGCGTTTTAAACAGCTAGTGTTTTATTTTAATAGTCGTAGTATCTGATAATACAAATAACTGCCGCCGTAAAGCTCAATGTTTGGCTTCATAGAGAATTACGTTGAGATGTGACTGGTGACAAGTGTTTTTATCTCACAAATCATATAAACGGCAGTTTAACGTGATGAGATTTGAAAGCCTAAAACGACATCTAATATTGTAAATACATAGTTATAACGGAAAAAGTAATTTTCTCAGCCTAAGAGATATTTTCCTTTTGAGTTATGCTATAGATAAAAGGTGTAGTAATGTAACCTAGCCTAAGCCTAGAATTAAGCAGTGTAGTTCAGACAAAGTAATTTTTAGGGCTTATAAAGCAAACAGATGGCGCTGCGATCAAATAACAAACTAAGGAAAATTTCTGACTTTTCATTCATATTGTACTGTTTATGCCCACACAAGTAGTGTTTATTAAACTACGACAAAGTACGTTTTTAAATCCTTGCCAATATCAGTGATGATATTTTTAAATGGCAGTCTCCTGTGACCACAACACTAGCACTCAAATCGTCGGGTCATAGTCATTTGAACGAATAATATATATCGTATTTTAATCCGCGGAAGTGGTTCCATGGTATAAACTAGTACGTAATGTTTTCTCTACAGCCGATAGCCAATCCAATCCATCCAATTGCCACCTGAGTAAAAATTAGGATCCTTAACAAATAATGCTGTTGCCATGCGTTATATTCAATTTTTAAGTTTAATTATTCATTCGTAGATAAGAGGCGTTTTTATTACCTTGTAATAAATATCGAATAGTTAATTACATTGTCATTTGGCATAAAGTATGACGTCAGATACTCGTGAAAAAATAGTGCAAGAGGGTTTGAGTAGCTTATATTTAAGGATTTTATATGAGGCAGTGTGAGAGATTCGCAAATGTGCAAATGACGTTATTGTCACCCCACAAAAACAAAAAAAAAACATTATTCGATAAAAATACTAATAATATAATAAAAAAATTCGAAATTATTTTTATCAACATTTTAAGCAATTAATGATACTGGTGATGAAGATGAACAATTATGTCTGCTTACTCTACGAAAACCTGGTACTTATGTCGTTTGTACTAAATTCGGTGTAACTGAGGTCCTTGCACGGGACGAGAAGAGTAGAGTTTATTAAGTACAATTTGGCGACCTTACAGTTCCACTTGTAGTCTGTATGAATATAGAATGAAGTCTGGTTCTGGTCGTATCCTGCCCCCCAAACCCTTTGGAAAATTTGCGGTAACTACCCCACGTAGATTCGCTAGAGATGACTGGGGGGTTTTTTACCTAGAATACTTACGATAACAAAACTGCGTAAACTATAAAAATAGGACTATATATATAGAATATGTTAAATAATGTAATATGATACGGGCATAGCGTAGCATTACGTAGATTAGCATAAACTTAGTACGTAAATGGTTATACCTACTTATTTGAAGCAAGCCTTATTTAGAATTAAATATCTTGCTCCTATATCTTTAATATATTATGTACTGCGTACTTATAATAAATTTGTTTTTATTTTATGTTTTGTTTTATTTTAAACACGATGTGTTCAATAAATGTATTTACGTTAAAAATATTCACTGCCTTCTTATATAGGTATTTATGGTATAATGCTAAATATTCACGACACGCAGCCACAATATAATAGCAAAATTGGTAACATTGTTCGGTGCAGGTAAGCATTAAAAGGTAAAGAATAAAAAAACAAAAGAAAACCTCTATTACAATAGCATGCACTTCACCGTCAGTTTTGTCAACGGTAAAACACTATAAATTATTGCATACTTACATCACGGCCGAATTGTTTAGGAAAACGTCAGGAACATTTGAATAAGTGATTGCAACCTGCAATGTAACCGGTAGAATCTCAGTTCACCGTGACCCGAGATATAACGAGAAAACTGGATATGCCCTACCATGACCTACCTTAATACCTCAGAACTTCCACGTAAGAGAATGATACAAAATATCCAAAAGGATTTAAGAATTTGACTCTACAAGTAGGTAGTAAAGTGGAACGAGAATTTAAGCATATTATACTTTGATCAAAGTAATTATAAACAAACGTCTCTTATAATGTGTTCACTTATGATATTTTCTTCTCGTCGCAGTTTTATTATTCATTCATCAGGTTTAAAAAAGTTCGGTTCAGGTGGAAAAAATCGAATTTCATTTTTTTATAAAACGTATACACGTCATCTCCCTATCATATGCAGTTGATATCTCGATCATTAAAATCGGTTCCGCTGTGTAAGCGCTAGAATGGATTGTGTGACAAAATCATTACCCTTCTTTTCGGCTCCGCCGTGGTCGTATAAAGAGTCCGTTCAATTACAAAGCATTGTATCTAATCAAGGATAGTTAGACTTAATCTATAGTAATCAGTATGCCAGCGACCGCTGACGGCGATGGACGACTTCCCTCGCAATTCGAAGTGCTACACAAACGCAATCGAAAACAGACTGGACATACGTGATTTCGAGTCTCTGAGTGAGTACTAAAGATTTTTTGTTACTGACATAAAAATATGTATCTTAGATATAATTTATTAGTAAAAAAGATTGTAATATTGGATTGAATTTCTCAGACTTCCTAGATATTGAAAAATCTATTTCTATTTACCATATAAATACATTTTGATTGTAATTCTGTATTTCAGTAGCTAACGCTTAGAGCATGTATGTATTCGCTGTTTTAACAGTTTATTAACGTTAGCACGTAAAAAGTTCTTATCAAAATTAGATATCCTTTGCAACAAAAGTTTTAGGCTTGTATTTATTTGATTGAGTTGGTATTATTTGGGTCGTATGCTTGATATTTATTTTATCCCATCAACATACTGCTTATATTGCTAAACAAATTGAGCTAAAATTTAACATTAACATGAAACGTAATTTAAGTAAAAAATACAATCAATTATATTGCCATACATAACGCCAAGTTCCTTAAGTTAAAACAAAGGATTGTAAGGAAATCAAATATCACACTTTCAGACGGCGTAGTACAGAATCTTATACGCGAAGCGGTTAAAATTCGTGAAAAAGCGTATTGCCCGTACTCAAACTTCGCCGTCGGCGCCGCGTTACTTACCGAAGAAGACACAAAAGTCTACACAGGGTGCAACATAGAAAACGCCGCGATGTCCCCGACACTATGCGCAGAACGAACGGCGATACCGAAAGCAGTCTCGGACGGATACTTGAAGATCAAAATGATAGCTATCGTAGCCCACCAAAAGGACTCCTTCACAGCCCCCTGCGGGGTGTGTAGGCAGACGCTAAGTGAATTCCGGGGAAGCGACGGCGACGTACAGATATATCTATGCAAACCCACCATGGACCAAGTTTTGTGCACATCGCTATCGGAAATATTGCCATTATCATTCGTTAGTTATAAAACGGACAGCGTCAAATCGTGATTAACAATGAAACGCATTTGCATATGAATTTATTGAAACCTTACATACTTAAACATTTTAAGGTAATAAATTGAATAAGATAATATTAAATATGTTTAAAACAATGCTTTAGTTCAGTTTAGTTTTACGACTACTACCTAGATTGATTGATAGTCTAACGAAACATTAATCGTGGATAATTATAAATAATATGTATGTATATATATATATATAAGTATAACAATATGACTATTAAAACTACTGTAGTAATAGTATGAGACTGTTATCGCATCTCAATGTATGTGTTGAAACGCAATATGGTAAAAAATGTTGATAAGTAAGTATACTACAAGCTCGCTTAAATCTCGCTAAATTTCTTCAAAACAAAAGACACAAATCTCTGCTTTCGTCAATAATTATATTTGGGTTAATTTCATCGACATAGTAATATTCCGATACTAAATGAGAATATGTATCTAATAAAAGACTAGAGATAGCCATGGCTATCTAAATTGTGTAAAACAACATTTTCAACCCAATTATACAGCATTTAGTTGGTTATACTTGGTTCAATTGTTTGTAGAAATGGTTGAGTTTATTGCAATCAACCGGTTTGACAGACATTCATCATTTTGTCAAAAAAATTTTATTTATAGAAAGAAAGTGAAATATTTTTTTTAAGTCAAGCATATATTGCTTTTGGTTTATAACATAATATGAGGCCATTTTGCCTCTCGCAGCCTCATTATGCTTACACAAATGCAATACAATAAAGTACAAATGAATATATAGTAAAAATCAGTTTATAGGGTATAGTAGGTATATTCGGTGGTTGCTTTAAAAAGTTTTACATGATACTCTTAAATATTTAATATTGTTACAGTTAATGTACATCTCTCATCTACACTATAAAAAGAAAAAGTATTTTAAAGATTAATGCTCGTAATAAATATTTTAAAGTGTCTCTATAAAATACTTTTTAAAAATATAGTGGCAATAGTACCTTACCAAAACGGACACCAACCAATATAACATTGACACAAGTTTTCGTTATTCGTTGCTATCTTTATCAACAAATCCACCTGTTTAGGGACACTTACCACCGCCTCAATATTCGGAAAATCTCTACCAGTCAACTTATCCCTTATCCTATTCAAAATGGCTAGCGCCCGCTTGTTCAAATTGGACTCCGGCGGCATTTCTAAGGATTCATAATGCATTTGATTCCTACTTCTACTCGGGAGGGAGTAGGAAATATCGATGTCCGATGAGAAGGTGGATTCGGTGACTGAGTGTTTGTCGTTGTCTATGAGACGCCAGTTGAGTAAGGGGTCATAGACAAACGCTTCTAGAACGGCCATAACGCTGTCCCTGTGTTTGTGGAGTACGTGCATCACTGATTCGCAAGTGAAACGGTAAGTGCCTTCTATACCGGTTACCTAGAAAAAGGAATAAAATTTTGACCACATATCTTATGTTATAATCTGTCTGTTTAATAATTTTAGGTAATATTTTAAAGAATAAACTAAATTGCTCATATAGCAATAAACCTTTATTGAGTTTTTAAAGTGAAAGTTTCAACAATGTTTGTCTAAGAATCCATTGAAGAAATAATGTTATTAGTATATTGTATTTTTACAACTGCGATCAGTGCCTGTCTCTGAGCATTAAACTTACCTCCATAGCATATATCAGCATCCTTGTTAACCTGAATGGGATTTTCTCTGGAAACCTCTCCCTGGTCTGGGTCACTTCGAAGCAGTCCCCAAAGTCTATATGCAGGACCTTCCCCGTTACTCGGTGTAGCATTATGTTAGAGGGGTGCCGATCTCCCAAGCCCAGGATATACCCCACCATACTCATGACAGCCAGTGATCGTGTGTAATTGGTTCTACGCTCGAACCACGCCTCCGCTGATGGGCTCTTCAGCCAGAGGAGTCTCGCTAGATCGTTCCCTGGCGTTTGCGATAGGGTGTGCTCGAAGATCTCCACCTGATAAAACATTATGATTACCGTCATGTTTTTTAACTCGTTTCGGTACATCTATACTAATATATAAAGCTGAGGAGTTTTTTTTGTTAGAACACTCTAGTCTCAGGAACTACCGGTTCGAATTGAAATATTATTTTTGTGCTGGGTAGAACATTTATCGAGGGTAGGGTATAAAACGCATTATCCAGCTTCGTGAGTTTCCGATGCTAAAACGGTTCAAGATACCCAAAAAAATATGTACCAAAGAATGATTCCTCATTAAATAATTCAAAAAAATATGTCCACATATGTAGCTGACACAGTTAGTTGACTATAAGTATACACATATTCCTTACCTCGTAAATAATATTGTTTAACGTCAGCCCACCAGAAATAAATATTTTGAAACACCTTGAACCGTAGAAGAACGGGGATGCAACTAACGGTATATACGAAAACCAGAGTAGAATAGATATTACGTATCAACCAAAGGACATAATAAAGTGGTTTAAAATATTTATTGAACAGGTAAAAAAGTAGAATCTTCACGATCGTTATTAAAGACATAACGCTTCACTTTTGATTGTGAATAGAAAATGCATCCGATTTTGAAATCAACGATTTTATGTACTGCCGCAATAAAGCGGGAACAATACAATTAAAAGAAGTGTTCCGTAACTGAAAGTGGTATTGCAATTTATAATAATTTATTTGCAGGTGCTGAATGTTATTTGTTAAGTTTTTTTTCTAGTCATTTAATAAAATTATCGTAAGTAGGTTTACATATATGTAATGGCTTTAATGTTATTATCTCCCCTTTTTTATTATCTGTGAAGTTTACGACTAGAGATTTGTTGAAATTTGTAAATCAGAAGTGAGATTAATTTGTACCTGATGCCCTGTAAGAATCGTTATTTTAAACTTACCTTATGCTTCAACATTAGCTTCTGATAATCCGATCCCATTCGCATCATGATCTGTTGTTCAGTATTCAGCGACATTTTGTTTGACTTCTTATCTCTGTAATCACTTATGAGGTTGTACAAAGTATCACATTGCGGCACCCAGCCTATGAGACCCGAGTTCGGCGATAATGGAATAACAGCGTATCTTTGTATGGCGAGATCGTGGCGATACGTGTTTGAATCGGCCTGCAGCAGCGTATTGACGAGACCGAATAATTGCATAACTCGTTCATCTTGGCGTAAATCCTCGTGGCCTTTGAGCAGGAACATGTACTGACGTCCGTCTGAGCCTTGAATTGTTAAACGACGCGGGCGCTGTTTGGATTTTATAACCTAAAACATTAGAATACAATATTTAATACTTGTATCCTACCAGAGACCAAAAAGAATAAAAATTACAAAATCCTTGTATAATATTAGCCTGATTTTATTTAATTTTAATGAGTTGCTGTCATCTCATAGCCTTTATAGTTATCTGATATTCTTTTTGACCCCTCCTTTGTCCATGTAGATAAACAATTCAAGATCATAAACCAACTTACTTGCAAGTGACTCTTGATATGCGATATCCGTATAACTTTCTCGTGAGGCACATAAGAACCTGGGACGGCCAGTTGCAAGTCAGTGCAGGTATGGAGACGTTTGCTCACATACTGGAGTTCTAAGGCCGTGTGTGAGCGGAACTGCGCACCAATGCGACGTACCACGTGGCAGTAGAGGTCCCAGGCTTCATTCAGATACCTGTCTTCGTTAGTCTCCTGTTCGAAATTGGAAAACATTTGTTTCATTCTTAATATTATACTTTTATAAAAGTACATTCATACTGTATTCTTTTGGTAGGATTGAAAATGGGACTATTATGAAAATTATGATAATAACTGCATTTTAAACTGTAACTAAAATAAGTGATATAAAGATAAGGCAAACGTTTGCGAGAATCGATAAATGTTTAATGTGGATACCGCTTGTGATAATGCGAAGCGGATGAAAGCCAGCGAAAGTCAAATATCAGAAACATGTGTTGTACGTACTACACCACGTTAATTATAGTGTAGAGTTTTTTAAGTTTTTTAAGTAAATTATTTTTAAGTATATCTTTCGGTGTACATTTTACTACATCAAAAATCAATCGATCAATTGTTAGGCACCATATAAAGTATTAAACTGGCATACCTTGTATAGCTCACACCATCGTTGCGCTTCTTGCAAATCTCTGCCGTACATTTGTAAGAAGGAAACCTCCTTCAATGTCTCTGGTGGTCTATCTAACATCGTATGCATTTTCTCGAGCGTTCTAAACATACCGCGGTAATCCTTCTCGCTGAAATATAACCTGAAACATGGCGTGCGCAATTATAACACCTATTCCACTACGTAGTTTGTGGAAATAAAGTAAGAGGGTTTGCCGGGAAAGAATGATTTTGTTATAAAGGCTTTTTGATAATACATACAAAGAAAATTCTGAAGTTTGACGGGCTCATTTGGGTAATATAGGTTAACAGTCAACAATTTTCTAATCAACTTATTTTTGAAACATGTCGAATTTCGACTGGAAATCTGGATATTAAATGGTTCCATTATTAATATCGAAGTTCCGTCCGCGTCGCGAATCACCGTCGACAGATGAAAGATAATAATCGCGTTTGGTTTGTAGTCTTTGAATTTCTGATTATCTACAAAGCGCATTTTGGTACGGTTTGGGTATTACTCCTACCATCAAGTCTGTTCTCTATCATAAAAAAAATAAAGCAACTATCTATGCTATCATTACTAAAAATATGGAACTCTAGTTTTCCAACGTCTTTGTTTAACATTAAGGAAATATTTTAAAGACGTTCTATAAAAGCTTTTAGTCTCACCTAGACGCATCTTCCAACGCGGTATACACCTGATCGTGCCATAGCATTGCAATTTTTATCAACTCCTCCGAAATAATAGCAACTTCGTTCACTAATACTTGGGAATGCGTGCACATCGTCTTCAGAATATAATTCGCCGCATTCTTCCGCGTCACGAACGAAGACTTCGTGGCAACAGTGAGAGGATAGACCAACGCTTGGGGATGCAGTTTCCCAATATCTATTAAAAGTATATGTACCAATTTCGCGACCAAACTTCTAGGTGAATCTATTCGAGCTATTAACTGCGGGATCACTTGTAGCCATATCTTTACATCAATTTGCCTGATACCCTCAAAGAGAGCGTCATAGATCGCCGGATGGTGACCATGATCAAACCACAACGTCAGAAGCCTTAGTGTATCTTGTAGAGAATTTCCATTCGCTAAACTAATCGATTTAAAGAAGCCTTCTATCGCTGGTATAGTGTAGGTGTTGATGAAATCCGGTCTCGATACTTTTTTATCCCCAGAACCACCGGCGACACTACTCTCAGATAGGTTATCCTGTTGCTTATAGAACAGAACGGTTTCGAAGTTCATACAGGCCCACGCGTGGCAAGCTTTGTACCATTCAGGGGCTAGGATAGTCGCAGCCGCGTAATTCTTTAATATTTCTGGAATTGACAGTTCGTTTATTTCCTGCAGAGACTCACACCAAGATCCAAGCTTTAGATGACACCGTGCTAGCAATCTACACTGTTCTTCCGTCTCCCCCTCTGTGTTATCCACAAACCTCTGCAACACTTCATAAGCGTATCTCTTATTACCAACGTCCCATAGATTCTTACTATACGCTAGTATCACTCTTGGATCTTGAGTTTGCAATAATATTTCGGGATTGGTGACTGGATCTGCGCCCAATATAGATAACACTATTTTGTGCGCTTGATTGACAGTACCAGTTTTTCGACATAGAGATGAAAACTTGAGCCAAGTCTGTAAATCTTCGCAAGACGATCTAACTAGGCTTCGAATCTGGAGCATCTTTCTCCAGTCTTCAACGAGACGCTGTCCTCCCTGGAGCCTAGTCCACCACATCTTGTGGATAGTACTTCTTCTTTCCTCAACCAATTTGTAAGTGACCACTTCTTCTAGTTCTGTTAGTAACTGCGCGTTGACTAGCGCCGCGTAGGCTCTTTGGTAGCTTTCCCCAATAACAGCAGACATTTCTCCATCTAGTAATGTTCTTGCGGAGTCAATAAAGTGCCTGGACTCTGACCAATATTCATCATGTATCGCGAGCACCGCTCTATAAAACGCTCCATCCTGGGTATCTTCTGGGAGAAACGCGACATATTTTTTCATTGTATCCCATTCTTGCAAACCCCAAGATGCAGCAGCTGCTATCTTTGCTGACTTCTTTTGCAAATCTTCTCCAAGATTGTCCCACTGTTCGGCAGTGATACTGTACAGTTTCCTCCACTCACCCATGGCTTCCAAACATCGCATCATACCCAGTTTCGACTCTTTATCTTCGGGTTCCGTTTCAAGTTTCTTGTTGTATAGTTCTAAAGCCTGTTCCCAGTTGTGTAGTTTCTCATACCATCGCACGTGAACATTCAGCGTGCAATTGCCATTTTTCTTTTGCATAATGACTTTTTCGAGTAAGCCATTAGCCGATTCTTTCTGTTGTAATTTGTTGTTGATGTGGATAAGCGCTTCCACGACTTGAGTGGTTGGATTTCTTCTGTACTCTTCTTCCTGCAAAGGGTGTCATTATTCTGAGTTTAATTTACTGTTTTAAATCTGGATTTCCATAAATCTTATGACATCTTACAATTACTTTGTGAAATTAAATAACGTAAATTTTACAAACAATAGTAAAGTCTAATTTCAACACAAGCTTATGTAAACATACCTTATAATATAGAGCTTTTGCAAACGCGCGACAAGTGATAGCAGTATCGCCTAACAATTTTATAGAAACGGGTAAAGCTCCTTTATCACAGTGTTCCAAGAACTCAGCAAGGTTTAACACGATTAAAGATATTTCTGGGGCATCAGGTACAGTAAGCGCCTTCTCTAGAGCGTATACGAGCTCAGACCGCGGCTGGTCGCCCAATTCCGTCCAACATGACATAAAAGCTGCATTGAACAAGTCACTCGCTAGCTGGGAATAATTTTGAGCTAGGCTGGCACATGCTCTATAAAAGAAGAAGCAATTTAAATTATAATATTTACTTTTTCTTGAAAACTGTATTAAAATAGCTAATATATATATTACAGAATGTTTTATATCTAAAACCCCTAAAAAAAGATATTTATTATTTTATAAGACAAAATTGACTTCAGATTATAATAACGATAGAGATAGAACAAAGGGTATCTTCTTATAAAGTTTTGAATACCTAATGGCGGGACTGTTTGACTCGGTGAGCAATCCGATACTAAATTGTCGCAACCACTCCAGCCAATCATCTTTTGATATTACGTTGCTTATGGACCAGCATTTACGCAGATTTTGAACATTCAATACCAACTTCTGAATATTTTGTGTCTCACCACTTGTTACCACCTGAAAAGAAATATTGTTTTTTTTTTATAATTCCTACATTATGTACATGAAAGCTTGTTAAAAAAGATGAGTTAAAATTTTTTTAATGCACCTATGTATTCCTTAAATCTCACTTTTAACTACTTACATCAGTCTTTTGATTCCTTAATCTAGATCGAGTCTCATCCAAATAATCGTCGTCAGACGCTAGAGTCGATATTACTTGAAGTCTCGATACGAGCACAGTGTAGTTAGGACATTGAATTTTATGCTTCACTAAAACCCTGTCCACGGGGCCAATATAGTCTATGTACTCTCGTCCTAACTGAACTATTAAAGCACAGAGTGTGTTCATTGCAGTTTGTCTCAGTGTAGGGTTATTATCAAGTACCCTCACGAGGCCTTGTATTAATACCGCAGAATAGGGTTTCAAATACAGATGCATAGACAAATGCTCTATCGTCTCCATCGCTAATTTTGAAATATGCGTTGGAATATTTCTTCTATCGAACAACGCTGTTATAGCCGGGACGATAGCTAGCAGAACATCATCCAAATTATTCTCAAATTTCTGTATCGCCAAGAGCAATTTCTCCGTTAATACTCTATCTTTGCTCTTATCGTGTTTAAGGACTCGTAATATATGAGGTAGGATTTTTCTTAGGTACACTTTGAACTCAGTACCAATCGCGACAGTGATATGTTCAACGAGCAAAATGAGGGTAGGCTGTAACTGACTGTCGGGTGTCCAATATTCACGTATTATATCAAAAATATCTTCCAAATAGGCTCTAATGTGGATTTTTACAACAGATATTAGCTGCGCGAGCTGCGTAAATAGAAACTCCCTGAAGTTATTATTATCTGTGTTACGAATTACATAGAGAAGACTGGGTGTGACCCGCGATATATAAGGAACGCATTTGATTCCCAATGTTTGGAATATGTATGTTACAGAATGAACCACATTGGTGTGGTGTTGCGCTAGTAAGGGATCTCGAAGTATACGCATTAAGGAAGTGACCGCAATCGCGGGATAAAACTCGTCCAAAACAATAGGAGACATATTAACAAACATTTCGCTAACGTTAGCGTCAAAGTTTTCAACTGTAGCTGTCGTTTCTGTAATCGGAATTAACGTTGAGGTAGTTTGGAAATCAATAAGCCCCTGATTGACTCTATGTTGATAAGGATCTAACGCGCCTAAGAGACCTAGCACGCGTATCGTTTCACGCCTGTCTCTGGTATGCTGTTCTGTTTTCAGGAAATTTAGAAGCATATCCATAAGATTCGGATGTTCGCTATATGGTGTTACGACATGTCCAACGGCACTTATAACCTGACCGAAGGACCAGAGCGCTACACTCCTTTTTTCTGGTTGATTGGGATCTGATAAAATTTCCAACTGAATACTCATCAGTTCAGGCAGCCACTCCTTCAATGCTGTGCCACCTCCATTAACCTCTGCCAAATCTCCAATTGCTTTTAAAATAGTCGAAATCATTATAGAGTTACTATCGGTTTCCTTCAACTTCGGTACCAGAACTTTCAGAATTGTGTCCACAAATTGCCTTGTGATCCGCGGCGCGTGAGTTATGATATTGTTAACCATTCTCAGAGATTGCTCTTTGTTACGGGCCGATTCGGAGTACTGTAATTCGAGCAAAATTTGCACAAACATTTGACGCAAAATCGGAGTCGTGTAACTAGGGTTCAAATTGCTCAATCTACCGACCACGCATAAGGCTAATTCACCGACGTCGCTATTTGAGTCATTGACACATATGAACAAGCTATTCAAATGTTCCTCGGTGGCTAAAAATTTGTCAAATACAGGATTCGTGAAGACCTCTAACACCTTAAATCGTATCTCATGATCAAAGTCTGCTCGGCCAACTGAAAGTAGTTTACCCAATGATTCATCCACTAGTATATTAAGAGTTCTTGAGCTGGTTTGAGAACATCTCTCTACTGCCTTAACAAGAAGCTTTGCAATTGTTTTAACTGACTCTAACCTGACGTCATGCTGTTCGCTTTGCAAATAGTGATCAGTGCAACGACGAATAAAAGACATTAATGTGTTGTTCCATTCAAAATCAAAGGTACCGAGGGTTCGCAATGCCAGTACTAGTTTAGCAGCGTCGTGTGGCTCCATGACCAATACAGTTGATAGCGAATATGACAACTGTGTATCACTTTTGTTTTCGCTTATAGTATATGGTTTCTTCCTTAATATCAGAGAAAGTATATTAAGTAATCTAATTGTAATTTCCTTTTTTAGGGATGGAACACTCTGGCTGAGTTCTTTAAAACATGTCGTCAATTGTGGATTTAGGCCGCTAACGCACATAGGATCTAACAATTCTTTTAATTCATTTGCTATATTTTCCTTCATAGTGAAGCCTAGCAATGTGACACATTTAAAAAGGGATGTGTCAATTCCATTTCTCTTCCTTGACATATCTTTAAGAGGTAATGTTGATTTGATGATTTCAATGATCCTGTTTAAGTACTGTTGAATATCATCTTCCACAGATACACAGATAAGGCCGAGGGTAATAAATGCCATAGCTCTCTCTTTCTCTCTGCCACAGAGAAAAGTAATTAGATGATTTATGGTTGATTTTAAGTGCTTTCGAGCAAATGCTTCTCGATTGAAAGCAGCTAGTCTGGGTATAATTAAGAGAAGCATTTGATGGACATTGTGTGATCTTGATATCTGTTGAGCCATAATATCTGTAAAATCAAGATAAAATATTTAGAAAAAAAGCATGACATACACAATTTTTCATTCTAAACTTACTCAAAATCTTTTTTACTCTAATGTAAACTTGTTGTCTTTTTTCTGTATTATGCTAGATAATTAGGTCCTAAGTTAAGTAACATTACAACTAAAATAAAAATGCAAACAATCAATATTAACTAACCACTGGAAATTTTGTCATATTTATCTAAAATGAGTTGTTTGCAGAAACTTGATTCCAATATAATTGGTGTCTGAGTTTTATCTTCGGAATAACTCTGCTGACTCCATAGACTTTGTAGTTTATTGTGCATGGACACTTCATCTAATACATCTTGTTCAGCATCCAGTTTCTGCATCAAACCTGTGTACTTCCGTTCCCAATTGGCATTAGAACACCGTAGTAGCTCATTCAAAATCAATAAAGCTCCATGCACATTTTCATCACGACTCAGCCCTCTATCTCTTATTGTATGATCACTAAATGATGATGTAGCTTCCTCATAACACTGGATATACCAATGGGCCCTCTTATGCTGTGTCGGTACTTCTCTCTGTGATGTTACTACAAATGCAGCTCTTAAAGCTTTAGCAGCAACCTCTCTTATTTGCTCTTTAGGGTCACGTAATGCTATTCTAATATGATTAAAAAACCCATTTATATGCTGATAGAAATATGATGGCATAGATATGGCCAGTTCTCTTAATATAAAACAAGCAGATAGCCTCTTAGCTTCTGTCCTTTCTTCTGCAAGCCATTCATATGCCCTCTTAATCTCATTTTCAACATATTCACCTCTTTTAATCCCAAGTGACACAGTTATACGGCCCATAGTCTTGGCTGCCAGTTCTAGAATACCAAGATCATTTGTAGGAAAAATATTTCGCAAGTAATGAGCATAACGAGCTATTCTTGCTTTGTTTATTTCCGTGTCACCAGTTATTAGACAAACTGAAAGTCAGAATGCATAATCATTAATATTTTCTAACTCAAATTCACTCATTGTTATTGATACTGTACATTGAACATTATTAATCCATTAAAATTATATTTTTTTAGTGATTATATCTTCATCACCTTTATACCATTGGAACTAAGATTGTCTATACTAAGGCTTTTAGTTTAATAATGGGGGACAATTGAATACATTTATTAATTAATTTACATTATTATTAATGAAAAATAGATTGTCTATACTAAGGCTTTTTAGTATTAATAATGGGGGACAATTGAATACATTTATTAATTAATTTAGATTATTATTAATGAAAAATATTTTAACTATATCAGTTATTATTTACATAAATTTGTTTCGTTGAATGTGTAGTTGTGGTGTAAAATAATAGACACTTTACCTATTGTTAGAATACCAGCTTTTTTCTCATTGTTATCGTAGCTAGACGTCAAAATATGAATCTGTTGATTGAAATCATCCAAAACCAGAGCAAGGGTTTCTTGAGACATCTCTCGGAGTTCAGTTCGAATAAAATGTAATAGATCGCGAATAGCCCGGTGCCTTGTCTCAAAATTACGAGACTTAAGACTTAATACAAAATCTAAGGCTTGTGAAGACATTTTTATTTCAGCGTTTATCAGTATAAAAGAAAATGATTGGAGTCCTCACACACTCACATGGCTGCAAATTCAAGCAGCAGTAACTAATAAAATTTTACATTTCACACACAGTTCTGTAAATTTATAGCTTAATAATATAGTTTATCAATTATAGTCGTACAACTTAATCTTACACAGAAATGCTATTTGTTTTTAAAAATATGTTTTAAGTGTGAATAAATTTGTAAACAATTTTATGGTTTAAACTTTCAAAGTCAAATTACAAAGATATTTGACATTGACACTCAATAAAATCGGTTTATAAATATTTTGTCTCTGTTTCATTATGCAAAAAGTAAATAATAATTTTCTACTTTATGTATTATTACATTTATAAAATATTTTTCGCAGACATATAAATATACATAAGAAACATATAAGAGCAAAAGCAGCTTTTATAAGAAACATGTTTTTATATATTATGTAACTTGTTGCGTTCTGAAACAAGGATGACGCGTATATTTTCAATACTTTCTCGTCATCTTGTTAGCAACGCCAAATGTCAAAGCAAAATTGTCTCTCAGCTGAGCCACAAAGGTGACTGACTGTTTGACGTAGTGTTTCGTACCCCATTCTTTGCTTTTATACAGCATTTCTTCAGCAATTCGTTGAAAACAGCTTTAGTATAATAAGAATTGACAAAATTTAATCGTATTATAGAAAAATGAGTGAATTAAGTCAAGAAGAGGTGAGTTTCTACCTTTTTGAATGCTTATTCTAAAGTGCGTATGGTCAATCTAATTTCGTAACAAAACAAAGCGTTGGTGTAGTGTTGTTGTACGCTACGTGCGTCTTAAATATTTTACACGTGCTTCGTGCTCACGTTTTGTGCTTTGCAGATAAGAAGACGGCGGTTAGCAAGACTTGCAGCACTGGGAGGAACGGGTTCATCGCCATCCCCAATAAGTCCACCAGTCACACCTAGTGCTTCCGTTCCAGCGGAAGTTTTAAACACACAGACGTCACGATTATCACCCACGTCCTTACCAAGAAGTTCTACTGAAAACACACCAGATACAAATTACAATGAAAATAAGAATGACGTATCAGACCAGACGAAAATACCAGCAGATGGATTAATAGTTACAGAAAAAACTGATAATAATTTATTAGACGAGATGCCAGATACGAAAATGACAGATCTTTCACAAACAAGACAATATAACAGTTTTGATTCTATGGGTGACGATGCATTAATAAGTTGTGGGTCAGTTAGAGTTGGTACATTGCCACAATCCACTGTTAGTGGCTCAGAGGGTGCTTCAACAAGAGAGGACAGTACATCTCGGTCAATATCTCCAGCTCAGTTTGTTGAACCATCACCTGTTCGACCTAGAACCACTAATGCTTCACCTAGTTGCTCACGACGGTCTCTCTCAATGGAGGTAGATGATGTATCTGAAAGGAACTCTCAGTCTGAGAGTCAACAAGAACCAATGGAGGTAAGCATTTTAAAATAGTATTACAATATATCTAATATCAGGCCTAAAATAAGAGAAATCAATCTTAAGATATACTTAATTAATAAAAAACTATATTTCTCACTGTAAACTTATGTAAGAACATTTTATTCTATCTGCATTTCAATTTATATAAATTGATTGTTATCCGTTGTACTCTTGTGGTTCCCAGTATACATGATTAACATGTAATAGATTTTTATTACTATTTAAATTAGGACTGGTTTGAGACTTATAAATCATTATATTTAATAAGATTGAAACACTTTCACATGGGTAAAGGAAACATTTCTTATTAAAAAAAAATTGTAAGTGGTTTTAATAAAAAATACCTTTGATTACTAAAAAATGATATGGAATTTCATTTACTTCAATTCATTTACTAATCATATACTACATATTTCATTATTCCGATGATTTTAAAGAGTTTAAGAGTCACCATATATAAATATGAACAAAAAATTGAAATCTTCAATTAGATTACGTAGGTAAAAGAGAATATTGACATACAAATACAAACCAGTACTGTTTTAACAGTTTATTATGCATGTCTTTGTCTAACTTGTTCAATAGAAAACCATGTGTGTGCTTCCTATTCTGTTCTATGTTCATGAGGAAATGCAGATGTTTTTTTTATACCTCCTCTTGGTGTAGTTAAAACTTTATATTCTTATATATTTTCATACTAGGTTGAAGATAACGACACAATATCATCACCCGCTCGCAAAATACAGCGTTCGCGGACAGTGAGCTCTACGGAATTGACAGAGGAACAGCTGAGGAGCATAGTTGCGAAGATCTTACAAGTTTCATGGTCGGAAGACAGCTTAGGTATATTTATCACACACATTAGTTTATTTGCGCATTTCATATTTCCTTATATAAGTAACCTCCTTTCTAAAATAAGCTTTATCTGTTGTGAGTCACAGAGTTACATTGATTCAACTGTTCGGTTTTCTTCTAAACAATTATGGATTGGATAGTATTTCAATCATGTGGACAGTAGTTTGGCCTACAGATATTACAAGCCTCAAATCTTTAACTACCAAGTCTTAGTCTCAGTTATGTAATATCTCGTGTAATCACTCGTCAAAGTGTTTAGTCTGTAAACAAAAAAGTAATTGTAATTCTTACAGTTCTAATATTTTCAGGAGACATTTTCGTTCCATCCGTAGCCGCGGCGTTACTTGACAATCCGAAGTTAACGTTAAATGAGATAGCATCAGAGGCTCTTATGGATGTAATGATGCAAATTCTAGACGGTTCAGATCCGCTCAATCACAGAGCCCTGCTTGCCCTCCTAACACGACAATCCATGAAAGAATTGAGCGAGGAATGTGTAGACGATCTTCTAGCAAAAGACCCGAATACGATTCAGATTGATCCAGAAGAGGGGGAGTGTCCTAAACCTTTATTACCACTACCCAAAGACATCACTAACCAAGCATTAGCTGTTAGCTATTTACTTAAGTTCTACTACAATATCAATATTTACGAGAGAGATTATCCAAAGAAGAGTTCAGAGCCACCTCTAAGTGATTTGCTCTTAAGTTTGCGAACTTTGATTGTTGATCATCTAGTATTGGTGTTAAGAAGGAAGTTTGACTTGGAGAAAAGTAGAAAGTCACCTCTGCTACCATACATCATGATTAGGAACACACCAACTGGACTCATATCTGAATTGATGTTGAATACATACCAAGATGAAGAGGCCTTTGAGGAGGTATGTACCTAGATCAGATTCAAATTTTTACTTGCATATAATAGGCAGTATCATTAAAAAAAAATCCTACAAAAATATATTTAGCCTAATTTGAATGTTTGAAATTTAGTTACCTAAATTAAATAAAAAGATTCCAAATCTTCAGGTTATGTAGGTAGGCAATTTTCTTTCTTTATGTTAAATATTCCTTAAGAAAAATTACACCTGTCAAAAGGACACCCATGCATATTATCTGTCTCAAGCTCTTAAATTAGTGGCCTGAAGGACATTGCCATTCTCTCCAATGCTAGTTTGAGTTGTACAAAATACTACATTTCTACCCAGGTATTTGTACCACTCTTAATGGGTATACGCGAAGAGATGCGACGCCGCGTGTCCCCCCTAGTCGGACGCGGGGAGGGTGCAGCCCTCCGAGCTCTACGTTCTCTATGCGAACTCAGAGCAGGTCCTAGGCACTCAGCTAGGCCTATCTGTGCCCTAATCGCCAAGTTACCCAGCTTGTGTCCAGCCCCCGTTACTACTGCACCCGGGAGAGAAATCGCCAGAGTTAGCTTTCTGGGGCCATTTTTTGCTGTAAGTGATTGAGTTGAACTGGTATAGAAATTATGTTATTATGTAGAAATTCAAATCTCCGTATACATACATTAGACGGGACACTATTTACCATTTATACAGATTGTTTTAAGCATAAATTAAGTTTGATAGTGTATACAAAATATACAAAAAATACTTACAATCTATCGATAAATTTGATATTGACAAGTCTCATATCTCTTTTAGAGGCTATATTGGTGTATTAAATTAAATTCGTATTTTACTATATTTTTTATAGAATTTGTTTTAATTGTAAGTATTGTTGCTGTTGTTTGTGTTGTTTCTGAATAAACATATTTATATTATTTTTATATATATTTCTAATACCTTGCCGTTTCGTTTTATAGATGTCACTATTCGCTGAAGAAAACCCACTCTTCGCTGAACGCATGTTCGCGAGTGGAATAGACCACGGCCTGGCATTCGCTCTAGAAAGGGAGGTGGAAGCAAGTCGGAACACACTGCACAGTATCTGCCACAATATTCTACTCTGCCCTGAAGCGAGGGAACCTTTCCTACTGTACTTTGCTGCGCTGCTGCAAAGGAACGAACGAAGGGCCCAGCTTCAGACCGACGAGCGGTCCTTAGCTGGTGAGTATTTTGGGAGCTTAAAATATTTATAGATATATTATCAGATTAAAAGATATAGCACTTATTACAATTGACGTCTTTCCGCTGTTAAAGGTCATATTTGTAAAACAAATAATTTCAGTCAAAGAAGGCACTAAGGACTTGTTAATTAAGGCAGGCATTGTCATGTTATTTCCATTAATATCAAAACTGTAAAATATCGTTTAAATTTCTTATTCATTGAAATATAATTGTAGCGCAATTTGTAGTTTACGCGAGTAGTATACATTTTAATAAAACACCTTTAACGCCGTAAAACGCGAAACGTATTAGCTAATTTATTTCGGCAATTTTCCCCCCGTGGCCACGGCTGCTTCTAAGCAATCAAAACGTTGGGTCGTTGTTAAAGTAAGATTAAACCGTTAAAAGGGTTTTACTTAAATATATTTGTAGTTGCTAAACGTGACTAAAGTTTTACCACATCGCGTTATTAAGCGAATAATTAGAAACTGTTAGACTAACACAACTACTGAAGTATTATATCATTCACGTGACTCCGTACATATAAGCAATGGATAATACGTTTCTAATTAACATCACATAATATTATATCTTTAAAAACGTGAAAAAATAGTGGAAATGTATTGTGAAAGGAATAGTTGTTTATTACATAAAAATAAATATGTAAGCATTTAAATAAAACACTTTAACGGTTTAAAACGCGATATCTTAGTTAAACTTATTTGAAAATTATTTTTAACTTCGGCACGACGTTTATAGCTAAGTTTATCTAATATATCGCGTTTTAAACCGTTTAAGTGTTTTATTTAAATGTGTACTACTCGCTAAAACTATAGACAGTATTTAAATATGTAAGCTGCAAAAAATGTGAATAGTAAAAAAATCATTGATACAAAAGTTGTATCTTTGTTATAGGGGATTTATAAAATAATCAAATGCTTGATAGATTTAGTAAAGCATCAAACATCTTCATATACATTTTTTTGGGTCTGAAATTAATTTTACATAATATATTTTTTTAAACGACGCAATAAAAGTGTAGGTGTGAGCCCCCCCCCCCCCCCAAAATTTGTGCACGTGGGTGGGGGGGTTCATAATGTAATCGTAATGTTGTTTTTTCCGGAATGTGAATCCAGGACCTTTCGCGTTTAATATTTACCGACGAGCCACAGACGCGATCCACACAGAACACAAATAATAAGAATATTTCATAGCTTTCTCGGGCTTTATGTAACTGTGTGTTGTAATCACATTGTTTAAAGTATGTCTAGCAACATTGATTAAGATACGTGTTTAAAGACCGGCTGAAATAGATTTAAGAGGTCCACACGAAAGTCGCTCACCTCGTCTGTGTATTATTTATTGGCTTTCATCCAATGGTGCCTTATTAAATAGCATTTACTTGGAGATCAACAATTATTTTTTACAGCTAGACTGTAGAAAATATTTATTTTGAATAGTGTTCTGACCATCTCTTAATGAAGAAAAACCTAAAAGAAACATTGAATTATTAAAAATGTATAGTATAGCAAAATCTATTTTATACAAGATATTTCGATCTGCCCTTGATTTAAAGATACATTTTAAAATTAGTTATGTAGGTTAAGTTTAATTGGTTTTACTTTCGTATTATTTTAGCATATACATTGCTGTCCAAGGAAAGAGCTCTACTTAAATGTTAAAAACTATATTGCAAACGATTTCTTAACTTGATCTCTATTTCCCAGAAGACGAAAGTAATAAACAATAAAAATATATATTTATTCTGCAGTAATTTTGTCAAAAGCAACAATGTCCCTGTTATTTATCTACGCATCAATGCGATATTGAGACAATGCTCGATCGAAGTGACAATGACCTTAATTAGAATCTGCGCAGACGCTTACTGTATTTTTAGCTGGCTCGAGGTGAACGTTTTACAAACAAACTCGGTCTGATCAAAATTGTAACAATATCTCCTTCCCTGTTCCTTGTAGCGAGAAATAATAACAGATTTCATTAAGACTAAAAAATGGGGTATTTAGGACCATGCCCTAAATACCCCATTTTGTGTATTGGGCACTGTTGAAGTTAAATTACTTTTATATATATTTAAATAGGACTGTGCCGATAGTTTTGTGTGTGTGTGTGTTTGGTTACATTCCGCTTTTCCGGGATTCGAACTCGAGACTTCTCGCGCTTAGCTCAATACAAGGTTATCGCGTTTAATACTTGAGCTACTGAAGCGGTCAACATAGAGCAGAATGTTACCGCATGTCATTATATAATTGAATATGTTAACAAGACTGAAACCAACAACAGCTATTTTGTTTAACTTCATTTTCTTTTTTGTTATGACTTTTAGTTAGCGTTATTTTAGTTCTGCATTATCGAAAAAGTAAACATTCTTACAATATCTAGAATCGTATTGTTTAGCTTCGCATTAATAATAGTGAAGAGTGTCTTTGCTAGGGTACTTAAACTAGCACTTTATTTTTTCGTTAATACACACTAATATAAGTAGTAAGTGTGAGAACGAAAAAAAATGCTATGAGAAATTCTCAAATTATTTAATGAGGATTAAAATCAAAATGCATGTGTAAAAATGATATAACATATCTATATCTTGCTTTGGCCACCAAACCCCGAGTATTCTAGTTCTTAATATTCAAAGATTAAATATTTAAAACATGTGTGTTATTTTCCAGGTGATGGTTTTATGTTAAACGTGTGCTCAGTGCTACAGCTGTTGTCAGTACGTATTAAACTGGATCGGGTCTACCCACTGTACACGTTCCAACCGGGCACGTGGATCAATGTACGTGACGAGACGCGACTGTACTTCAACAACCAGGAGGCGCAAGATTGGCTAGATGCGCTTAGTAAGTATTCCTTTGTTATAAGATCAAATGACGTTGTAACTAGCGTAGACCAAACGGGGAAAATATCCGCTATTTTCTACACCAAAATTCTGTTTGTACATAACGAATTAAAAGGGAGGAATTGACAATCAATTACACGGCGTTACAGTTCACATACTTAAGTCAAAAATCATTTTTTCACGTCGGTAACTAGGTACAAGGTATTTATGAACGTGAGCCATAAAAAAAAGTTTTTTAAATTTACTACGAGTTCTCAAATAAAGGGCGTAGAACGACCAAGAAGAGCTGGCAAAAAACTCGCTATCGCTACTTTTATCGCCAAGTTTCATTTGACAGTCTTCATGTACTTTAAGTGCACTACATGTTTTTTCTTGTTAGAACTAAAAATCCTCCAAACTACATTTTTATTGTGTCAGTATTGATTAATGTCATAGTAACCCTTTCTAAGCAGTTTCTGTTTTACATTAGATTTAAACTTATTTATTGACAGTGCTTGCACTTCAATGAGTATCTTATTTATATGCATACCATAACGTCCAAAAGTCCATATATAGGCCCTATTCCGAAAAGTTAATAGTAATATTTCTTACTATTATTTTATAAAAATTCAACAAAGCCTTTAAATTCAAATTTGATTTTGTTGCAGATGAATCGGGCTCTTGGCCAGAATCAAATTTCCAAACAATTTGCTGGTTCCTCACATTACATATGCATCACGTTGCTATTATTCCCGCCCTGCACACGCATCAAAGGAGAATTCGGTAAGCTCACATACGCAAGATCCTTTCTTTGTAATCAAGCAGTTTACTGGATTTTTACATACAGTTCATTGTATGAACAGTATACTGCTTTATATGTTTTGACGGGCTCGTAAGTGTAATGGTAGCAATGTTTGGCTACTAATAAACGGATCGTGGGTTGGATCCTAATCAATTTATAATTTTTCTGAAAAATGTTGGACTTCGTCTGGAAATCTAATTTGGAAGGAATATCGAAATTTCGTTTGATCGATTCGTATGGAACTGCCAACCAATCAGATGAAAAAGCCGTCCAGTTTAATCGCGTTTCGGTTTCAGTCTGTGGATTAGTCATCCGATGCGTAAATAGGTCAACAGCGCAGTCTTTTTTTGCTGGCGTATTTCACCTACCATGTAAATCACCTGCTTGTGTGTCTTCCTATATCTATATTTAAAAAACTATGTCCTCACGTCAAAAAGCCGTATTCACTCAAACTTCTATTTCCTACACTTTATAGATACACAATTATGTTTATAATTTGACAGTGCATACCGTGACCTCAAGAAAGTAATGGGTGAACTCGTAGCCGCGGAACCGCAATGGCGGAACAGTTACACTGCTCTGCGGAATAGGGAACTGTTGCGACGTTGGCGTCGGCAGATCAAAAGACTACACAGGTAGACAGCACCGGACAACAGCGAAGCTTAGTTCGCTACAACATTAAGATAACATTCACAGTGTCTAATCTAATCTAAATTTGTCCCGCCTCAATATTTGGGATCAATGTACGTCAAAAGGTCGCGGGTTCGAACCCCAGCGGGGTCTATAATGTTCTTTTATGTTTATTGTTTTCCTGAAACATGTTGGAATTTGCCTGGAAATATAATATGCAGATATATTACATTTCGGAGATTCCGTCCGGGTCATAGAACATTATCAGCAATACGAAAGAGTACTTTCAAGGTCTTCTAACAACCACAAGCAGCCCGCGTTCAATAGTACAAAGCAACGTCAGGCATCGCCTTCCTCGTACATTAGTTTTAGGTGTACGATCCGACGCATGATCGCCATCGCAAGCTTTATTTTTCTTATATTATTTATATGTTTGTATCTATTTATGCATCTGCAGATAAATAAAATTGATTATGAGCACACCTTATATAATTTAAAGCACCTTAAATATTCTAAAATAATTCATTGTTTATTTATTTTTAGGTCAAAGCAATGCGCAGAGACAGCGCTATTGGATCCCGAACTTATGCGTCGAGGCGTTCAGTTCTATTCGTCTGTATGCGCGCTACTCGTGAAGCAGTTAGAAGCGGCCAGAGATGGTGCGGATGAACCATCCAATTCGCCTGCCCATGCCTTTAGAGCCACGCCCGAGTGGTACGTCGAAGATATCGCGGAATTTATGCTCTTCGTTGTACAGTGAGTATTAAATATTTTTTTTAAAGCATTGAACTACTTACAAATATCTTTTTTAAAACAAAAAACATTAAAATAAATAGCCATTGTTATATCCGGCTCGACAGACCTTTAAAGTAAATGGATGATACTAATGATTTAAATATTTCGGAATTGTTTAAAAGGGTAAGAAAAATCGGAAACAAATTCTAACAGTGCTATAGTTCAGAGTAGAGAGAGAGACAGTAGAGCAGTTTTGCAAGGCGTGTTTTTAAATTGCAGGTATGCTCCACAAATCGTAGCATACTACATCGAAGACCCGATTATAACGTGGCTACTGAGCGCCATCTGCAACTCGCATCTCATCAAAAATCCGTATCTCGTCGCAAAAATTGTGGAGGTCCTCTTCGTTATCAATCTGTCGTTGCAAATGAAGCTGAGAAATGTCTACCAAAAGTTTATGGACCATCCGTTGTCACAAACAGCGTTACCTAGCGCGTTGATGAAGTTCTACACGGATATAGAAACGACTGGACAGAGCACGGAATTCTATGACAAGTTCACGATACGATTCCACATTAGTATTATCTTGAAGGGAATGTGGAAGAATCCTATTCATAAACAAGTGAGTATCAAATCAATGTCAAAATAGAAAAATATAATGTGTAAAAATAAATTCATAATTATCTTGGAGCCTATTGTTTTAGAAATAATTTCCTTTTAACATTCCACATTTGTTATATAATAATAATGTCATTATAATTTTTAATTTCCAGGCTATCGTGAAAGAATCTCGATCAGGCCGCCAATTCGTGAAATTCATCAACATGCTAATGAATGACACCACATTCTTACTGGACGAGTGCCTCACTGTATGTATTTTATTAATGATGATATAATGAAGCTTTACTTAAGTTTTATAAATGTTAAATGTCAAATTTATTTAATATATTTCGTTAAAATAAGACATCCGGCTCGAAGGACCACTCAAAGCTTTTTTCGTCTTCACTTAGTACTTGAAACGCATTCACGAAGCACAAGAGGCAGAGTCATCCGGTTCTGGCAGCGACGCACGGACAAGAGCACTAGCACAGGACGAAAGACAGTGCCGTTCTTATCTCACACTCGCTAGGTAAACTATAAATTTGTTCCGTACACAAAGCCATACTTTGTTCCATGGAAAATGTTATTTTTGACACTTCTATCTCAGTATGCCATGATTAACGTGACATTTTTTTTGCACCAGGTTTTATTTGCTATGTAAATTATTAAAAATTCTGTCAAATTCTAGGGAGACAGTAGACATGTTGGAATACCTAACTGTGGAGATCAAAGAACCATTCCTTCGCGCAGAACTGGTTGATCGGCTCGCGTCTATGCTTAACTTTAATTTGCAACAACTATGCGGTCCCAAATGCAATAATCTTAAGGTAATATGCGCAAACATAGTACAATATATACATATTACAATTTTACATATCTCGTTCAAGTTTATTAATACAATTAAAACAATCTTGTGCCTGATTCGCAACTGAACTAAAACTTTCGAGTGTGCACATAAAGTATTTGGTTTTTTTGGATGTGACAATCAATACCAGCGTTCTGTGCTTCTGATCTAATCAAATATTGTGGGTCATTTTTCTTCTGTTTTCTTTTTATGGTTATTACGTTTAAATAAAACACTTAACGGTTTTAAACGCGATATATTAGTTGAACTTATTTGAATATTCTTAAATTCGGCGCGACGTTTTAGATGCTTTGCAGCAGCCCTGGTCACGGGGAGACACGTGAATACGTGAAATAACTAATATATCGCGTTTTAAACCGTTAAAGTGTTTTATTTAAATGTGTACTACTCGCGTAAACTATGTTGTTTATATAAAACGGGGCTGTACTAATCAATGGGTGACAGCATCATTAAGGAATTACGCTGTGGAGGGCGATTCAAGTCCCGCCCATATCGTTCTCGTAATCTAAGTAATTAATTGTTAAAACTAAAGGCCGAATGACGGTTTGAGTATGTATGACTTGAAATCATAAACTGGTGCATTTTCTTATTCTAAAAATGTATTATGTATTTTTACGTTAGGTCCGACACCCAGACAAGTATGGATGGGAACCACGGCGGTTGTTGAGCCAACTCGTTGACATCTACCTACATCTAGATTCGCCACAGTTCCATGCTGCACTCGCTGCTGATGAGGTTCTTAACTGTTTTAGCGATATATATTCTCTTAAAACAAATCCAGGTCTTACTTGGGTCCTAATTTTTTCGTACAATGTACGAAAGAAATACTTATTTAAATTTACCACCAGTTAACAAACCATTTAAGGTCAACATTTCCATTTAAAGCCTATTTCAGAAAAACATAAAAATCGATTAAAAACAAGTTGGGGTTTGGTTGAAGTCGAACACATGCCTTGTTGATTATTAGCCATGCATTGATACCACTAGATAAACGTGCTTGCAAAAAAGTTTGCACGATAATGGTTAAGAATGGGCAAGGAATTCACCAAGCGCCGTCTCTTTTATGGCTGCTTAATTTATAAAAGTCCCACTAAAACCATTTCCGAAGTTTCATTAAGCTATAGATTTATATTGAGTTTTGATTTACTAAATTACTTATAAAAATATATTTTTATAGCGTTCATTCCGCAAAGAGCTGTTTGAGGAAGCAGCCGTGCGTTTAGCAAAGTCGTGCATCAAAACTCCGACTCAGATTGAACGGTTTAAAACGATAGCCGATAGCGCCTATCAGATTGCAAGTAAGTTACCCATAATATAATATTTAGAATACATGGTCGCCATTAACCAATAGGCTCTTAGATGTTTCTTCATTGAAAAAATCTAATTATTTTTCCATTTTCTATAACTAAATAAAATTAGGTAAATGTTATACTTATAACGAATTAAAATCTTTAAACAGTATCGAATCAACAAAAGAGCGACGAGTTTGCGGACGCGCCCGAGGAATTCAGAGATCCACTGATGGACACGCTTATGACTGACCCCGTACTGCTGCCTTCGGGCAAGGTAAGGATAAGAAACAAGAACTAGACATTTTAAAATTCACTTGGCTAAACAATGGGCCGCAAGGACTGCCGCCAGAGCGAATCAAATAGCAGTGACTTAATTTAGATTCACAATGTTAATCTCGATTGACATTAGAGATATTCGTCATCGATCATGAATGTATCGATTATTAATCGCCTGCGCCACTGCCACCGGTTCGAGGTTTTTAAAATAATCCATCTTATACACTTAGGTTACGTTATATACTTTATTCGAAATAATCGACGGGCTCCTTGGTGTATTGGTAGCAATGTTAGGTTCGATGACTACCAGGTCTACTATTGTTACAATTATTATTTTTAAAACCATTATCCATTTAATGTTCTGGTTTCACTTCAAGGAATATCAAAATTCCGTCCGGGACACGAACCACTGTCCACAAATGTAAAAGTAGTCAAGTTTAATCGCGTGTCGATTTCAGTCTGTAGATTTCCGAATATCCAAGCCAAAATAGTCCGACAGCGCTTTTGCTTCAATGTTATATGGGTCTACGCTTGTCTGGTCTCCTCTATCTAAAAAATATTATAAGAGTACAATATTATTCTTATAATTCGTATTATTATGAATAATGCGATTGTATTGTAATGAATGATGATAATAAGTGTCTGTATTAAAACTGATAGTGTTTTGCACCTATGTTTTTTACCAAACAATTTATTATTTTCAGGTCATGGATAGATCTGTGATCTTACGGCACTTGTTGAATAGCGCGACTGACCCCTTCAATCGGCAGCCGCTTACTGAGGATCAGCTACGTCCAGGTATAGTCGCGTACTTAAGTTTTGCATTTAATATGATGTAGAAGATTCTCACGTAATAAAAAAACCAAAAAAAAAAAGTGTGCCCTACATCCCATGTAGAAGATATAGCTATAGGAACTATATTTTAAATAGAAGTGTTGTCGTTGCAAATAAATATTTTAATTTTCTCTGGTTTACGCGAGAAGCACACATTGGAAGAAATCATTTAAACGGTTTAAAAGAAGTCATGTATAACTATTTTTTTCGGTCGTCGAGACGTAGTTACTAATGAGTACATTTATATATTGCATTGTACTTTTAAAAGGGGTTGTATTAATAAATGATATTTTAGTTATTTGTTATCTTTTACAGCTTCAGAGTTAAAAGAGAGAATCATTCAGTGGCAACGCGAGAAGAACACGTAGAAGAATTTAGCCAACTTCAAGTCTGATGTATATAATGTTATCTTATATGAAGACAAGTGATTCTAAGTGTGAATGCGAGTTGAAAATGGCAGCTTTTGACAAACCCTAATGGGGAATATTTCGTTTACGGTACATAAGTACGTGGATATATAATATATGTAGCGTATTATAGGGCTTATATCGGAGGATTCAACGAAGCATAAAAGGGAATTTGATTCTGCTCCCACCTAAAGTAGGTTATAGACGAAATTGGCAATTTTCATTCAACATATTTAAAACTTTGAAATATAATCTTGATACTATCACAGAATAACATTGAAAGCACAGGAGACAGTGAAACGACCTGTCACTTGTTGCCAATTTTTTAAAACTACCCAACTTGTAAAACATATTGGTAATCGGTCTCCTAATGTATTTTTTGTCTTGACGTCATGTCCTCTCGTTTAAACCTATGTCTACAAAATGAGATAGCACTACACTATGGCATAAATATTAAATTTAAATACAATCAATTACGCGAGATTGCGATGAACTTAGTTATAAAAATGTACATATATATTATACATAGTTAGTTCAAAAATGTTGTTCGAAGACGTTTTATTTAATTATTTTCAAGTATTATAATAAATTTTAGTTCATTAAAATTTCCTAAATTATTTATTGTAAAAATGTATTTATCTTTCATCGTTATTTTACAAACAATGCATTTGGCCTTTAAAATTCGACGTTACGTTATGTCGCAAATAAGTAAAAAGTCAATTATGCATCCAAAAAAATTACTTAATTGTTGCTCCTAAACTTTTCAATTACAAATAATACTTGATGCCCCATTTCTTTTTCGCCTAATAAAAAATGCATAATTCTCGTGAATACCAAGTCATCAAGATTTTTTATTTGCTATACATGTAAATGTATCCATATATTTTTATAATAAAACATGACATTCAATCGCATACTTTAAATGCAATGTTCGTAACAGATTATTAATCTTACCACATCTATGAGGCCCCAAATAGAAAAGCTTTTCGAAAACAGTCTTAAGGCCTAATCAATGGTGAAACTTTAAAGTTAGTGGTGCAAAATATTAACTCCATTATAATAAAATGCTAGGTCTTAGTGTTAGAATAATTCTTATTCTATGATATTTTCAACTTTTTATAATATAATAATCTCATAGTATGCCTGTACCTTGATGTTATTTTGTTCCTTTTATAGCTTTGTTATTTAGAAAACGATAGTCATATTGCATTTTTACTGAAGCATATCTGTGGCTCCAAAATATAGTAGGCCCAAATAGTAAATGATAGAGATAAAATTCAGACACTGCCAGGTTGTATCAATTAAATGCAGAGTGCATTCCGTATTTAATGAAAAATTAATACAAAATTATTTGGTCTCATTGTATATTATTTTATGTGTGTCTAATTCCTTAATTATAATGAATATTATATAGAAATGTCTCTTTGCCAATAAAATATTTAAATTTAGTATTTTTGTTTTATTTATATGACCCATAACTCTTTCTTTACACATTTAGGCAGGTAATAAATTGCATACTATTAACACATTAGTAAATTAGTACATAGTTATTTTTTTTGTTTAAGAAATTAAACAAAGACTGAAATAAGTACAATATATATTTACTTACCTAACATAATCTAACAATAAATTATTGTCATTTTATACAAACATTCGCAGTTGTTTAACATTTTTACATACATTTAACAATGAGAAACATTACAATTCAAATCATGACTTTATAATATTATAAGCAACATTACACAGAATGGCTTATTACATTGCGTTTTCAATTAACTTAATAGTTATGAGCATACATAATCATAAAAATGATTGAATGCAATGATTACGACAACCATTTTTTCAACATGTGTCATGGACAAAATCTCTTGAAAAATGATTTTGTAGCTAGTTAGTAATGTAATGTAATGGGCATTTCCTTTTAGGAAAATAAAACCAACATCATCATATATACATGTAGTTGTAGTTTTATCACATAAATAAAGTTTAAAATAATTATTTTAGTGTTTAGATTGTTTGTGACACAAGAAAATTGAAACAGTTATTTATGCTACAAGCCAATTTTGTCATATTTAATTAAATGTATGCTAAATATTTAATATCAGAGGTAAGTATTTTATAATTAATATACTTTGGGTATAAAAATACACAATAGAATCATGTTATATACTATTTTACATATGAATCAATGTTGTCCTTGACCTTACAATGTATTCAGAACACTTAATTCGACATCCTTTCCGTAGCAGGAAAATTAGTGTACATTTTTTCTGAATATTTAAACAGTGGCCTTAAATTGTTACTTATAACAAATAAATGCAGTTATTTTGACTACAGTGTCCCTATAAAATAAAAGTACAAAGGTATTATTTATTTTAATCTGCCATTTCAGTCTAGATTTATTGGTTAAAAAATGTTTGGAAATTCATTTTGAAGGGACTAAAAGCTGCCAACTATTTGTACATAAAAATAATTCATCAAAATATTACCAATAATAATGTATTATGAAGTTTAGCTTAAAATTGATAAGCAAGGTAAGCAAGTATGGTACTTAATTTTTTATGATATGTTGTTCATTAGTTTTCAGTACACATTAGGTAAAGTTATTAAGTTCATTCTATTTTATATCAAAGAATATACATTATTACTGAGACAATATAAGTACATACCAGACACATGATTTGAACCTCAATCCCTAATAAGGAAAGGTAACCTTGATGCTAAAAGACAAGCAATTACATATAACATTCCAAAGTAGAAGTTTAATCTGGCTGTTTGTCTCGGCACATATTGCATAGTATCAGGCCGGCGAAACCTTCTCTCAATTTCAAAAGCTTGATGCAATGTAAGCATGGGGAGCAGAAACCAAAAAGAGCACCTTACAGAACAAACTACAAACATTATGTAAGGGGTAAACAACAAAAACGCATAAAACAAATGTGAAGCAGTCTTTCCTATTAGAATAGCTAATGTAACAATTTCTGCTTTGCTATCTGTCTCTAAATCTCTTGTATTATTGCTGTGTAGAATAGCCTCTGTGTTCATAGCTAATGGTACAGCATAGTAAAATATAGGCCATACCACCCTCCCTGTCTGGGCTAAGAATGCAAAAACAACAGAAACTGGACCAAATATGACTAGATAAATTATATCGCCCAATGCAATATACTTCAAACCTATACCTCCAGTGTATAAAAACGATGAGGATAACCCACCAAAATATACTAAAGCTAAATGCTCCATCTGGGCTGGAGACATAATCACTAAGAGAACAAAAAACACACACCCAGACATATATAGGATGGCTCCGAGAGATACTACCTCATCTATACTTAAAATATGATCTACTAAAGTTCTGTCATCAGATTTACGATTGTCAATTCCTTTGACGAAATCGAAGTACGTGTTTACTACATTGCCTGCTCCGTGGACTGGGATAACTGTAAAGATTGTAAGAAGTAATGTAAACCAGCTGAATCCGTTTTCTCCTGGCAACCGGTATGCTAATGCGGCCCCAAGGAGTGTCGGTAGAAGACTACCACTGAGAGACCACGGTCGAAGCGCCAATACGTAAGTCCGCACTTTCATTAAAGGATTTCTGGCGGAAGTCGCAACATCTTTTGGCGGTTGTAAAAGATTTCCTTCAGCTGATACGTCCACATCATTAGATTTTTTACCGCCTTCCATGTCGCAAACTATAAATAATATTTGCGTACGTTTTACCCACTGACACAATTTTAACACAAACAAGTTTTATTGTCAATAGCCCTTCATATCATATTTTTTCACTGGATAATTATAAATAAATCTTCAAATTGATTGTATATAAGGCCACATTAAATCACTGTAACGCTAATTTTAAATGTCGAAACAAAACTAAGGGTAAATAAAATTACGGGCAAAAACCAACATTCAACGCAATCTAAATGAAGAGTTGGGATATACTTGGAAACTGTCACAATTGACAAGTGTCAAAAACAGCTGTCAGCTGATAAAATGTTGTTGGGCCCCATGACCACAGTTAATCGTCTGACGTTTGACATCGAGACCAAAGAGCCTAAAGATAAAGAGTACTCTGTATTATTATCAAGTTGAAGTTATATTATTTGCTGTTTTCTAACATGTTAAAATAATAATTTGCAATCGTAACGAGAAATGAAATAATTAAATAATATAAAAGTTGAACTTTAAGAATATTAAGGTAATGAAACAATTATGTAATTAGTATTTAAAAGTAATATTTTGAATACAATAACCTATCATTTCATGACGATGTTTACACGACCACTTAAAGCTTTTAATTGTAATATGAATGTTTAAATCGTAAAATAATAAACTTTAAAAGTGATATCATTAATGTCAAATTATATCAATTCATATGTTACGGTTTTATCTGCCGCCTAAGTATTGTCTTGTCGGGATCAACTAAAAATCCTTATTTAAAAATATTGTAGTATAATTGATACAAGGTCGTTCAACTTAGAATATTGAGAGTAATAAAATCATTGACTATTAATAACAGCAATAGCGGCCCCCTTAGCAGCATCACCACCACACGTAAATTCAAGCGGTAAACTATAATAATGCTCCACGGCTCTTTGCAGAACCTTATTTCTCGATAAACCAGACCCATTGCCAACTATCCTCTTTATATTTCCGTCTCGTAATATTTCTTTTGGCATCATAAAATGTATATTTTCTATAAGACTATCACATAATGATCGAAAGACATGACCGAGTTGTATATTTGACAGATCTATGTTCTCAACATATGCTCTAGCTGTTGGTGAATGTCTTTCACCCAGCAATAGTGGAGATATCTTCAATGTCGTGGCAGCTGGGGCTTCCAGACCTAAAGCTATTAATTTCTCCCATAGTTTAGATTGAGGGACAGGACATCCAAATTCCAGCATCCACTGTTGTAACATTTTTACAAATGTGGCCAAAACATTTCCCCCGTTAAGTGAAGCAGCCACAAGTAAATAAGTGTTGTTGAAATAAGGTAGATGTTCTACAGTTTTACAGCCCACATCTGATATGCCATCAACCACAAATGCGAGTTGTGCTGATGTGGATATGTTCAATACTGCATCATTTCTAGTCTCTAGCGTTGCTAAGATTGAACACTGCAAATCTCCCATTGCAACACCTACAGGTGTTCCTTCGGGAATACCATTCCATGAACTGTTCAAACATCCAGCTATTACCCCACTTTTTCTTACACTTGGGAGTAGTTTAACAGGAAAATCAAGGTTATTTAATATATCAATGTTCCATTCGTTTTTTTCTGTGTTGAAATAGCCCCAGCTTGCAGCATTTTGATCTGACATAATTGGTGATTCTAGATCACAAAGCATAGATACAACAAAATCTTGTACTGTAGCCGAGCAGTTGAAATTCTTTAGTTTTTCTGGTTTATATTTAAGCATCCATAATAATGTTGCACAACCATACCCGGAATAACATTTGAGATGTGAGTCTGGCTCGGGTAAGGAGTCCAAAAAGTCTGGTTTACATCGGACATCTTGCCATGTGTAGAGAGCTGACATGTTCTCTCGTATTGCTTCAAAACGATTTATAACTCCGTCTTTCTCAATCTTTTCCCATGCCCTGTAATAAGAAATGTTTGAGTTAGTCTTGGTCTGGTTATATTTACTTTAAATTAGTATGTAATGTAAACTAAACATTGCTCATTGTTTACATTTGCTGCTATTAAAAATGAACTATGAAAGATATGTTGGCTATGTTATATTTCACGTGAATATACTTTTAATTTTGGCCGTGTGATAACTTAAATTAATATTCGACAATTTTATCAACGTTATTATGGATAATATATTGCGTTGGGAGTCCTGGGTTCTTATCTTGGCGTAACATATTATATTGCTTCTATAAGTTACGGCTTTTTATTCCAATGCGACTGTAACATACGTCGTAATGTGAACGGCATTATTTTATTTGATAAGAAACATTTCCCAACATAAACTAATAATTACTACACGAGGCTAATAATTTTAATAGGCCTTAGTTAACTAAAGCACTAACACAAATACAAGAATAAATTAAAACCATGATTTTATGTTGCAATTAATTCGCCCCTTTGAATAACTAAACACATTCATTCGTGCTCTTTAAAATTCATCGGGTGATTTACCCATTCTTCCACAAAACAACACCGTGCATCTGTCCGCATACGCCAATCTTTATCACATGCCGCAATATATCTCGGGGCAGCCGCGAAACGCAATAATGAACAGCTGATACTATTTTCGGTACATCTTGCTTGTTTCCCTCGATGCCTTGGTCGCTGGGGATGTTCGCCGCTGTATCTTTACTTTGTTTGGCCACGATATCCTTCGTCTCCGGATCGAAAACGCACACTTTCACAGACGTCGTGCCAATATCCATGCCCAGAATGTATTTTTTCTCTGCCATTTTGATCAATCACCGCATATCTCGCGACACTGCAGCAAAATGAATGATTGCAGTATGTTGCAATGAAGGCAATTTAAAACGCGCGGCGTAGGGGTCGACAGTCGTGAGTCGAAACTCGAGGCACGACCGTGTCGCTACCTCGCGTGTATCTTGTTAGCTGACTATTACGTAAACTTATCATTCGAGCGTCAGTTATATTTATCACCACTCAGACATATTGCTTATATACCAATAATAAATAACTCCTGGCCTTGAGTGTGAGATAATAGATATATTAGTTATCAAACTTTAAGTGTTTATTTCTTTATGAGATTGGCACAGACAAACACGTATATAAACAACTAATAAAGTGTTACTACTGGAGCATGTCAGTTCGCTTTCAAAATTATATTGAATCACTGAGAACCTCTACTTGTGATACAGCTCTTATCAGTTAAAATATATAATACTTTAATCCACAAGATATATAAGGATAAATATAAACAAAACAATAACACTATGTATTTTGTCTTAACAGTTTAAACCTTGGGAGGACAGGCGTACGATTAGATAATAATAATTTAGACTAGGGGACTGTAACGATTATACTTTGAAAATAGAACCGTGCCATGCGTATTATCGATACTTTGTAACAATATTTAAAAAATGTGTAAATTAAAAAAACTGAAGCGTTTTATTCCACAAAAATATTATACATATAAAGGACAGTCGATTTACAATTTTGACTACCCTCATTCATCTCATCTCCTCTTCCATTTCAGATACTTGTAAATCAATTGATTTCATAAAATGGGCAAAAGAAATAAGAACCGTAAAGATGACACTAGTTCTGAGAAAAAGGATGAAGTTACAGTTGTTACAAAAACTAGTGAAGAAATAACTGTTAATAAAGTTAAAGGGTCCAAAAAGAAGAATAAAGTAAATGAAGATAACAAAACAGGTACTGCGAAGAGAATTAAATATAATGACGCCGGTGAGATTTCAAATGTGGCCAAAATTATTAACAAAACCCACTTAACAAAATCAAATAACATCAACAATTCTACAGAAACACCCAAGAAAATTAAATTTGGTGAAGATGGGAATCCTGAACAAATATCTAGTAATTCGTCACACAAAATAGAAAATAAAGATAAGTCATACTTAAATGTAGAGGAACAGCAAGTTAACGATGATGAAATTGACCAGTTTTGTGACGAAATCGATGAACAAGACAACAAACAATACGAAAACTGGATTTTGTTACTCGAAGAAAAGTTAGATAATACTGGAGATAGAGTAAAGAATAAAAACAAAACAAAGAATAAAAGTATTGTATAGTAATATATGTTTTTTTTTTCTTTCATGATAACCTATGAAAGTGTATTTTTTAAATCAATTCAACTTCTATACTAATATGTAAGCTAAAGTGATTGTTTTGTTTGTTTAATCGCGCTTATCTCGGAAACTAATACTAGAAATAGTTCGAATGGTAAAATTATCTTGTGTTATGCAGCAGTAACAGCGGGAAATGCTAAAAAAATGTCCAGTATGTTTATCTTTTATGACTACCTTGCACGTTGTACATACGTTGGGACGCGTCCGACGTCGTAGGTAACAGCTTAAATTTGAATAGATAATAGACAAAATAAAAATAGAAAATAAACAATTTCTTTAATAAAATTTTATAAAGACAAAGAAGAGGTTTGCAAAAACAAATTTTTAAGCTCAAAATAACTATTTTACGCGGACGAAGTCTCTAACACTCTACTCTAACAACTAGTATTAGATATTATATTTTACATTTAATTCTCCCGCCAATGTTAAATGGCCATAAAGCTAAACCATAAATGGCTTATGACAGAATATCACTGATTATACAACTATAATACAGTACAATCTGTGGACAAAATATGCATATTATGATAGTGCCCGTAGTCAAATGTTATCTGTAACATATATGTTTATCGCTGTCAGTTTATGACGTTTCCCGTTTTATTTCTTTTAAAAAATTGTAATCATGGCGGTGGGTGTTTTGTGTATTTTTCTGTATTAAATCCACAATAATCTATGTAAATTTGGATCAAAGTCGGTCAATGTTATTGATTAATTTCCCTAGTATATACAAATTATTATAATAAAATAATATTTCCCGATTTATATCTTAATATAATGAGTTACCAAAACATAACCTTATCGCCGACATCTCAGTGTTTAGTATTTTGTTCTGTTAAAGAAATAAATATGGTATGTATTTCAGCGTGCACCTCCTTCCGCGCTCCCCAAGAAGAAAGAAAAGAAGGAGAAAAAACCTCCTAAGGATAACTCTAAAAATGTTATGAGAAACCTGCACATCAGAAAGTTATGTTTAAACATCTGTGTTGGTGAATCTGGTGACAGACTTACACGTGCTGCGAAGGTAAAGTTTCTTTTCTCTGAATTTTTATATGATTTCGGTTATAATCTTTACTGCATGTTGTGTTTATCACCCAAAATACTGTTTTTATTTAATAATATGTTTTAAAAGTTTCAAAATATCCAATTATCATTCGACCCCTATTAAAGTGCTAAAATAGCTTATAACATAAGTCTAAATATCAGTAGTAGTAAGTTAAGTAAATGCAGTTACAAAATTATTAATTATATTGAACTCATTGCAGGTGTTGGAACAACTGACTGGTCAACAGCCTGTTTTCTCAAAGGCTCGCTACACTGTGCGTTCCTTTGGTATCCGTCGTAATGAAAAAATTGCAGTGCACTGCACAGTGCGCGGTGCCAAAGCCGAGGAAATCCTTGAAAGGGGATTGAAGGTAAGGTTAATTTCGAATTAATTAATAGTGGCATGAATTGTTCAAGAGACACATAATCTATTGTGATTTCTTTGTAAATTTATGCAAGATAAAACATTTCCTATTTGCAACTTCTGAGCACTATTGCTTTACTGTTCAGAATACTAATGGAAATAACACATTTAAGCAAAAATTGAGCAAATTGTGTTGTCAATAGAATGGACAAGAAATGCTTGACAATTATACTGATGACACGATTTTCTATTTGTTAAATGTAACATGTGTAAAATACAAAAATTATTTAACTTTATTTGACTTAAGTGTCACTTGCCATTTGTTGGTTGAACTTATTTAACAATTTATTAACTTTTAGAATAACTGTTAATAGAAATTCAAGTTAGTATAAAAGTTTGTAATGTGAACCTTCCTCATAATCTTTATTAAATATTATTTTCGTAATATCTTCAGGTCAGAGAATATGAGTTGAGAAGGGACAACTTCTCAGCTACTGGCAACTTTGGTTTTGGTATTCAAGAACACATTGACTTGGGTATCAAATACGACCCATCTATTGGTATCTACGGTCTTGACTTCTACGTCGTCTTGGGCAGACCTGGTGAGTTATTTTTCCTTTTAACATTTGGTAAGCTAATATGTGATATTTTGTAAAGTGAAACAAGGCATCTTAAAAACTACATTTACACTTAGACTACTTATTGCACATTTGTTCAAGTATGTAGATATTTTACTACATTCTGTAAATTTTGTGCTAGAGTAACACTTTTTATGATAAATGGTGCAATTTTTGAAATTGCTCCCATTCATAAACAAGAAACACATTTTTTTTCCAAATTCTAGTTGTTTTTGTTTTTAAGGTCCTTAAATTCTTGTGGCTTGAAATTAATTCTATGATATTAATTATTGTATTCTTAATTTAGATATTATTACAAATTATAAGCAGTCTGAAGAAATATTAAGTAATATTTTTAGGAATCCATTCATTTTACAAGATTTTTCTTATACATTAAGGAATATGAGAATATGTAGTTAACAATTATTCTTTTTTCTAGGATTCAATGTTGCACACAGAAGACGGAAAACCGGCAAAGTTGGTTTCCCACACCGACTAACGAAGGAAGACGCCATGAAGTGGTTCCAACAGAAATACGATGGTATCATCCTTAACAGCAAAAAGTAAATTAAGTAAATAAAAATTTTAAAAGAATTTTATAGTTTTATTTGTGGTGTAATAACTTGAATAAGACCTTATAATTTGAGAAATAAAAAAGATTTATGGTGTTTTATTCTATGCTTGCAATTACATACAAATGTGATAACAGCTTCTTACGTGCTGATTTGCAACATCTACAGCCTGTCTACAATGTACGTACATGAATATAATCTACATTTTAACTTATGCAGTGTGTGTGGCACTCAAAATCCTGTCGATTTTTGTTACCATGGAAACAAACTTGTTTGTTATGTACCTATATATTTTACACTATAATTCAAGATTAATGAAACTAGTTAGCTTTTAACAAATTTTGTAATCATTACCCAAGAGTAATATGGCTGGTAAATTTGGGGGTTACGAAGATGATGAAGACGATGTTTTGGCACCTAAAGAGCCACAGGTCACTTCTCAGGATCCTCTTGAACGGAAGGCAGCTAGGGCATTACGTATTAAGAAAAGGCAAGAGGCGTTGAAAAGGTACTGATTAGATAAATACATAGTAACAACCGGGTGTTGTCCCTTAATATCTACAAATAAGTGTATGTAAACATAAATACGATAGTGATAGTTTCTTTGAGTCTTAAAACATGAAGGATTTTAAATAAAGTTGCCTGATACGTTTTTAGTTGGCTTTTCTCAAAACATTAGTCTTGAAGGGCATTCTTTTTACTATACAAATTGGTTGGTTGAAAATGAGGATATATGTGTTGAGCACATATTGTCTTCATACATTATCTTGACATATATTATCTTGAGTTTTACTAACTTTTTTGTATAAGTTGCTTCTATGTATTTATTAAGTATTGGTCAATGCAAATTCAAGTCAACAGGGGGTAATATAGTCGTGGTCAAGTCGAGAACCTTTAAATTAATTTTTAAACATAGTCACCTCATCGGACCTCTCTCTCATTTATTGTCTATCTCTTTCCTACAGTATACATTTCTTTCTAACAATATACATCTCTTTCTAACAGTATGCATCTCTTTCTAACAGTATACGTACTACTCTTACAGTTTTTATTATTTACATATTTCAATATAAAACTTATTTCTAATCTTATTTTATTACAAATTTCTTAATACTATGGTCGCCTACAATAGATACAAGTCAAATGGAGGTATTTTATTAATGTACATACGTAAACGTACTGTAATAATAATTTGAATGTTCAGTTATGGTCCACCTAAGTCCTGGAACCTAGTGACAGCAGCTGGGTTAATTATGTGTGGGTTTTGAACCCCGATGAAAAACAACAAATATTTTCGGCTAGAAACACCACGTGTTTTAGTATATGCTATAGGTGGATATACTTTTGATATTTTAGAGCCGAACAGACTTCGGAGGAGACCTTTAAGGAAGAGGAACCGGGTTTGATAGAACAGGCAACTGCATTAGCGGCAGAGGAATTACAGCGGTTAGCGCTAGATGGTGCTGCTAAGGTCACTAATGTTAAGGTCACCACCGACGAGAGGGAGGTCATACGGCGCGCGCTATTTTCTAAAAAGATGTTAGGTATTTGAAAAATATATCAAATATTGTATATATTTCTTTTATACTAAGAGTGTTACGAGCCTTACAAAAGTTTGCCAATAAATCATGATTATTATTTGCAAGCAGTAATTTTTATATTTCAAACGAGTGTCTTTCAATTTAAAATTTAAAAGGTGCAAGATGACGCATAAAATGTTTAAAGTAATTAACTTTTTAATCACACAGTGCTAGTTACATATGGACCATATGATTCTTGCATAACTTAGATTTTTTATACCTTTGAAATAAGTACTCTAGTGTCTCCTTCCAGAATCAATATCCAAGATCGAAGGTGAAGCAGAAGAGGCTCAAGTACAGTACGAAGCAATAACTTCAAATTGGGACTCAATGTTACAAGTAAAAGATCCTCTAGATATTGACGCTGCTATAAAGGAGCAAAAACAGCGATGTGACGAACTTCTAGAACAGAAGAATGAGCTCATCGCTGTTTTGAAGCACGAATTGAAGAGAATGGACGATAGTTACTATGAGGATTTGCAAAAACAGGTAATTCATTGTGCACTGTGGAAGCCCTCGTTAGGATCACTTGATGCGAGAGATGCATCAAAAGGTTTAAAAAAAAATCGACGATGACGTGTAGGACTCGGTTGCTCAATTGGTTAGAGCAACAGCACGGAACGCTGTGGATGCCGGTTCGAGTCCTGCCCAAATGATTTTTTTTAAATTTATAATCGATTTTCAATTTAAGTGTAAACGAACTATATTAGGAATCATTGTAGTCATCCACGCAGTTCGTTACATTGGTTTCATATATTTTTGTGGGTACCACATTAATACTCAAGCTTCATAATACACAAGTCATAATATAATTAGGATGCACAATTCCGCCATTTTGGAGAACTTATCATTTTTGCAGGACAACGACATAAAAGAGCTTTCTGACAGAATCGAAAAGCAGATAACGATAATGCAACGAGCGTACGAGAAACAACTGTCCTGTATAGAAATAGCTATCAATATAGAACGAGATGCAATGATTGACCATAACAATAAGCGATGGGAGGCGCTTTATAGACAGAGGGATAAGGAGGAAGTTGCGCACTTGGAGTATAAGTTTGAACAGGTATGTATGTATTTAGCATTATCGCCATAAAAGTCAAACAATTAGCCTAATAGAAAAGCTCAGGTACTTATGTTTTATATTTTATTTTGTTTGTTTGGTATCATTAACGTTTTGGGCCAAAGAAAGCAAATTTATGAGGCCTTTGAAAGTTATGATAGAAAAAGTTTCTAGTTAGAAGACCACAAGCAAGAAGTGGAGGCTATAATGTGGGACCATCACGCAAAATACCGCGAGGCGAAGATTGAATTGGAGTCCTTGATACAAGACCTGCAAAAGGAATTGGAGAAACTGAAAGCTACTTGCCTCATTAATACGGAGAAAATTGGTTACACTTACCAGGTAAGGTTTTCCGTTACATTTTATAGTTTAGATAAACGTCGATACAAACTGTTTTGATAAACTAGAACATTAATGAAATAAACAAAGGTTGATCAATAAAGAGTGAATTGCCTACAGGTTTTGAAAAAACGCGAAGAGGAAAATGTGTTCGTAAGATCGCAACAAAAAAGAAAACTAAACAAGATGTCGGACGTAGCCAACTCGCTTCGCGCCAAAATTCGCAAGGCGGCTGAAGACGGGGCTATTGAGGAGGCACGCGCCGATGCTGAAGTGGTTAAGCTGATGCAGGCAAGATTATCTTTATAGAACACTAGCTGTGGCAGCGCCTTCGTCCGCGTAGAATAGTTATTTTAACCATCAACATTGGCTACGACCCAGGACGACGCTCGCGCCCCATCATTCTTGCAAGTTAATCTTAAAAGATAGGCATATAGTGACGCGGAGATTTTATTAGATCATTTAAAGACAAATGATTATTTCATACATATTTTTTTCGCAGCGTATGCAATCCACAAAGGTGAATCATTTTCCCAGTTTTCTCCATATTTCCTGCCTTTTCTTTGCTCCTATTAGACTCAGATCAATATTATATGTTATAGCCTATAATAACCTTCCTCGATACATGCTCTAACCAACACAAAAATATTTTTTTCATTTCCGACTAGTAGTTCCTGAGATTAGTGCGTTCAAACATACACACAAACAAACAAGCTCTTCAGCTTTATATATTGGCATAGATTAACAACTTCAACAAATGGATAAGCGGCAAAAGATATAAATATATAATAGATAATAAATTGTTACATGTTGTTGTGACAATTACCACAGGCTATGGACGATCTGGAGAAGAAATCGCGTCACTTCTCGCACGTTAACAATTACAAGTTCAGCCAAGTGTGGCGGATGTCGGCTGCACACTGTATGTCGTTGTCCAGGGAGTTGCGGGCTGCTGAGGTGGCCCTACATGCTCACATCCTATCTGAACCACCTCCGCCCCCACCACCACCTGCCCCTAAAAGTCCCTTAAAAGGTATGTATCAAGAATTTTAAAAGTAAATAGAGTAGACACCAGATTGAGTTTATATGTATAGATAAACCATTTTGTGTGTTGTTTCTTTATATTTGTTATTTTATAATAAGTTTATTTTTTTAGAAGCCGAAGCCGACCAACTTTCTAAGTCGCCAGCGCCTAAGAACGCCTTGGAACCTGCGAGCATAGACGCGAAGGAAGCAAAAACTAGACTTGTACGTACCTATATTTATAATTTTTCACATGTAAATAGAGTCACAATAAGAAATATATCTATTTAGATGGAAATCGATGACACTTTGTGTATGTTTAAGGTTCGTCACATCTTGCAACTTGTTTCGGACAATACAGGTTTCCTGGTAGAAGACCGCCTTCTGAAGCTCATTGAAAAATATCAACTTTCTTCTAGGAATCTGTGTACCCTGGACTCTATTTTTATGGTATCGATTCGTTTACTACTATATATTTCGACATCTTAATCTGTAAAGACAAATACAGTTTTTGCACTGAAGTGTTTTGCAGTTGTTAACTGTTTTATACCACGTCACAAATGTATTGAGGAGATCGGTTCTGAAATATGTTGGACTACGTCTGGAAGACTGAATATTAAATGAGTGGAAGGAATATTGAAAATAGCATCCCGGTAACGAACCACTGTCCATAAATGAAAAAGTCGTGAAGTATGATTGTGGTTCGGTTTCAGTCTGTGTATTACCGAATATCTCAAGCCAAAAGTAGTGCGCCAGCGCATCTTGTAAAGATGTTATATGGCTGAGGTATTTCACCTTTCATCAGGTGAACCTCACGCTTGACTCTATCATAGAAAACTCCCCTTTTTTTGACTTCGAGTATGTAATATAGTTTACAAATCCTGGACAATAGTATACACCGATAAAAACGATGCGCTATCTGCTGTCCAGTGTTTGTTTCACTTCTAAAACAATTGCCTTATTATAATTAACTATTAATAAGCTAGATTTCTTACTTAAATATCTATTTATTTTGAGTTTAGGCAAGAGAGTATCAACCCACAAAAATTTTCGCAAGCGTGTTTTGCCTAAAATCTTCTCATTCCTTGCAGGCGCTCGAAATCCAAGCTCAAGAGGACGTAGAGCTGTTGTGCAAAGTATTTATGAAGTATGCTTTCTGTCCAATATGCGTCGGTTTTGAAGCCACCTCTGAATATGTCATGGAACCGTTGTCAGTGAGTTAATTTCATTAGTAGTAAAACTTTAAAAAAGACCACATTCCACGTTACATGGTTCGTCAGTTTCGTTTAGATTGTTATGGTTCGTCTACCATAACTATGTATGTGAAATGGTGGATAATGGTTAAACATTTCCAAACTGATATTGGCTTTTGTATATTTACTTTGGCTTTGACCTATTATAGGCTATGTCACCCTATATTACTTGAAATATACAAAAATAATATCATTATGTTTGAACTTTCAGTACACTTAATTTAGTACTTTAATATAAGTTTAGTAGTATCATAGGCTTCCTTAAAAATGGGAAGACTAAGACTTTACCACCCAACACCTGAAAACTACTAGGTATATTTACTTAATAACGCCCTAATTTAGGAACATGTTAACTTCTAACAGTTTTTATATAATGTGTAGGTATGTCTTTCGTAACCTACAGATGTAACTTAGGTGATACATAGCACAAGGTCTATTATTAGGAAACGTTTTTACATTTTGCTATAGAATATACAACATTATTAAACATGTTTAAGACTATAGCACTGATAAATTCTCACTTCCGCTGTACTTTGGGGTGATAGCTTCTTACGCAAGGGCAAACGGATCCGTTGCGTCATGCGTTACGGTTTGTTGATCCTTTGTTACCAATGAATATATAGTAATAGATAGATAACCTTGATGAGTTATAATCACACTTATTAAAATATATTGTATTTGTAGTTATATATAGTATAGCTGTAGTGTATAGAATGTATATTTGTAGACGAAATATTATTTTTCTGATACAATCGTAACAACGATTGCGGAACGTTGTTACGACTCAAAGTAACTACTGTTTTATATTTGTAATTGAAGTAAAACTTCTTTATCGGCGTTGGAAAAAAATTTACCTTCACATTTTTCGGTTACGCGTCACATTTTTCCGTTACGCGCCCGGCTGAGCATGAGAGCAGGAGGTGTAGGAATATATCATAATTCTAATGATGTTGTTAACGTTGTGACTTCATCGATAGATTTTTCGGTTTTTTCTCCTGACTTCCATGGGTCACTAGCATCAGCATTAGTGATTTATCTATGGCTCAATGCCAAATGGAAAATGGGATAAAACTTTTGATTGTTGCACTGTATATATCTCCTAATCAGAAGTTGGACGATATTATTAATTTTCTTCACCATTCATTGTTGCCGTACAAGTGGAGGTGCCTCTTTACTCGGTAACAATAATTATAAAATACCGATGATTTTAATTGGAGATTTTAATGTCAATTTTGCATCGGAAAAATCTTTGAAGCTAGTTGAATTTCTGAAAGATAAATTGAATTTATCCATGAAAAACAGTCCTCAAACGTCAACAACAAGATCTGGCACTACAATTGATGGAGTTTTTACTCGGTCACTAAATTTCGTGGAATGTAAACCATATATTTCATATTTCAGTTACCATAAGCCATTAATTATAAAATATATAATAACGATGACAATGATAGTAATAATTCTATTACAATTAATGAAATGCTGTAATAATCTTAGTAGCAAAAAGTTAAAGTGAAATAATTGTATTATTTGTATTCATGTCTATGATAATAAAATCCTTTTATTTAAACTTTATCTAATTTTACTTTATTTAACCAATTTCTGGAAAGTTGCATGTAGGTCATTTTGCGAAAAATAAGGCCTTTAAGAAGTTTCACTTCTTACGCGTGTACATGCACATTTTTTTATATGTTGTAGATGGAAGCGCAAGAAGAATCTTCTCACCACGCCAGTCTAAGCATCAAAACGACTCGCGGTATGACTGACTTGTCACTCTTAAGTTAATTTAAAAAAACTAGTATAACCGAGAAATAATAACGACACATAATAAAATTGCCGGTTTAAAGGTAGGTTAAATGTTAAGATCCATTGGTGAGACTGAGCCTTAGTCCATTAAATCGACCGGAATATTCGATAACTCAAAAGGTAAAGAACACTCACTTTTAACTTTAATAATTAGGAGACCGGGCGTCTATACGCCAACGATCCAGCGCGGGGAGGAGTATCTCCGCTAGCACATCTAGGTCCATTGGGTTTAGGTAATTTCTACGTTTCATACAAATTGAATATAAATTTTTTTGTGGAAGAATTAATATGCAACTAATACTTTGTCTGGGAGTCCGATTATTAAATGGGTGGAAGGAATATCGAAATACCGTCCGGGTCCGAACCACCATCCACAGACGAAAAAGGTTTCAGTCTGTGGATTATCGAATATCAGAAGTCAAAATAGACGCATCCTGTTTAGATGCTATTGGCTGGCGTATTTCACCTACCATTCAGTGAACCGCATGCTTGCCTGTACTAACCTATCATGAAATTAGTAATTAGGGGTCATCCGTAAAGTACGTCACACGATATTCATGATTTTTTGAGCCGAAGGACGCCGGGGGGGGGGCGTCCTTGTCACAGGTGGTCACATTTCTGAGTCCCCCATCCCTAGTGTGACGTCATATGTTTTGCAATTTTATTAAATTGAAAATTTAATAATATTTTTTAGTTTAATTAATATTTCAAATCACGCGATTAGTGCCTCTAGATACATTAGATTTTAAAATGTGATGTCACGAAATTTAGGACCCCTCCCACCCCTTGTCACACCATGTCACACTTTGTCGAACCCCCCCCTATGTGTGACGTACTTTATGGATGATCCCTTATAAGTATGTAATATGCTATAAAATCATAATGTCACATACTCTAGAACACACGAGCTTACATGTGATGACCAACTTCTTATGGCTGAAGCTGATCAAATCATCCAAAAATGCGGTGACCCGAAGAGTAAGTCATATTTACCTGTTTGAATAAAAAATTATTGCTGTACAAAGATCTTAACGAACATTTTTTATCCAATTATAATATTTAAGATAATATTCCGCTGATGGAGGTTTCATCAGATGCGGGGGGTTCAGCTCGCCGTGCTGGTACTCGAGGAGTGAAAGTAGCCTCGAAACCAACTCTAGTGGCACCTGCAAAGCAGAATAACCCATTTCTTTGTCCAGGTAAAACTGAGATTTTTTATAGATTAAAAAAAATGGCAAATGACTGTCCCATTGTGCATGAATTGTCTGTGTTTGTTTACCTCTTTTAAAATGTTTTACGCATACCTCTTTTATTAATGTGTTTTTACTTCCACCGGGGTTTCTCGGAAGAGAGCTATAAAGCCGCCGTTTGTAGTTTAATCAATTTTATTTTGTGTTATGTTCTGTTTCTTGTTTTATGCCAATATAGAATATTTGTATTGTATTGTATGTTTTCAAGTAATTAGATTATTCGCGAAAATTTTGTAATGCTTATTATCGTATACCACAAAACGATTGCACCATTGTGCATCTGGTACGATAAGAGCCATTTTACTGATCGTTTAAAAATAATTTATTTCCAGTGGGACACTATCTGGAGATCGAGCCGATGCAAGTTCTCACCGCTCTCAATGAGTATATGGCGGTCTTTGTGCCGCCTGAAAAGAAAAAGTTGTACGACATACTGTTAGTATAAGCTCTATAAGTAAAATTCAGGTTTTAGCAAGGGCCCCAGTAAAAATATATATTTTTATATTATACAACAAATACAACAATAATGTTTGGCAATGATACCAAACGATAGGTAGGTACTAAATATTGTTACAAAAATATTACTACCTTCACTTATGTAGTTCATTTGATACGAGCAAGCAACGGTCGAGGACTCGAGTTACACCTACTCCTTTTTTTTAATTTACATAATATAGATCAATTGCTTGGTTGTATGAGTGATGTTATAATATAAACATATTGCATGACGATGTAAACTTAATATTTATATATATATTATACAGATCCATTTTTTTTATAGAGACAATTTGAAACCGCCAGATTTCACGACTCCATCAAGAAAATTAACCACTGATCAAATAGAGCAGTATTGGGTGCAGTGGAAGGAGATGTTTAACTCTGAAAAAGACCGGTTTTGGGACGGCTTGCTCACCGGTCTTAATAACTACTTAAATGTGTTACAGGGTAACTATTTAACGTAATTTTCTTTCTGAAATAACAAGTATAATACTTGTAACAAATCTTATATAAATAAACATTTAACGAATACGAAATAAGCAAAACTTTACACATTTTAGTCTGGTCACAATCACCAAATCACGATTTTCTTCTCTTAGTTGCACAAACGACACAAAAAAAGTAATTGATAATAAAATAACAATTTCTGTAAAACAAATGTGTTTCAGAAAGAGAACGAATACACGAAGAGGTTGTACGTTTGCGACAAAGAAACGCAGCTCTGCGTCGCCTAGTACGGGGTGCTTTGCCCGAACTACCAACAACCAAGCCAAAATACATGCAACCCACTCTACCCTCGTTTACTGCAGCCGCAGAAGATGCCACAAAAATATCCACTTTACCCCCTATCTAGACAATTTTCTAAGAAATTTACGTATTGTTTAAGTATGGATATTTCTGTTACCATTTGTATCATGTTACCATATACATGGCCTTTGTTATTTTTTTCTTCGATATTTATCAATATGTATTAAAGACGATTGCTTTATTTCTAATCAACTATTAAAATTGTCCGAATTTCCATATTCTATATCACTTATCACTAGGCCTTTGCGATATCGATCAATGTTGCGACCATGGTACTTGTCAATTGTCAAAAATCACAGTTCTTTTGATTTGTTGTCTAATGTCAAACATTGGTAATTTGAAATTTCTAATTTCATTTGCTAACTTATTGAAAATTTTGATAATAAAATTATAAATGATTAAAGCTTGATAGAAATATATCTCAATAAAATCTTAAATTACGTAACTTCACAAAAACCAGGTAATTTACAATTAAATCTGTCAAGTGGTGACGCCTTACGATACTTTACGAGAATTTACCTTTCTGATTTAGTAATACTTCTTAGGTGTGCATAATAAGCAGAAAAATGTGGAAAGTACTCTTCCATTTAATTGGAGCTATACAGTTCTCCTACGGGTGTTATTATGACTTCATGTATGTCAGAATACCGAGCACTTCAGCATCATCAGTTACCCCTTATGGCGGAAAACTTAAATATCTGACTTATTTGAACGCAGTAAGTACCCTTGCTTAGAATATTTAAATAAATTTCAAGATCCCAAGTAATGTTTCATTATCTTTACAGATGCTTCAAACAGCGTATTTCACGGTTGCGCTTTTAAATGATATAGTCGGAACAAACGAACCGATGCCGGCGAATAAGCCCTTTATACGACGCCTAAAAGATGCTACATTCAGTGCTCTGGCTTTCCCTCTATCTATGTTTGTAGGTATCACATTTTGGGGCATTTACGCTATCGATAGGGAGCTTATATTGCCTAAAGCAATTGATGCATATTTTCCCTTGTGGTTGAATCATGTTATGCACACAAATATTGTCATTTTTGTTATAATTGAACTGCTTTCATCATTCAGAATGTATCCTCCAAGAAAAGTAGGCCTGTCAATACTTACATTTTTCATGCTTGGATATGTTATCTGGATGCAAACCATATATTTCAAAACAGGTAGCTGGGTATACCCCGTCTTATCTGTTATGAACTGGCCAGTCAGAATTATCTTCTATCTGTTCAGTCTAGGTTTTGTATGGTCATTATATTCTGTCGGTGAAACTTTGAACAGGAGTGTGTGGTCGAAGGAGGTTGAATCGACTGTAAGGTCTGGCAAGAAGAAGGCCAAATAAGTGTTCATATTTGATAATTAGCTTTGGGCTTCATTTAATTTCTTATATAAAAATTAGCTTTAAAATTGTGGTTACTTGGGTACTTAAGAGTGGAAATAGGGTTGGTTTGATAGCAAATTGTGGTGTGGATGCTTTTACTTATTTATAGATTAATGTATTAAATAGTAATACACAAGTGATTTTTAACATTCTAATTTTTTTGTGAATACTCTAGTATTGATTATTGATAATCTGGCTCACCAGAAATTTTTAAATGTTTATTTTATTACAATATAGATTATTTTAACCTTATATTTATTACCAGTGGCTTTAGTTAAGAAATTATGAAATTCCATTGTTATTATGTAATCAGCATTACTATCCGTGATAAAGCCAAATAAATGCAAAGGGCAAATTTTTAATTGCCGTATAGTTTCAAAATGTAACATGTAAAGGACACAATTATATTTAACATAACACTCCTATTATTTCACTTAAATATTATATAGTCTTATTAAATAATTCTAGCCAATATATAGGAGATAGATTTTTACTGCGGTCCTTTTTTTGCACAGTTACAATAGGCACAATTATTATGCAATTAGTGTGAAGACAAACAATTGTATTATGCAAACTACTTAATAATAGTCATGCAATCTAGAGGACATATCAATTACGCAGTAGGTATGAATAATAACATCCTTCCCTTTTTTTCGTTATTATGGAAATGGTACACAAATAACCAACATTGTACACTTGTTGAGTTCAAATGTAGCATTTGCAATTAACCCTTTTACTATAGTTGTCATTCCATATTGAACGTGACAGTGGGCGATACGTAATTTTTACTAGTTGTGCTAAAGCTATTGGATTGAAAGCAATAAATTTTTTATACACACAGTCTTTTTGTTTCACCTCTAAAACAAAAGTAATAAAAAGCATTGGAGTTGAAATGTTTATTAAAACAATGATTACATTAAGTACAAATACTTCTTTAATACAATGGCCATCACAGTACAAAAAATTAAACTGAATATATCTTACATAAAATATAGCTTATATATACGACTAGAATCAAATTAACCTAAAAATTATAGAATTGGAAAATCTTAGGTACCGAGTTAAATTAAATACAAGATGAAGGCTTCAGGCAGACAATATTGTTATTTGTTCTGTGAAGGGGATTGTGGAAAAGAGATAATGCTCTAGCCTCTAATAACTCGTTATAGTGACTAACTTATAGTACCTATGCGTTGCCGATCTATTAAGTGTGCGTACCTCAGATTAAAATGTGAACAAGCACTACATAGACATCATTTCATCAAGTAATCATATAAGAGACCTTATTTGAGGGAATATTACAAGCTTTGAGTAATGCAATAAATACAATTGTCTAACACAAGCAATGTGTACATAATGTGTGTATAATCATAAAAATGTCATAAACTCGAAAATAAAAGAAAAACATGAGTAGTAAATACAGAATAGGTTTTAAAGTATTAATTATACGACCTATGATTTTGTTTGGTCGTTGTATATAGTCATAATATATTACCAAGCTGGAAAAAAATTATTAACTTTAATAGTACATTTGAAACAGATGACGACCTTAGTTTAGACAAACTTAGATTTTGGCTGTGAAGCTAAACATCAGTTACATCCAATAACATTAATTTCATTCTCTTGTATAGTTTACAGTCGCTTATATTTATTTCCTTAATTATGTCTTTTTTACAATTTCGTTATGTAAAAATTCGTAGCTTATTTACATTATTTTTAACAAGTCATTACTAAATTCTACGAAGAAATGTCCAATAAATATTTGTTTTAAAATCGATTTTTTTACTTAGTCAAGACTAGTTACAATTTTTCTACTTCAACAATATATACAAATGGTGTATTTATGGGAAAGCTAAATTTAAATATTATGAAGCATAGCCGACGTAAAGATATTTGAACACTTTTTCAGTCACATAATTAAATCCTTACACACACGCTGTGCGTAGAAGCTAATACTGCCTCACAATATAAAATAAAACGATTACGAATATATAATAATTAATATATATAAAGCAAAACCTACACAGAGGTCTACTAAATTGTGTGGAATATTAAGTCGTACGTACGGTAAGTCAAATTCAAAACTTTTTCGTTTTAATATTATTATTAATACTCATTATACTATCCTGCTATGGACAAGTCAGCGTCAATGTACAATAACAAATGCAAAATTACTATCGCTTAAAGAAAATAATTGATTCGAACTCAAAATTACGAATATTTTGCATCTCGCAATATTTTTAGTGATCCTAGCTGTATTATCGAATTAATGGACGCTTACAAAAATAAATATTCTTTACATAGCGTCTCTTACAATATCTTAATTTCTAAAATTCTAAATACTTTTTTTTTGTCTACGCTGTAGTTTTCCAATGTAAGTTTATTGAGATTATTTACTACAACTCCTACATAAGTTACCCTTTTATAAAGTTATTTTTTGTGACTTTTTCACGAACAAGGTTTTTAGCTTGCGTTCTTTGAATTACATTTGAGTAATAAATGACTTATCTTATCATACTTTTCATATATGTATTAGTATCTTAAGCCTTAGGTAATAATATTTCTGTATTTTTACACATTTGATCTTACGAACATTATCAGTGATTATTAAACTTTGAACATTGACGTTGAAAACAGTCAGTCAGGGGAATAATCTTTTGCATAGATCAAAAGATTTTAATAAGAAGTATAAGAAGGAAATTTACATCCGGCTCAAAGGACCAGAAAACGGAAAATTAGTAGTAGATCTAAAGCTAATGGCGCTGACGTTGTACTAGGAGGAATAATTCACCTGGATGTTTCGAGGCCTATTAAATAATAATCCAATAACTTATCATATTTACATCCCCCGACTCGAACCCTGGATTTTCATAATTATTGTACAGTAACAGAGCTCACTTGACACTGCGGATGCGGTTTCGTGTGCATCGTGTGAAGCATATACACGTGGACATGGGCCACGATACGACGGAGCTACGTCTTCACTCGCCGCGAGACCTTCTTCCAGCCGTTGGAGTGGGCGTCGCCGTTCATGGCCCGAGTAAATGATGTCATCCTGTTTTTTGTTTCATATAAGACGTCGGAGTCTGTTTCCGTCTCGGATAAGTCATTGGCCACTGGTTGAAGGAATGGAAATTGATATGTTAAATTCAATTGCGTCGACGGGTTTTTCTTTAAACGGAAGCTTATTAATAATTACTTACGCGGTTTCTGCTCGTGTTCAGCTCGCGGTAGCAGTCGGTATGTGGATCGAACGCGCGGCTTACGCGGTGCGCAAGCGCATAAGCGACGGCCGAGTCTCGCGCAGGCCCATCCCGCTCCGCACAGAGCGCACAGAATGCCGACGCCCCCCACACTTGCATACACCACCGACCACTCTGTATGAGTATCCGGAATTTATAGGTCGTTAGATACAATTTAATATTTTTATGCAATGAAGTCATTGTATAGACTGGAACTTTTTATTTTAAACTAGCTGACCTGGCAAACGTTATTTTGTTATATGCAGTACTTCGAGCATACCTATTTGTTTGCCATAGAACGGTTATTGTGAATTAATTTAAAAAGATAGACATATACTGTTATGAAATATTTTTCCCACTGTATCTTCGCTCCTATTGGTCTGTTGGCAATGTTTTATATAGCATAAAGTCTTCCTCAATAAATGATCCAACCAACACAAGAATGTTTCAGTTCGAACCAGTAGTTCCCGAGATCAGCGCATTCAAACTCTTGAGCTTTACAATATTAGTATAGATGTAATAATATTAGTCCAATATATTACCACAATCCGGCATAGCATCCGGTTGTAGCTGCGTAAATAGGCTTTGCATCCAGAAGGCATCGCAGCGGCATGTGCGTGTCGCTTGGTCACAAATGCCACGACCCGAGCACGTACTGAGGCAGCGAACTGGTCGAATACGCGCGGCTCCGCTGGACAACGCCGCTGGGCGCGATAGACCCAGCGCACGGATTCCTTCCATTGGGGTACCCTGATTAAAATTTCAATTTACAAAGTAACCAAGCAAGTCGTAAAAAAACATTGACTGAACATACACAATATAGAAGTATGTATATTAATGTAACATATTAATATTGTTGGATGGTAAGTGTTATAATAAACAGGTACGCAGATTTTATTATTGATAATCTTTAATATGTCATGGCATCTACTATGTTACCGAAAATTTGAAAGATAACTTGTCAAAATCTTACCTTCTCCGAAAGGAAGAAAATTATCTGGGTGTTCCCCGAATCCTTCTCTCCACGTATCTCCGTCACGTTCACTTTTATATCGTCCTTTAGAAGCAGCATCATCTTCTGCACCATTGAGTCCAGCTGGTTCTTAGTGAACGTGGATATCGGTGTGTGAACTGTCATTTCTATGAGTTTCATTTCCATCGGATCTGGTTTCACTTGGACACTGACTGTGTCACGACCCGTTTCGCCCTGATCATCCGTCACTGTCAGTTCGAAGACGTATCGGCCGGCCTCTATGTTCGCTAGCTGGACAGAGTTGATTTTTATATCAATAAAAAATATGGTGTTGGTTCAAATATTTCGAATCGATTGTTTGGCTAGATATCAAATTTTAGATAAGAATGTAGATTAAACAAATTAAGGAAATTAACTAACTCGTCGTCGTTCATAATTCTTCCTCGTTCAAACGTTCCCTGAATTATACAAGCAAATACCAAGAACATATAATTGTGTTTTGATATAATCTACTTATAGAATAGATTATATTAGATGGAATAAAAATTCTTAGATCTTCCAAATATATTCCACAGTCATTTCTATTATTTAAAAATATTAATGTGAATTAACGGCTCGGTTCAAAATTAAGGTTCATATCCCAACAACATAGATGTTTTATGTAATTGAACTTCAAATATTGCCATCAATATCAAGAGATGTTCACGTAATACCGTTTCTTATTGTTGAAAGTATTTAATTGAATACGTATCGCGATAATAAATAACTTACCAATAAAACGGGCTCCTTATCTGATTCCAAGATAATGGTCCCAGCAGCTAAGCTAGAGCTCAACCTGGTCCACTTCCATGACACTATGCGGAAGTCATCCGAAGATTTCGAGCCGTTTAGAACAAGAACTGGTAGAGGTAAATTCAAGACTTGATCTCCACCAGCGTCCGCTTTGGGAGGGCTGTTTTTATCTGTAATTATAAAAAAGAGTAAATATCGAAATTACATTGTAATTTTATACCTATACACAATTTCTTTGGAAATACCCCAATACAATAACTACTACATTACTAACATTTAATTACAATTCCAATTTTCACAGGTAAAACTACTGTAATCGTGAATATTAATGTTATCCTAACATGCTTTGTTATTTTTTTATATACATATTATGCGACTGTACAGTATTAGTACAATTTAATGGATATGTTAATGATAACAATATAAAAAAGACAGTCCTTATGATATTGATTTGCCTCGCCTTCTTTTCTTTGTAGTAATAGTAAAATAATGATTAAAGTAGTAATGTTAGGCTAGTAACCAATGGGCCATCAGTTCGATTTCCAGACGTGCTAGACGTTATGTCTAGACATTAAACGTGTCGTAGGAAAGGCAATATTCCTTCTAAATCATATACCAAAAAGCAAAAATAGCTCGACAGCGCAACATTATCGGCTCTAGAATGTGGCATTTTACCTTACATTAAGTGAACTCTGTGCTTGTATCTCCAAAAATAATCTGTACTCACTTTGCGTAACAGTGACTGTGATATTATCTGTGGCGGTGTTGCCATTATCATCGAGGACAGTGAGTGAGAAGACGTATTGTCCCTTAGTGAGTGTGGTCGCATTCGCGATAGTCTCGTTAAAACCAATAATGTTAGAGTTAGTCGGGCCAGAGAGGCATCGCCAGGTGTACGCCACTAGCTTGCGGTCGTCGTGCGATCCAGAACCGTTCAGGGTGATCCACGTTTGAGGTAGTGATATGAACTGAAATTTTTGGTTGTTTAGGCTCGAATGGTTGTATTTATATAGACTCTGTTACCCGAAATGAGTTAAACACAACGAACGAGGACACAAAAGTAACCCTCAACTAAGGAGATGAAAGTCGACTTTTAAGTTACTTGTTGGATTAAATAAAAATCCATAGTTGTACCGTCCAGGAATAGTTTGCAGTACAACTTATTTTTATTTAATCAATGTGTTTATTACAATTACAATTCGAGCCTAAAAGCTCCATGTTAGATTCAAAAGGAAGTTAATAAAGAACCTTATCTCATAATTCGACATGCAACCTTATTAAGGAAAGAAGTGAAGATATCATTGGATGCTTGAAATAATTATATGTAAATAAAGCTCATTGGACGGTTTAAAACGCGAGATAATTACAGTCGTTACATTTATGGCACGGTGAGATCACTTACTGTAAATTTAAACCTGCTACGCTAGATAGAAGAAGCATGGGGTCGTAGTTAAAAGTAAATCGCGTTTAAAGCCGTACAAAGTGTTAAGATTTTAAGATTATTTGAACCACAGATACAACATAAAAATCTAATCTGCCACTTTAATTGCACAATTAAGTACGGTAAGTTTTGTGTTGTGTTATATATACAACGTCGATACTTACAGCATCTGGTCCAGCGTCTGCTACGGGCGGTGTATTTGTGGGAGGTTTGACAAACACATGTACTTCTGCGATAGACGATTGACCAGAAGAATCTGTCACTTTCAATACGAACGTATACACTCCTTCCGATAGATTTGATAGCTGGAATAATTATATATTGTTAATTTAATAATTGGGTTGTAATAAATTATAAGCTGTGTTTATCATTGTCTTTCGGGCTGTTCGGCCGACGTGAAGAATTATTAGAGTTAAATGATGATGCCGTCCACACGAGATGACGAAACGTCGAGAACTTCTCGCTCATGTCGGCCGAACAGCCCGAAAGGCAATGATATGCTGAACGATGGCCGTGAAAGCCTTACACAATTTATATAAGCTGTGTTATTAAGTCAGGTCACTGTGCTCCTATAGATTAACATTTTTAGATTATAAACATATAAATAAGTCAAGTCATAAAATTACAGTTGTTACTCTGTCCCTAGCTTAATTTTTGAAATACTCCGTAATTAACTAAAGTTATATATTGGAAACCTCAACATTATAGTGTATTTTTTCTTACTTGGCATTTTTGGTAAGCAACGACTACACTCTATAAAATGGCATAACTAGATTGATTTAATATCTCTATAATTTGTTGCGATCTTTTGCCAAGTTAGAAAAAATACACTATACTTAAAGTATTTTTACCTGCAAATAAGGTGAATGTGTATTCTGCATATCGACGGCTTTATTGGCGTCTTCCGCGGACTTGGTCCATTCCCAGGACGTGATCTCGTGATCATCGGTCGATAGGCTTCCGTTCAGGGTCAAGTTGTTGTTCGGGAGGTAGATTATGACGTCTTGTCCTGGGGATTGCGAATGTTGTAAATGCAGTTTATTCCGATTTCTTTTATTCGTGTAAAATTTTCATGCAGGTGTTACTTCAATAAATTAGAAAAAATACCTGTCTTTTTTTCGTTTAATTGTTTTTGTACTAATTTTATTGGTTAATTAATCTATTTATAAAACCTTTATATTACAATAGAAATTTGGGGAATGGATAAAAAGCATTAATTTTTAGCTTTAGAATTAATTATCTTTACAGTAAAGGTTCTATAGAGAGTTTAACGTTCTAATGCATTTAATTCTATAACGAATCTTAGAAATCGATGATACTAAAATTGTGAACATTTAAACGATAAGACAATAAAGTTTTATTGCAAAACTATTATTAAGATAAGATTATATTTGGCACATTATTTTTATCTTGATTAATTTTATTAGTATATACGACACATATACGTTTTATTACGTAATTGGCTAAACGAAACACTTTCAACGGCATTATACGCGAAATATTATGAGTTGAAACTTATTTCCCTTCGTGACCAGCTGCTGCAAAGCATCGGGTCGTGGTTAAAAGTTTAGTTACATGCTTTAGCACGCTGTGGAGCTGTTTGGTTGAATCTAAAATCGCTTTTTAATTTATGTAACCCCATCATGTGCAATAACATGTCAAAGATATTAAAGTTTTCTAAATTTGTCGTTTGTGTACTACAAGATAATGCTTAAATAACTATTTCCTACTTGTCATATACGAAATATTTTAAACTACTATTTAGTGGGAACAGCCCGTTTCCCCCTTGTGGGGCATAGGGCGAACACATTCCTGTGTCCGTTTCATTGTTCTTTTAACAGGCAAGTAAGTAGTTGATCAGACTTCTGTGTCCTGCCTATATATTTTGTTTCCCTGGGATTTGAACCCAGGACCTCAACGCAATGCAAAGCAATACGTTTAACCATTTGGCTACAGAGGCGGTCAAACTACTACCACTAACTTTTAAATGTAAAACTTATTCTTATTAGATACTGGATTAAAATAAGTAAGGTCATTAATAATATTATTTCTGAATTAGGACTTTTTCCTTACACTTTGCTCAATTTCTCACGTATACCTATGGGTCTGCACTTACCTGCATTGGCCTCTGGCGGATAATCTGTATGATTAAGAACAGTTATGTTGGCTGTAGTGGAGTTCTTCACATGATCAGAGTCTTCCACTGTCAACTTGAACGTGTACTTTCCGGGCTGCTTGAGATCTTTTAGTACGAGTGTGGCTCCATCTTCCAGCGGAGGCTGGTAACCTATCGGACCGGCAGTTAGCTCCCAATGCCACGAGATAATTTGATCATCATCCTGTAAAAAATATTTAGTATTAAAGGGTTAATATGTTTATTAAGGTAATCACAATACTGTAGAGTTTGTTTCTTTGTTTGTACGCGGTAATGTCTGTAACCGCTGGTTTGAATTAAATTTTTTTTTTTTTTTTGCGGTTAGAGGATTTATGGGGGAAGACTAAGGCTACAAAACATTGCGCTAATAGAAGCGAAAATACCCAAAAGGTATATATTAAAGAATGATGGAACTTTAAATGAACTAAATAAAGGTTCCCATGGCTATACGTCTATCTTTTAAGATTAACTTGCAAGAACGATGGAACGCGACCTACGTCGTGGGTAACAGCTTAACTTTATAAAGATGAACAGGAGGATTGCTAAAACAAATTTGGGTGCCCAACATAAGTATTCTACGCGGACGAATATCATATGCAGATAAGATCATAGGGGTGGAATCGATACATTGTGTCAACTAAGACCTAACAGTATTTTGTCTCATTTCATTAAAATCAATGAAGTTTTCCTAAATCCTATTCGTAATATTCTGTACAAAATATAAATATAGAAACGTGGTGCTTAGGTCGCGATAGTGGTTAGGTTTTGCATATTATAATAGATTATTTAGGTCGTATCCAGTCAACCGCGATAATGTATTGGACATACCTCGCTCAGTATTTACGAACATTTTCTGATAATTTTAATAGCTAACTAAATCGCGTTACTATTAAGTTAATGTTATTTCCCTCTATTGAGAGAAAAGACGAACACATTTCTGTATCCATGTCACTGATCAGACTGCTGTGCTTTTTTTGAGCGAAAGAATTCGTCGTTTTCCTGGGCTTCGAACTAGAGCAATACTAGACATTCAACCATTAATCTACTGAAGCGGGCCTCATTTTTTATCATAAAAGAAATATTTATATTTAGCTGCTGGGAAGATGCGCTATGCTATTTGCGATAAGCCGCCATCCGCTTATTTTATTTTCTATTTTTTTGTTTGTTATAATTTTTGTCATCATTAACATGTTATAGTATGTAGTACACATTTTTAGTGTAACTCATGAGTAGTTGTGTTTTCGTTCCGCATGTCTAAAGCAGGAAATAGGTCGAGAGTGCATCTAGTACTGTCTATAGTTTACGCGAGTAGTACACATTTAAATAAAACACTTTAACGGTTTAAAACGCGATATTATTAGTTAAACTTATTTGAAAATGATTTTTAACTTCGGCCCGACGTTTCGGATGCTTTGCAGCAGCCGTGGTCACGGGGAGACGAAGTTAAAAATAATTTTCAAATAAGTTTAACAATACATCGCGTTTTAAACCGTTAAAGTGTTTTATTTAAAAGTGCATCTAGTTTCAATGAGCTGGCGACCTATTTGAATGAAGCCCACGTTTATCCGTCGTCCCCTGCTGTATAAAAGGTCCGGTTAGTATTCGAGGCCCCGGGCTCAATACGTTATAGTCCATATCAAAAGATAAAAAAATAAAGGTACCTTGCTCTCGCTACCATCCAAGACTGCACCGGAATTGGGCAACTTGACGGTTTGTGATTGTGGCGTAATCACCACTACTGGCGGCTTGTTGATTCGTTTTGGTGGCAACACCGTAACATTGGCGTACCCTTCGCCGTACGAGTTCGTTCCGTTCACAGTCACTTTGAAACGATATTCGCCTTCCGTTAGGTCCGTTAGTGTCACTGTCGCTCCGTTTTGTATCATATTACCTGGGGTACAGGAAGGATAATACAATTAAAAATTTCTGTTGGTAGAGAAAACTGCTAATATTGTTTAGAAAAGTTTCAAGTCAGACATTCTACAGTACAGCTACTATATACAGTAAGAGAGGTACTTATTTATGACTAGTTAAATTTTTTGGTTTTGTTGCAATTATTTCTACATAAGAATCTCAAAGTTGTCTTAGTATAAACCCCTAATTTTGGTTTTGGGGCACAACATAGGTTCCACATACTTGAAACTCTATGGAAAGTAAATCGTCAATTAAATAAAAAATACTATCACCTGTAAATGTATCTTTTGGTTGGCCTACAAGTGTCCAAGCATAACTATAATGGCTGTTAGTAGACTTCTCATCGGGTATAGTGTAGGCGGATAATGTTACTTCATTTTCTGGCAATTGAACCTACAAAAATAAACATGTAAAATTACTTAGCTTCATTCTTAATCAATGCTATAACCAAATAGAAAGAAGAATTATATCAATAATTATCTATGAGCAGATAAAGGTACTTTATAACTAATATGTGCTTTAATGTTATTTTTGTATTACAAACAAATAAGTCTACTTACGGTCTGTGAAAGGATTGATACGGTCAAGTTTTGAACAGGTTTATTTCCTTTTTCATCAGTTTTGGTTTCAGTTACTTCAGTTTTTTTCACCGGCTCAATAGCATCTGTTGGTCCTTTTGAATATGGCCTTCTAATTGGAACACAAGCACCTTGCTCATTCATTTCAGTCCCAAGGATACACTTGCATATGCCATTGTGCATGTTGTGGCCTAACGGAATGCATTCGGCATTAAAAGGACAATCATTTGTTCCCACTTCACAAGCAACTTTCTCAAGGAATTTTGAAGCTAGCATCATTTCATTGTCACTATTGTCATATTTTTCGTATCCCTGTGATTCATCATCATCTATAGTGGGTAAGCTATTAATAAAATGCTTTAGGAAGTTGGATTCTTCATCATTGGCAACTTCACTGCGGTGGTTGGTATATCCATACACAGGCTCTTCATCAGCAAAATTACTTGGTTCTTCCCTGATGTTTGATTGCTCTAGAATCTCTGACCAGTTTTCTAAAAAAATTATTGTTTTAACAACTAACTATTTATCACCTTGAGTTAGTAATATTGTCCTAAGCATATCTACTTTAATTGTTTTATACTTTTGTCTCCTTGTTTTAACATTAAGATTTCTTATTGTACAATTTAATGGACTTATAGCAATGATACTCATAGCAGAAGGTAACTGCATTTTTAGAAATACATAATAATATCTGTTTGATTTTCATACAAAAAAACAATAACAATTGCTAGTCCACACTTTTGCGAAAGCAATATACTTTACCATTTGCTAAAACTGGTTTAACAAGTATCATAGAGACATGTGTATGCCATTTATGCCCTACTCTGGGCAGAGGTAAACACAGCTCGTCCGTCACACATTCCACATGGTAACACCTTGAATCTACTATAAATACAATGTTGCAGTTATCTGCTAAGCAACATGCCATCACACATTGCTTTAAACCTTTTAACTCGGTTTTTTCTGTGTAGTTCCCCGCTGTCAAATTACCTACAAATAAGTAGAATAATGCAATAAATATATTTCTTTAATATGTGGCAGTGGTTTGATTCAGAAATGCACACTGAGAAAGATTCTCCATACTTATTTTCTTGTTAATAAAAATCAATTTCAAGGAATCTTAAATGTTTTAAAGCTACAGCTGGTGAAAGGGTTTAATCCAATCCTTTTCAAAATGTCTAAGCTTAGACTAGACTAGTGAAAATACTCAATGTTTATTGTTATTTAAATATATTTAAAAAAAATAACAAATTATCAGCTGTAAGCAGTAACATATGTTTGAAAACTATTTTAACTGTGTTTCTAAAAATCAATGTACATCCATACATATTTAACTAAAACTGTCTATTTACTATACCTGCTGGCATGTAGTTGTCGAAATTTTTTGGGAACAACTTTGGGCATTTATTATTACTTTCGTACTTTTCAGTCCATGATTTGCTGTACATAGTTAGACTGAATTGTATATGTACTAAAAGTACGATAATGCACACAATACCTCTATTCATTTTGACTTTGTATGTTTCGCAATTTTAAAACGTATTTCACTTCATAACTTGTATAGCGACTTCAACAAAATCACGGTATATAAAAATTATCTCAGGAAGTAAAGAGTTAGATACGAAATATGTATTTATGAGTGGGCGATGTGATAAAGAAATAATTGTATGAAAATAAAAACGGATACACTGCCCGGCTTTGACAACGGACTAATTACAGTACACGTTGCAAGCAGCGAATTATTTTCGGCAATTTGATAAAATGTTATTCAGCTTTTAATAAATTCAGCGTATAATGTATATTATTCTGAAAATTGAAATCTACTACACAATAGTTAATAGTGACTTTGACAGTAGGTGTATCGTATTAGTTTGACAGTGCGTTTTTGACGTATTTTAGGGATGCCCTTTGATACAATTATTTTGGTAATAATCGATTACTTTACGATTATTCGTAAATGTAAGTTATTTGTTATTCAATTTCAGATACATATACAATTATATTCCATTAATTAAAAGTTTGCGATAAGTATACATGTTAAATGTGAATTTCTGTAGTTTTTATTATGGGAGAGAGAAAAAAATATTTAATTCAACTATTAAAAACTACATAATATATATAAATTGTATGTAAATCATTATGATTTTGATAGTTTTTAATGTAAAACAATACATATTGTAAAATAATAGAAATACATCTAGTTTTCGTCGAATCAACGAAACTCTTATTTCTATTTGTAATCTGCTCTATTAGGTTTTGTCATTAATTTCATGTTATGAATTCGTGGTCATATCAATAAAACGAACAATATTTCTCTTATTTTCAATTGTATTAATTGAATACTTGTGATAATGGGAGCTGGACAAATCGGTGGCATTGCCACGTTGTGTTAGTTTTCAACTTTTAATTGTTTTTGCTTATTAAGATCGGTAGAGTTCGCCATGGTCCTAATAGTAAAAGTGATACCTACCACTAAATTTCCAACAATTCAAATAATAATTTTGGCTTTGTATATAGTTGTTTTAATTATATCGTTTAAAGACAAAAAATAATATGATTATTCCAATGCACGATGTCTTGAGAAGAATCGTACGTAACGTAGGTATAACAACCTACCTCTTATTTTATCTAGTTAGATATTCTTTATTTACTTACAGTGGATATTGATTTTCAAAATGCCGCTGGTTTTCAAGGAGTACCAGCACAGTCGACAGAAGGACAGTTCGTTGTAAGTGCAATCAATTATTTTGCAATTTTCAGTTCATTTACAAAATTTGCGAGAATACGAACTCAGAATTTCAAAAGCCATAAAAAGCAGTAAACACTAAACTGTGGTGGCGTTTTTATTTGTAATTAAATTTTCACAGATACATTATTTATCTCACGCGATGTTATTCTGCGTGGGCGCACTGATCGAGCCCCATGTGGTTCTGACGCCTGCAATATGCGTTTTTGGGGAGAAATATAAGTTCTTCGTGTATGCCGGCACACATAGGTTCCTAGAAGGCTTAGGAATAACGAGGCAGGTTCAACATCTTTGCATTCATAAAGGTAATCTACACCTTAAAAAATAATTCTTCATTTGGAACTTAAATTGCTTCCTGCAGTAGACCAAAATAATAGAGATGGAAGATTCTGACTACTAGGTACTAAAAACGGTTTATTTTAGTACATATAATCTGTCTTATATTAAGAATAATATTTCACCCTCTTCCATCGAGTTAAACTCGTCATACTTGCTCTAACAGAGCAAGCTTTTGCTCTAGAAAGCAATGAATGTGTTTTGGTCTACGTGGTATATCTTATAGTTATTTTATTAGACAATAAACTTTTTTCTATCGTCTTTAGGAAATAACGAGGTCAGATTTATTGAATCAGTATTTTCTGATGCGGTTAAACTTATACTTTGAAGGTTACAACCATACAGCGCGATGGATGCAGTGTTCTCCCGATAACCTTGCACTTCTAGTATTAAACCAGCAGTTTTTCTTTCACAAACGAGAACCAGGTACTACTTATGTATTGAACAGAGTGCGGTACGGTGTAACGGTGGACTTGGATAAAAGAATTGGTGACCCCACTTGCCATTATTTTGGATGGGGCAGCAGGCGCAACGTAAGTTTTAATTTGTTTTTAAAAAAAGTTTAGTCAGTAATAAGTTTGTGGGTCTGTTTTACTGATCGTTTCTATATCCTCGGCACCTCGGGAATCGGTGACTGTATTTCAATCTAAAATTGTATGATAATTTTTAAACAACCTAAATTCCAGGCTGTTAGATAGAGTGTATATATTTTCCTACGCAGTCGGGTAAGCTATGAACTTACGTCATCTTTCTAAGTGCACTATTGAAGATTGTTTGCATGCTGTATTGTACTTTAAAGTGTTCTGCAAATACTTAATACGTAAGGGAGCCAAGTAATTTCTGCCAACACTGACGGATACATAGACAATTCTATTATAATAATTTTGCTTCTCTGTTCTTTACAGGGATTAGGCTATAACTTATAAGAAATTATTGTATTAAAGTAATACTTACAATTAAATAAGCATATTATAATTATTGATTAATAAGGCTTTTGGCATGATGCTTTCAGGGCTACCTGATCCCACTTCTGATAGACCTGTTAAGGGTGGACGTCACCTTACTACCGCCGGAACACTGCCTTGAGATGTGGAATTATAAAAACAAATATCTTTGTATACAACAGCCTCCTTGCAAGGTGTGATAATTTCATCATCATACTTTGTCAATATTGAACGAAGTACTAGGAAGTCACCCTTTGTAGGGACAAATATTCTGTTGAGATAAGCTATTCGTAGGTTTGTGATAAACTGCTAAAGATTTAATATATTTTAAAAAGTAAAACTCGGACTATATAGCTAAGTATATAGACTATATACCTATCCGTTTAACCTGATTCAAAATCAAAATGTTTTGTTTAATGTAGTAATTAATAAATGTAGATGTATCTATAGATAATACGACTACCTACTTCGTCTATTGATATGGCATAAAAACCTTATACAGTTAAGAAATCATAATTAGATTAGTCAGTTTTCGGGAGATCAAAATTAATGCGTTGCTAGCTAGCTAGCTTCAACAGCTGGAAATCGAGCTACGAAATTAAATGCAATAATGACAACTTTTCTCTTGCACGTTATTTTCTATCATTATTATTGAAAGTTCTTGTTTTATATTCGTTCAACTTTTCGTTATAGTTTCATTAATTAAGTTATATTTTTATAGTGTACTAAACAATAAACAACAAATAGTTACTATTTTTTTTCAGACAGAGAACCATGGAGTACTATGCCCGGTAAGGCCACATAGGCAATTTATGTTTATTTCAAACCAATATTAGTTAAGAGTTCTCAAATATTGTCAAGTCAAACATGTAACTACTTGAACATTGTACATTGTGTTATTAACGGACTGAAGAAATTGGATTCTCAAATGGGATGTGTGTTTGAAATCTTTGCTGTTATTTTATTATTTAAAAAGATTTTCGCAAGGGAAGCATGCATTTATAGAGAATTGCGAATTTCAATGGACAGAGACGATAAAACAATAGCTTGGTTGGCTAATTACACCTGTATTATCTTTTCCGTATTTCTTAAATTCATACTAATATATAAAGCTGAAGAGGTTTTTATTTGAACGCGCCAATCTCAGTAACTACTGGTTCGAATTGAAAAAATATTTTTGTGTTGGTAAGAACATTTGTCGAGGAAGGCTATAAAACGCGCTACGCTGCGACTAATGTGAACAAAAAAAAAATAGGAGAAATTATTTATTCTTGTGGGCTTCCGTTGCGTACGCTGCGCAAACGGTTCCAGATACTCAAAAAAATATGTATGAAAAAATGTTTCCTCTTTAAATGATCTCATGGTCCGCGACAGTATATATCTGTCTTTTAAGAGTAACTTGCAAGAACGACAGGACGTGGACGACGTCGTCGGTAAAAGCTTAAATAACTATTCTATGCGGACGCAGTCGCTAACACGGCTAGTAAAGTTATAACTAATTTCTAAGACTGTTGGCATATACCTATTTCTTGCTGTAACAGGATGACATGGGAAGCGTCCTCGTTTGTTCTGGTTACGCCCAGGGCATGATGACGTCACGGTTGATAGATCGGCCTTGCGGCGTCGGCTTCATCGACCTCAGTCAGTACACCAAGTTCCTGACCTGCGGCGTGGATGACTCCCGGGATGTGATTGACCAAGACGAGTTCATGTCTTTCGATTTCCATACAATGAAACCACCGTCAACACCAGCACTTGCTACGGCCGTCATTTCAAACGAAACAGAGACGTGATCATTTTTTGTTGATATAGATAAGAATGTACGTCTAAATTTTAAATAAAATATTAATATTTACTAAAATTCCAGCGTTGATGAGGATTTAAGGAGTCTTTGCGTTTTTTTTTATAATAGACGAAGACCGACAATCACTTGATGGGAGGTGAAATGTCCGAACCATACAACCAACATCCCAGCAAGATGCATTGTCGACCTCATTTGAATTTGGAATTATTCTGAAATATATCTGAAATATTTTGAAATCCACAAACTGAAACTGAACGCCATTAAACTTCACGGCTTTTTCATCTGTGGACGGTGGTTCGTGACCCGGACGGAGTGTTCGATATTCCTACCACTTATTCAATATCCAGATTTCCAGACGAAGTCCAACATATCTCAGAAAAATTTGAAACATGTTGGACCCGATGGGGATCACACCCACGACCCGTTGGTAATTAGCCATACATTGCTACCATAAGACCAACGATCCCGTCTAAATGCATGGCTTATACAACCAGAAAAGCACGCAGTAACAACAAAACGCATTTGTCGCATTATCTCCCACAATCACCTCACAAAGCAAAAGGAATTAGGTGGGACTTAAATATAGTGAATACCAATTCCAAATTCTTACCACGTCACATCAAACTGTTATATATTTCTGAAATTATACAAAAAGATATTGATTGTCTACTAGTAATGTATTTTTAATTAAACGCTGCTCGTCTTGTGATTTTCACTTGATGTCCGTTTATAGGAAATAGAAGCATCTCGATTTTTAGTGGCCCGATTTCATCAGCTTCTATCTTGTAACATCTAATGATGCTCGATATTATACTCTTCATGATTATCATACCGAAGTTGCGACCTGAAAAATGTTTCAAGCTTAAAACCTCTTTTGCAATCTATTTGATACATTATATATTATAAATGTTGGATTTTATATATATATATATATATATATATATATATATATATATATATATATAATAATTGGAATTTGGAATAATTTTATTTGACAATACATATCAAATCTCTTTCTTATTTGTTGTGTTATGATGAAAGTACCACGAACACTATGCATGCCCACTGCCCAGTAGTTTACGCGAGTAGTACACGTTTAACGGCTTAAAACGCAAATATATTTTTAACTTTCGTCTAGCCTTAGTTAAAATAAGTTTACTTAATATATTGAAAGTGTTTCCAATAAAAAGGCATGCCCTCTTTTGTCTACCGTTCTCCTACAATAAACAACGTAAGAACGATTTGATAAGATGCCCAAGCCCAAAAGCTTATTTATAACATAAGAAGTATACCTATACAATTCCTAGATCCGTAGCTAAAAGGCACAAACGCAGCTGGATGCCTTCCAATAGATCGTTCAGGTAGGAACCTATCTGGATCGAAGTCGTTCGGTTTGGGGCCCCAAATGCCCTCGGACCGATGCATTGCAAAGGCTCCAATCGCAGCACCAGTACCAGCTGGTAAAGTTACTTTGCTATGAGCTGAAATAAGGTAAGCTATTTAGAAATAGGCAGTTCAACGCGCACATATACAACTTTGACGGGCTAGTTGGTGTATATGTATACGGGCCGATCGCGAATGGGTCGAAGATGTTCCTAATAATATTTAATTTAAATACTGTCTATAGTTTACGCGAGGAGTATACATTTAAATAAAACACTTTAGCGGTTTAACACGCGATATATTAGTTAAACTTATTTGAAAATGATTTTTAACTTCGTCTCCCCGTGACCACGGCTGCTGCAAAGCATCCGAAACGTCGGGCCGAAGTTAAAAATCATTTTCAAATAACTTTAACTAATATATCGCGTTTTAAACCGTTAAAGTGTTTTATTTAAATATTTAATTTATATTTTTTCCTGAATCATGTTGGGCTTCGTCTGGAAATCAGGATATGAAATGTGTAGTAGAAAATAGGAATATCCAAATTCCGTCCAGGTCACGAACCGCTCACAGACACAAACGCCATTAAGTTTAATCGCGTTTCGGTTTCAGTCTGTGGATTTCCGAATATCCAATGCCAAAATAGATCGTCAGGGCATCTTGTTTAGATATATGGCTGAAGTATTTCACCTACCAACAAAACCTGAATACGTGATAAAGGAGAACAAACAAACAGGGTTTGTCTGTTCATAAAAAAAATATCTAGGTACTGATTGTGTCACGGTAGGCTTGTGTTATGTATTCACTATACTGAAGTATTTAATAGTCGTACTTATTAAAAAGAAAAAGTATTAAGACTTACGTAAGTAAAGAGGTTTGTCAACTTTTCGGGCAATAATTGGTACCACGGTGTACAAACGCATGCTCTCCTTAATCACACGCTCCAAACACTTCATTTCCTGGATATCTTCTTTGTTAGCACCTCTCAGTGAATTTTCGAAGATTTTCTCTTGTCTTGAATAAAACAATATATTTATATACAAAGTTATAACTATGCGAATAATAATTTAAAATATTATTATTTTTGCAAGTGTGTCTACGTAAAGAGCGTGTTACATATACTTAAAATTAGAACAAAGATGAATTCTCCGACATTTTAAATATATATTAATAAAAATTCTTTTTTAACCGTTAATTTGCTGTCATGGTCAATATCATCGTTATTTCACCTCGTGTCTAGTGCAGTAGTAGTCTAGCCCAACGGAGGTAAGCGAACAAATGTTCATGGAGAATTCGCATGTAGCGAAAACATTTCCGTGCCTCTTTTACTAATCGGTATTTAACAGGCAAGTAGTTAAATTCTGTCTGTACTTTAAGCGGATTTAAATAAAACACTAACGGTTTAAAACGCGATTTATATTCGTTACACTTATTTGAAAATTAATTATGCTTTGCAGCCGCCGTCTCCCGTGACCACGGCTGGTGCAAAGCATCTGTGATATATATATCGCGTTTTAAACTGTTAAAGTGTTTTATTTGAAGGCAAGTAGTTGATAAGACTTCTGTGCCCTGCTGGACCTGAACAGTCTATTTTTTCGTCAGGATTCGAACCTAGGTTCTCTCGCGTTTATTATTTATTCGAGCGAGTATATTATTTATTCGATACTTACTCATCGATAACTGTCTGTTGAACGTCTTGGTGTATCCCAAGAAGAACTAATGTGTAGGCGATAACGAGGGCAGTCGTATCGTTCCCAGCGATGGTAATAGAGTCGATATGCTCACGTAGTTGCTCATTGGTGAATTCTATTTCTCGCCCGAACAGCAAGTCTAGGACCGCTTTCAACTTTCCCCCTGCATTTAAAATATTAATTCGATATACAAGATATTTTGTTGACCGATATGATTACTTTTAACAATATCAATACAATTTGTACCGTAATTATCGTTAAAGCGACAAAAATAAAGAAGATTTTTAATAAAAAATCACAATAAATGAGCGAAGATTTTAACAGCTAAGTCAGCATCTTTACCTAAAACTTGCCAAGAGGTAGATTAGTTTCAGCAAAAACACCAAATCATTTCCTTTTTTTATGGTGATATTCAGGTAGAGACAACATTATTTTACTGTTATGCCAATCAATTTCGGTGATAAAGCTCTTGAAACTTCTTTTTTATTTACAGATTGACATTATTATCGAACACAAATCGAGGTAAAATACTTCAATATAAAATAAATTAGTGACATAGACACTAAAATGTGTCTGCCGCTTGCATAAATATAATATTTTCAGATTAATTAGCAATATTTAAAGATAATGAAACATAATATTGAAATATCGTATTCAAGTTCATCTTTGAGTAAACACTTGTCGCGTAACGTAATAAATTAAATAAAGTGTTACAAAACCATGAGGACCATAGAGTAACCCGTATATAATTTTTATATGTAATTTTAGTAGTTATTGTCTGTCTCTTTAGTAGAATTCACTACTGAAACTTATCATTTAATTTTTATTATAGGTACGCATCACGGATATAATTTTTGACCCTTATTAATTTATTTGATTCGTTCTTTGTTCATTTTTAAATTGAAATTAAATCGACTTGATCGAAATGTAGTAATTAACTAAAAATACTGCCAAGTTCAAATTCGATACACGTCGCTTCCATTTCATTGCCTAACACAAATTTCTTAATGATTTTTTTTACTCATTTTAAGTCTATCGGTTGTTATCGTATGTTAAGCTTCCGATGTAAATCTCGGTGGTGCAAGTAAATCAGTTCGCAGACTCGCAGCTAGTATGGGATAGTTACGTCATAGTTTGAGGAAACTAATAAAATTGCCTTATTTATCCATAAACCCGCCGTACACTATGTCTATTTCAAAGCCCATTGTCTTGGAATTCACATTGACATTGTATAAACAATATTTTATTAGTACCCTGACATAAGTGTAGAACCATTCATATAAGTTAAATAAAGTATAGTTCTTTGAGCCATTATGTGCGTTTTACGTTTCAAATTCATTCCGATAGGGGCTCGTGGTTAAGTTCCGTGGAAAAATATAACGTTCGATTACGCCTTTATGACCGTCTCTGCCTCGAAATAGTGTTATCATTGCCTAGCTATGCTTTAAGCAAAAGAAGACCTGGGTTCTAATCACAGAAGAACAACCAACTGCCCATAAATAAAATATAGAAACAAATACAGAATGTGTTTACTTCATGTCTCATTTTTTGTTGGCTTACGTTACACTGTTTTTATAGCCATTCGTACCTTCATCCATATAATATTTTTATGATAGAGAAGGACAGACAAGTATAGTGTACACTTGATGGTAGCTGAAATACTCCAACCGTATCACTTCTGAATAAGGATCACTGTCGACCTATTTTCTCTTGGATATTCGGAAATCTACAAAGCGAAATTGAAGCGCGATTAGCCTTGATGGCTTTTACATCTGTCACCCACCCATTTATAATCTAGATTTCCAGACATGTTGTACCCGTTGGGGCCCGAAACGATGACCCGTTCATATCTATAGATTGCTAACATTACTCATTAAAAAAAATATCGAGTACCTACTGTTCAGATTAAAATACAACAATAATTCCTACCCATCTCTATAATATAATACTATGAATGTCAGATGCATTTTCTAGAGTAAAATATGCATAACAAGCGGATTTTAACTGAGTGTGAATTGTATTACAACTATAAAATATAGTGTGAATAATATAGTGCTAAGTGCTTAGAAATATGTTTGACTTATACGTGAAATTGTCAGAATTACTTGTATCGAATAACGTAACTATAGAGTCAAATCGCTGGGTTAAATTGTTTGTTTTTTTTTGACAAAGCAGCACAGACAAGCATGGAAAAGAAACAGCCTTATACAGTTGCGTAGCTAGGTGGACAGAGGCCCCGGTCTACCTAATCCTAAGGCTCAAGAAGAAATCGGGTCCTGATCCCCTCTTTTAGCATATCTTGAATTAAATGAACTTCCAAAGTTATAAATAGCAACAAGAACGTTTAAAAATCCTTTTCTTCTACGCTTATATCTCCCGGGGACCTGGTGCACTGCACCACCTGGCTCTACGGTAGCTACGCCACTGGCCTTGTAACAGAATACGCTTTCGATCTATTTTTGATTTGAACGAGTCATTTAATAATATTGTCAGTTTTTAGACAATTAAGAACTTAGGAACTTAGACATTCAAGTATTTAGAGAGGTTGAAATCTTGAAAACGTATGTAGAATGATCGATATCTACAGACAAGACTTGAGCCCACGATCCGTGAAATTTCTCTATCAATCGAGCTACCATGTCCACGATATAGCAATCTATACATTCTAGGAATGGATTGTTGCAATGTTTATACATACTTTTTCAATATTGCCGGTGAATTTTATTTATAAATCAATAGGTGTTGCTTAAGGCACCAAATAAATTTTACAAAGTTACAAAGTGAGGTTCAATTCAGCAAGTTGCGTATATATTAATACAAAAGAAAGCTATTATTACCTGGCTGTTTATCTTCGGTCGGGTTTTCCTTATTTTTCTCATACTCTTGGCGCTTCTTACGCACCACCTGAAATGGTGACGAGTTTATTTGCTGCAAATAAACTGTACTTTGCGTTTGACGCAAGTCTTATTAGAATTAAATTAATTTCACATAAACGTGTGAGTTTTCGTGGGAAAAATATGTTGAAAATATGTCGAATAATAGTCATAGATTTAAACTTATTTATCCCACAGGGTTTCTCTTTATAAATTATTATAAAACCCAATGCTCTCTTTTATTTGTGATTACACTAAAACTTTTATAGATTTAAAAAGCTTTCAAATACAAAGTAAATTCCTAGAAAGAAAGAAAGAAGAAGAAAAAATATTTAATGCCACAAAATTACAAATCCATAAAATCCACAAAACTAGATTCTTAACCTAAAATTTTGTGGCACGTCGGGATGCAGACTCAGCTGAATGCTGCACGAAGGGCCCTTCCCTTTTTTCAGTCTGCTCCCTCTGGCCGAAATTAAAAATGTGAGTGCGTGTGTGAGTTCCGTAAGGTGAAATAAAAATAATGAGTGTAAATATTAAAACTAACCATGTTAATACTCTCTCCTCTATAGTTTACGAGAGTAGTACACATTTAAATAAAACGTTTAACGGTTTAAAACGCGATATATTAGTTAAACTTATTTGAAAATGATTCGGATGCTTTGCAGCAGCCGTGGTCACGAGGAGTCTCCCCTTGACCACGGCTGCTGCAAAGCATCCGAAACATCGGGCCGAAGTTAAAAATCATTTTCAAATAAGTTTAACTAATATATCGCGTTTTAAACCGTTAAAGTGTTTTATTTAAACTAACCATGTATATATATAACTATATAATAAAATAAAAACAAAAATAAATTATGTTTGACAGAATAAATAATTAAGACTGCGGAACAAGGTATAGGCCCACATACCCTTTACGTTGAATGGCGAGAAGAACGATTTTTAGTTTTATTTTAAAAAGTAAATATGATTTGACCTCTTTTATTGGCGGCGGAATAGTGTTGAAAACCACTCGCTTTATGTTTTGGAATTTTCAGCTGGAACTTATCTTTACTGCACTTATCCTATCCTACTGTACCTACTTTAACAGATTTAAAGAAGAAACTTCCAAATAATGTATTCTTACCTCATCTGTGAACTTATGTGTAAGATGGATATTTGTCTTCTGCTGCTTGGCATACGGTGTCAAGTTAAAGAGGCAGTCAGGCTGGAGCCATACTTTGAAAAGGCGCATGTTCAGTATTTCCATGACAATGTGGCGCGCGCGCAGGTATGGCGTGTCTGGAGAATGCTGTACGTCCATGCGTTCACCCATTGCTGTTTCTATAGATTATTAAAGGTATTATTTTTACGGCTTTTCGTCCTTTTTATATTAAAATAATAGTAGGAAACTTTATAAATCTAAATTACTGCTTAATGTTTGAAATTGTTATTATTATTTACACGTTATAGCACGTGTTTACAATATAATTAAAAAAATAATAATAATGTTAACGTTGAAATAACATTGCGCGATAGGTGCTTAAGTATGAATATCTTAAAAAATTCGATGCTGACGTAGAGGACACGGTAGTTGAATTGGGTAGAGCAGCAGAAAACGGTGTGGATGCCGGTTCAAGTCGTAATTGGTTCAATCTCAATAGATTGTCAAATTTCTGATTAATATATTTACCAAAAACGATATCCAGGGTACAAGCTGTTATATACTTCAACACGTCGAATTTCCCTTTTCCCGACATCTCTTGAAGCCTCTCAAGCAATACACCTGCTTGATTGGAGATCACATCTACGTATTCCTCAACCACCTTGTTGTGAAACACGGGTAATAGTACTTTCCTATGTGTTTTCCATAAACCAACTGTTAACAAAGGACTAGCTTAGTCAAATAGTTAAAAACGCAAAGTCGACGAATTTAAATTCAATCTTGTTGTACATATGCAATATCTTAGAGTTAGGAAAATGGTAGTCCGTTAAGTTACCTGTATTATCTACTGCTTACTCTATTACTATTGTACTCATAATATAATAATATAGACTTATATGATTTACAGTACTCACGTGGTGCTATAAACAGACCATGGCCAAGCCAAGGTCGAAGAAATCTGTAGACGACATCCTTATCCAAACAGTTGTCCAACAGTACTTGAGTGTCTTCTGGGTTTACTATGGCTGCAAAAAGTAAAATAATGATTCTATCTACCAAAATCCCTGTCAAAATCGAGTAAGCCGCTATTGACCTAAACCTATCCCACTGCAAAAAGTCGGCGCAAAATATAATAAATATATGTTTAGACAGACATGGATACTGCATATATAAAATAGTGCTCAAGTAATAGCTATATTCTGTCTGTTGGAGACGTTTCTTCAGAACCAATGTATATACATATAACCCCATGTCATAAATAAATACCTTCCATCAAGCATATCTCTTCTGTTATCAACGTGTATCGTTACATATTATATTAAATACTTACCGAAATATAAATTGGGTCCCAACCAAAGCTTTACAGCACCATTATGTTGCAACGCTAAGTTTGCGATAGATTCTATGTTGCGTAATATTTCTGGAAAACAAACCTAATTCAAACACTGCCTACGTAGGAAAAGACAATTGTTTGCAGTACTTTTGTAAAACACTCGACAAACAATAACTCGTGTCATAGAAGTGGTATTGAAACTATGGTATTTGCCAACCATGGTTTTTTGTTTCATATGTCCAAAGGAGCTTATGTGTTTCTTTGATAAATAGGATAAAATCAAATTTGAATACTACGCAAGTGGTACCTACACATTAAATATATAATTAATGCATTAACACATATTAACGATTCAAAACATGATTTATATTTGATGATAAAAATCTCTTTATGCAAATTTTTATATATTTAATTATTGTTTAATACGGTTATAATGGATAAATTAAAAACAGTAATGTGCTAAAGCAATTTAAAGACATAATATTGTAGAACCTACGTATTAGTTTGGTTGATTGACATTTAATAATAGTTAGTGACATTTAAGATTGTTTCAAAATATAATTAATTAAAATGGAATATTATTATATGTTTCTCATAAATACATGTCTATGGAGAGGAAACATTAATCGTTAATTTTTTAAACTATAACATAAAGTTACAAATTTTATGTGGAAATGTGTTATTCTTTAAAATGTTAATGTTAATTATAAAATTAAGTGTAATTATAAAAAATAATGATTTAAAATAATATCTACGTATCTATGAATTTTAAAATAAATAAGAAACTCGTAAATATTCCGTCCACTCATCCCACTCTGTAACTGCGTAGCACTTTTTGTAGCTAATGTAGCTCTTCCGTTTGAAACCCCAAATAAGTTTAGTATAAGTTAATAATAAAATTACCTCATAGAATAGTAAATTATTTAATGCTATTCTCTGATATTAAATTACTAGTTCTTAATTGACTAATTGTATAAGTTCAAGCATAAATATTTGTTTTAAGACAAAATAATAAAACTCTTAACAAAATTATAATTCACTAGCTCTCAATTATTCTCTTAACTTTTGCCCCGGAATAACAATGTATTGCTTTATTTAGTTGTAGGTTTTATTTTATAATTATTACTCAGATAAATGTTGAAAGGTACGTACTTTGATTATCACCCAGGAACATCATGGCATTACCAACTATCGGCAAAGTACCACCCGGTGCAGGAAGATCAGCTGTAGCTTTATCCAATTTTCTCGCTTTAATTGAATAGAAAATTAAAAAGCAGCCCGCGATAAAGGCTAACACTACTAAAATTATCATTTTACTTGTTAAATTAAAGATCGTTTAAAGAAGTTATTTTCTTAATTTTTTTTTTTTAATAGCTCATTAATTAATTTTTATATTAGTAGGTATAGAAGACGCGTCCGCACTGCATGTTAAGGTAAAATAAAACGAGTAGTAGTAACGTCTCTTACTAGGTGACGCTGATTTTTCCCCCGATCTGATTGGGGTCTACGATGACTTCACGATCAGCAAATTTATTAAAAACACTTTGCTACGCATTTATTTAACAAGTACTCATATTTTAAACTGTAACCCGCCAACTAGGTAACTAAAAAGCGCCAATATTAAAAACGCCTAATAAACATTGACATTTTGATAACTAATGACATTTTAAATACTGCTTACCAAGAAAATCTTGAGAAACTTTTAGGATTGTGCTTTTATGTGTGAACCGTACATAATTACAAAATATACAATATTTTTGTTAACTATGGTACCTGCCCTATTACTAAATATAGCCTATTACTTTGAATAAAATTAATTTTGGTGAATTTGGCGCCATTGTAGAACATCCTTAAATTTCCAAATCATTATTTAATACAATATGAAAAAAAAATAGCATTGTGCTATTATAATATAAAAATTCGATACGTATTTTATTTAAAATATTGACATTTATTTTTCTAAAACATGCTAACAAAAATTTCTACAATCGATTCATCATTTCGTTGTAGATGTATCGATTACTCGCACATCACTACTAACAAATCTCAACAAAACATGGCTGCTTTAATTTGGTGGACGTTTGGAAATCGGTAGCATTCCGCTTTTCACAGTTTATTTAGGTTATAGTGAGAATTTATTTTTAAAGTAAAACTATAACTTTTTAATGTAAAATAACAACATAAGTGCAGTGCGGTGTCAGGAGTGGTGTATAATGTTACTCGTTGTTTCTTGATACAAGGTAAGAATGTGATGACTAGACTCGGTGAACGCTTTCAACTTCTATAATGTAATGTATGGCATTTCTCTAACTAGGTATCGAAGTTATAATCATGGATTTTGGACACCCACCACCAAATTTGGCCATGCCGCCGCCCGGCATGGGTAACATGGGGCCGCCTTTGGGCCCTCCTGGTCGCAACAACATACGCCATAATTTTAGACCTTATAATTATCAAATGCGCTTCCCACCTCAAGGTCCATTAAACATGACCCAAGATGATTTCGACGGTAAACGTTTGCGTAAATCAGTCATGCGTAAAACTGTAGATTATAATTCTTCTATTATAAAAGCCCTTGAATGTCGCGTTTGGCAAAGAGACTGGAGGGACAGGCATGTACTACAACCCGATGCTATGTATACTCCAGAACTCTTGCCCCCTCCATCTTATCCTGACAATCCTATCAACGCCGTAACAACCCGTTTTGTTAAGACAGCAACAAACAAAATGAGATGTCCCATATTTGCTGTAGCGTGGACACCTGAAGGTCGCAGATTAATAACAGGAGCCTCATCTGGAGAGTTTACTCTGTGGAATGGATTAACATTTAATTTTGAAACAATTTTACAAGCTCACGACTCACCAGTTAGGTCTATGGTATGGTCTCACGGTGAAGGCTGGATGGTTACAGGAGATCATTCTGGTTTTATCAAATATTGGCAGAGCAACATGAACAATGTGAAAATGTACCAAGCACATAAAGAAGCTGTTCGAGGTATTAGTTTTAGTCCCAGTGATTCAAAGATTGTAACATGCTCTGATGATGGTACACTACGGATCTTCGATTTTTATAGATGTCAAGAAGAAAGGATATTGAGAGGACATGGAGCTGATGTTAAATGTGTGCAATGGCATCCAACTAAAGCTCTCATTGTATCCGGTAGCAAGGATAACCAACAACCTATAAAATTATGGGATCCAAAGTCCGGAACAGCACTCTGCACCTTGCATGCTCATAAGTCTACTGTAATGGATTTAAAATGGAATGAAAATGGTAACTGGCTCATTACTGCTTCAAGGGACCATTTACTGAAATTATTTGACATAAGAAAACTTGGTACTGAACTTCAAATTTTTAGGGGACATAAAAAAGAAGCATCCAGTGTTGTTTGGCATCCCACTCATGAAGGTTTGTTTTGTTCAGGTGGTTCTGATGGAGCTATTTTATTTTGGAATGTTGGTACAGATAAAGAAGTTGGTTGTATAGAAGGTGCACATGAGTCTATTGTCTGGACAATGGCATGGCATCCCTTAGGTCATATATTGTGTTCTGGGTCAAATGACCACACATCAAAGTTTTGGACTCGTAATCGTCCAGGAGATCAGATGAGAGATAAATACAATTTGAATACATTACCACCTGGAGTTCAGGATGATAATGAATTAGAAGAACCAGGTGCAATACCTGGTATGGGTCCAGAAGATAAGGTGGAAATATTTTCTACAGATACTGATAAAGTTATACCAGGTTTAGACTTAGATACCACACACATACCAATGGAATTTGAGAAGAAGGTCAAGAAAGTTCCATATAGCAAGCCCATACCCAGAAACTTCCAAGCCCAATGGAACCATGGCCCATCCATGGATGATGCTGCCACAGAAGCATTAACTCAAGCTCTGGTAGAGTCAGTTCCAGGGGCTGTGCCCCTGCACCAAATCCAACCATCTGCCATTTTCGTGTACGGAAGACTTATTCCTGTTGAAATGGGCTCAAAACTTGAAAAGGCAATAGCTGACGGTCCTATAGCTTTAAAGAAGTACATAGCTACTGGAGAAGTTGAGGAACTTCATGATATGATGCCTCATTTAGAAGACGACGCCGATGAGGACAATTTCACACCATTTGAATATCCTAGTAATGATAATGAGAATGAAGAGGTGGAAGATGAAAATAAACAGAAAGATGACTATGAGGAAGAACAGTATTATGATGAGGAAATGGAATCAAGTAACCAGAACAATCAAGACAATTACAACAACTATGATAATGGCCCGAATATGGGGAATATGATGCCCATGAACAATATGCCACCGATGATGGGACCCCCAATGAACATGGGAATGAGACCCATGGGCCCACCAATGCACATGAATATGCATATACCTCCACCCCACATGGGTGGCAGGCCCCCTATGCCACCAATGGGTAACATGCCGCCCATGGGTAGCATGCCACCTATGAATAACATGACGCGTCCTCCATTTCAAGATAATGGTTATAATAAGGGTCAGTATGATACCAGCCAGTCATATAATCAAGATAATAATGATTACAATGAAGAAGAAGGCTATGATCAAGGTTATGAAGAGGAAAACTATGATGAAGGTCAAAACGAGGATTATAGACAGAATCCCAGGTGGGGTGGTTACAGGGGTAGAGGACTAGGGCGCGGTCGTGGTGATAGAGGCCGGGGACTCGATAGGGGTGGAATCCGTGGCATGCCAAGGGGTGGTATGAATGGCTTTGGGGGTCGTGGTGGTCGAGGTAGACCTCCAATGCGAGGATCGAACTGGACGAGACGAGGTAATGCCCCAAATCGAACTTTTAGAAGGGGCAACAAACAACCAAACTAGAGTAAGGTCGCAAGTGACAAGTCATTCTCAGATTTTTATTTTGTTTGTGACTCCAGTGTAAGTGTAAAAGCTATATCGTGATGATGAATGAATTTCAACGTTGTATATAATTTTACGGCTTAATGATTTCTGTTTCGAATACGCTAGAAACAATAAATTATGTTTATTATGTCTAAAAAATATTATTTAGATTACCTGCCACCATAACATGCAGACCCCACTGGTGAGTTAAACAGTTCAGTACATGTGTATAATATAATAGACGGCAAACATTTTAATTTTCTTATTAATATCTAGGTACTTTGGTGCTCTGGTTTGTTTGGAAGATTGGTGTCATCATCAAGCCTCCAGGATAGGGGAAGAGCTGTTTTGAAGATTGCTGTCACATTTTATAGTAAGACTGGAATTTTTTGATTATGTCAATAAAGATACCCTTATACCTCTAGATTTACAGAAAGTTATTTGGAAAAATAAAGCATTAATAAAAATTTCGTTCAAGAGCACCCTAATCCTATTTATATTCAACGGCGTCAGTTTTTTTTTCTTTCGATATTATTACAGCTGTGAATGCAACTAGTAAACGTAAATAAGTCTTTATTGGTATTTTTTAAATCACTCAACTTTAAATTACTTAAATACAGGTAGTATTTAATTAATTTAAATATCATAATACAGTGTTGTTATAATAGATATATTTGTTAAACTACATAAAGCTATATTAAAAATCTATTAGGATTAATGAACATTTTAAATTAATTAATGCCAAGATGTGAAAAATAAAAACGTCATACTCGTATAATAAACGGGCAAGGGGGCTTTTTTGTAATGGAACATAAACAATACAGATATTTAAAAAAACACCAATTTGGTACAATTTATTATTTGCAAATATACTGACATTTCCCAATCCCAAACTATTTGCTCTTGAACATGTAGTTAAAAATAACATTACTAGGATAAAAACTAACATAAGAAAATTAAATAAAATGTTAAAATAAATTGATAAAATTCTAAGGGGTTTCATTTATCGCCCTCAACCTGAATAAAGTTATTGAGAAATGAAATGTAGTTTTAATTTTATATACTTTTATGTTTAATTTTGTCCTGACAAATTCTTCAGGTTTCCTTAAAGAAAATTCCCTTGTTTCAGATGAACGGCGTGAAATGGCTGGCTTGGTTTGTAACTGTTTGTTCGGCCAGTCAATACGACAGTGGGAGCGAGAAGAATGGCCTCACTGATGGTGGAGGGAATTCTACAATACGGCTAGAACCAATAGAAGGGACGCCTAATTTCAGGTTGATCAAGCCAGAGAAAGGAACGCAGTGGTTTCCTGAAAGGGAAATTAAACTAGACAGTTGCGTTCGAAAATCTCGATGTGAACCTCTCAACAAGACCACATGCCTTGGTGTCAAACTACCCTACAACAAAACGAGCGTTCGACTAACATTTTATGACACACAATATAAAATTCAGAACCAGCTTGAATTGTACAGGGAACTCATAAATGTACCAAAATGTTGGGCTGTAATACAGCCCCTGTTGTGCGCAACTATGATGCCAAATTGTGAAAAAATTAACGGCCAAGACATGGTGTACCTACCCTCGTACGAGATGTGCAAGATTACGATGGAGCCCTGCGCAATACTCTACAATACCTCATACTTTCCGTCCTTTTTAAAGTGCAACTCTACATTGTTCCCGCCAAAATGCGATAACGCCGCGAGGGAAATGAAGTTTAATACGACGGGGAAGTGTCTTACGCCGCTCATACACACGGACAAGCATATGCATTTTTATGAAGGTAACTTCACTGGTTTGTTTGCTCCTCCAATTTTTTTATTTTCCATATATGACATTGAATTACCCATGTGTCGTATCACTAAAAACTGTTATGTGTATAGGACCTCATCTATACACATAACAGTTTAATCAATGTATACAAATTTTATTGTTTTTTACTTATGGACATATAACATATATTTGAAAATGATTTTTAACTTTCGGCTGATTTTTAGTTCTTATTCTACTTTTTTTGTCTAAAATAGTATGACCATACTTTGTTACATTTCAGGTATATCTGGTTGTGGTCTGCCGTGCCGTGATCCACTATACACTGAAGATGAACACCAACAGATACACAGACTGGTCGCGTGGGGTGCATCCGCGTGTCTCGCTCTGAATTTGCTGACCGTGGCAACTTTTCTCATAGACTGGCGGAGTGCTAATAAGTATCCGGCGCTTGTTATATTCTATATCAACGTCTGTTTTGCTGTCGCTTCCATGGGGTAAGTTTCTTTTCTTTGACACTAATGCTAAGTCAGTTATATTTAGAATTATAAATACTGAGGTATAATAAATAGATAAAGGACTAAAAAAATATATAGGCTTTTATGACACGAGTACAGACAAGAATGGAATTTACTTGATGTTTGGTGGTGCCATATAACATCAGACAAGTTGTGCGGTCGACCTATTTTGGAATTGGATATTCGGAAATCCACAGACTGAAACAGAAACGCAATTGAAGTTAACGGCCTTCGGCGCAATTTTGATATTCCTACCACTAATTTAATATAGTGAACGTTTTTAAGTGAGTGTAAGGGTATACAATAAGTTTTTTATAATCACTTTCACACATACGTATAGTAAATACAAATTTATATAATTTTTGTATACAGGGAAAATCTTATCTATTTATTGTATATATAAAAATGTTTATTCTTTTTCAGATGGTTGGTTCAATTCGGAGTGGGTTCTCGGGATGACATTGTGTGCTCAAAAGATGGAACAAGGCGACAAGGTGAACCATCGGCTGAAGAGAACTTGTCTTGTGTTGTTGTTTTTGTACTGGTAAGACATACCATTAAAAATTTTGTTTATTTATTTTTAATATATTACATATTTTTCATGCTATCAAGAACTTTTTTTCCCCAAAAAGAAATACAACAAAAGGTTTCTTTTACAAACTATAAATATCGCATCTTAACATTAAATTATAAAAAACATAAATGACATAACTTTATTTTACGTTTTCAGGTATACTATTTTATGATGGCGGCTTGCGTCTGGTTTGTTATATTTACGTACGCTTGGCATATGAGCTTCAGAGCATTAGGTATGTTTTCAAATTGTGTTAATTAATTAAACATTATTCTTAAGTTGTTTGCAGTTAAACAGGGCAAATTTGGAACTTTAGATCTGACTTTTAATGTTAATAAAAAAACGACAAACTCTATACTTAAAATTGGGTCTTGAGTTTTTATACTTTTCTATTAGGCTAATATAAATAAATTATCATTTAAAACAAAATCTTACAGGTAAAATTCAAGATAGGATTGATAAAAAGGCAGCTTATTTTCACTTGGTGGCGTGGTCCCTACCATTGATTCTCACGATCACCACCATGGCGTTTGGAGAAGTTGACGGGAGTAGCATCACCGGTGTTTGTTTCGTGGGATATGTGAATCATCCGATGCGAGCCGGTCTTCTGTTAGCCCCACTTTTTGTGGTTCTGGTACTTGGAGGTTACTTTTTGTTGAGAGGTGAGTACTTTGTTCAAACTAGACACACTTATAGGTTTTACCCCACAGTACATACAAAGACGATTAATAAATTATTTAACTAAAAATATTATCATACTGCAAATTTGTTAAATTTTAAAATTTGTTACCACTTTTAAATACTATCTGTAGTTTCTCGAGTAGTATACATGCAGCAGCATTCGTGGCCGTGGTCACGGAGAGACCCCTCCGTTTGTCTCCTGCTGCAAAGCATCCGAAACATCAGGCCGTCGTAAAAATAATTTCCAAATAACTTTTAATCAATCTAATTTTACTAATGTATATCGCGTTTTAAACCGTTAAAGTGTTTTATTTAAATGTTTGATTTTTTTTATTTCAGGTGTCTTCTCCCTCATAGCCGTTCGTGTCTCCAGTAAAGACGTTATATCGCCTCGCGCGGCTAATAAGATCCGTCAAACAATAACTCGGTGCTCGCTAACCGCGACTTTGGTTGCCGTCTTCATCTGCGTCACTTTTGCCTGTCACGTGTACGAATTCAGGAACGCTGATTCCTGGAAGGAATCCTTCAAGAGGAATATTATGTAAGTGATAATTATTCACAAAATTAAAAAACGAATAAAATCGATGTTAATGATAAAAATAGTATTTTTCAATTATATAAGTTTGATATTTGATATTCAAGTGTTTAAAACTCTCACAACTGTTAAAATACAACACCGTATGTGTTAAGTTTGAAATATATGCGAGGACTGAAACATTCGATGGACATGGTAGGAAAACACGGCTATTTTATTAAGTATTGTTTAAAAATTTAAACTCGTTAATCCTGTAATTTTACTATTTTGTAGACACATGCCATATATATTTTTTTTCTTCTGTTATGGTTCAGATGTCGTCTCGAAGCATTAAAGGACCCAGAAAAGGAATGTTCGAACGGCGCTCGTCCTTCCGTATCGGTACTGCAATTAAGGCTGCTCTGCTGCTTTGCTGCTGGGGCGCTTATGGCCTCGTGGACCTGGACACCTGCAGCAGCTGCTGCCTGGAGACGTTATATGGCAAAGTAAGTAATTATTTTTCCTTATGTTAGTTTAATACAAATAGCCCCGTTAATGACTCAATAAAAAACGCGTTTCCTAGAATTGGTTATAATAAAAATTGCTTATTTACAATGCGATCCGTTAAGTTTGCTTTAAAGTAACTACCTGCTATAACTATTGATTCAGATCCTTGAAATTTATAAAATTTTATGGGATTCAATAGTATTTTAATTTCAGAAAGTGCGGATGCTCTGTGGAAGCGGAGATGACGCGTCGTGCGCACAAGCACGAATTGATAGCGCGCGCTTACCGGCGTCGTAATGAGTTCATGACTCGCGGTCGTCTGTCGATATCCCTGGGTGGGTCGAGGCAGGATCCTGTGGGATTGTGTCTTGACCATACTTCGCCGATCGATTGCCCAGACGATGCCAAGCATGAGAGGTATAGTATAAATAATAACTAGTACCTATCAAATAAAAAATATATAATGATATTTTAAACATTTAGGACTTAGGTCATAGTCCTTTAGAAAATTTAAGACTGTTCACCTTTTACTGAAGTATATTTAAAAAATATAAAGTGTCTGCTTATGGTAAAAATGAAATTATAAATTTCGCCTAGAGGCCAATGTACAAACGTGAGATAAATTGAGGCCGCTAGAGGCAGAGTAGTGTAACTGCAATTTTATGGCCCGACTTATTTATATTTTTAAAGTCTAAAAATTTTAATATACGAAAACACTGTTATCGAACATTGTTAACAATTAATTTTCGCCTAAGTTACTTGCCCATTATTATTTTTCTCCATCGAAAATTATTTTTTAGTTATTATATCACTCTGCCTTTAGCAGCCTCCATTGTGAGAAGCTCGGCATTACACGATAAATTCAATTCATAGAATTAAATTATTATTTTAGATAATAAGTTCATTCATTGACATCAAAACAACAATTTTCTTTTTATGCAAAACAACTACCAATTAATCAAACGAATAATTTTTAGTCATAATTGTTTCAGTGGCGAGTTGTCGTCGTCTTGGGCAGCAAACCTGCCTCGCTTTGTGCGTCGCCGGGATGCCCTTGTTCTACCGACTCATGCGCATCATTCACTCAGTTCAACACCCGATCGTCGCAATTCACAGGTAAAGGGATCTTTGTCATTTAGAGAGATAGAATGTTTAAAAACCATTAATATCATCTGATTATACTTACAAATGTAATAAAAAGTAAAAAAAATAAATAGATAAATTAGGTATTATTGTATTAATACTGTCTAAAGCTTTTATAAATGTAAAGTATTACCTGCCATTTCCTTTACCCCTTTTTGTTCAAGATTAAGAACAAAGTATTGTAGCTCCCCATTTCTTCTTTATAGCCTCTATAACATTAGCAGAGCAATAAAAATATAAATATAATTTGCAAGTATAAGTAATGTAATAAGACCTGTTAGGGTAGAATTTTTAAATAAATAATTAAAACTACTCTATACTACTAATCTATAACTTCCAGGACTCGCAGATCAGCATTAGCCTTCGTCACGTCTCCGTGGAATCACGTCGGAATTCCCTCGACAGCCAACTCTCAGTTAAGATTGCGGAAATGAAAACCAAAGTGGGTAGGAGAAGAACTAAGCATACGAAGACGAAGCGTAAAAGCCGTGCAGCTAGGAAGGAGAGTACGCCCTCTATCGAGAGTCAGATTAGCAGGTATTGGCTGCAAGCGGTCGCAGGCAATAATGACCCTTCGCGAGAGGAGGTTAAGTTCAGTTTTGATTGAATATGATTTTCATACTTTCCGCAATTTGCGCGAGTAGTAAACATTTAAATAAAATACTAACGGTTTACAACGCGATATATATTAAACTTATTTGACAATTGACCACGGCTGTTGCAAACCATCCGAAATGTTGGTCTGCAGGTAAAATAATTTTATAAATAAGTTTAACCATTAAATATCGCGTTTGAAACCGTTTGGGTTTTATTTAAATGATTTTCATTTAAAATTGTTATACCGAAGAAAGTGTTTTAGGGTTCTTTAAAGGGATCTACTATAAGAGACTTTATGAAGACTATTGTCACTTATTTTTAGTTGCACATCTGACTATAATATGTTATATACGTGTTTTGTCACAAAATGTAAAATTTACATTTTTAACTTCGTGTTTGTATATATTTTGAATACAATTAAGTGAAAGAGTACAAAGCGTAACAATCTTATTTTAATATCGCCTAGTGGAGAACATTGATATTATTAAGGATAACATGAATATTTATAAGATTTTGAACGACATATCGTATTCGGATTTGATACAACAGCTTTATACTAAGACTGATTTTGAATCTCTAACTCGAGTGACAATAAAATATTAGATAGCAGAATGTTTTCTTTGCGACCGTAGATTAGCTAGTGACATAGCTATTATTTTAATCAATATTGAAATTAATATAGCTTTTCCATTACAACTATTTGTCTTTGAATCATCTTAACCGGATTCCGATTGTATTTGACGAAACGATAACATGTAACATCAATTTATTATTAGCTATAATAAATAGCTTGTTACAAAATTTTAAACGTCCTCTTAGAATAATTTTTACTTCGGCAAAATTTTAATGATTCATAACCTAAACGGGTCAAATAATCTCTTTGTCTCATTCTAGCATTTGTTAAATACATTATCTGTTTCATGTTACGTCCTATTCGTAAAAATGTATTATATACAATAGAATTGTTTAAATAAGGTGCCATATAGGCAATATTTTCAAACGACTGATTATTGCGTGGTATTAGTGTTAGAGATTACAAATATATTTTCCGATATCCATGTTGTAAGCGTTTAGTAAAAGGAAGTATGGTTGTGAATTTTTCTATTGTTTCACAGTAAGAGGCTATTTTACTTGTGAGATTACTGCTAAGGATAAATACTGGAAATACCCATCTCAATGAATATGCATTATTTTTGTAAGTATAAGTCTGTATTAGCTTTAATTTTTTATTCATTTATGTAACATTTATTACCAGTACTTTTATATTTGTGTAATTACATTCTTTAATTGATTGCGAGATTTTCTTTATTTTAAACTTGAACTTTTTTATAGACATATTTTATTTCCGTTACTTTTAATGTTTAGATATGTACTCTCTACTTATTGTGTGGACATGTTGTTTTTTGAGACCCTGCACCATTCCCTAGTTTTTGAGCATCGAGAAAACACGGTATCGTCCCTGCATCTTTCTAATATTAAGGCTACATTTCCGTAGACGTAGGGGTAGTGTTTATTTCTATTTAATTCACTCACACACACGAAAGGGTCAGACTCCGCTTGAAATGCGAGTGGATCGTCTCACTTATGTTCAGGCATAGTGGTGTATTCTTGTGTTTCATCAACCTGGTTATATTCCGTTTCATTGAGTTGGAATTAAAAGAAACTCCCATTTGAAAACACGGGTATTTCCACGATCAGAGAGCCAAAAATAAGGTATATAATTAAACGAATGTAATAATATTCACTGTTTATTAAAACAAAGTAGATTTTATTAGTAAGATACCATTCAATCACAGTGAATAAACAACTTCAAATATCTACTGTAAAGAGTAGGTAAAATATATCTACATCTAAAAATATTCGCGATAAAACGAGATGCAAAATAATTTAAAACTCTGCGATTTGATTAGTATGAACAACAGGAGACAGTGATGTTAGAAATGAGATCATAAGAACCGTGTTGTTGAAATCAAATTGTAGATCCAAAAAATCTAATTAAGTAATGTTTATTATGCTTCATTAGACTAATCACAGGCACAGCTTCCCGAGTGGCAAGAAAATCGTTTAAAACAATCGGTAACGAAAGAAGACAAATTTTACAACTGTGCGGACGGCAACTATAAAGCTAGCTATAAATAAATCTCTCGCTTAAAATTCGTCTTCTAGGTTACGAAGTATAATTCGTTAATGGTTGTACTAAAATCGAACTACATGCAAAAACGATAACAATAAATAAAAACAGTAAAAGACAAACTTTTAAGAAAAAAAAACAATGTTAGTGTCAAACTATACTTAACGTAAAATTGCACGGCGGCGTTTAATAGGAATGTTTCTTTGGCCCTTAACTAAAAGATCACATAAACTAAATTCGATGCTTGGTGCTAAGTATATCTAAGAGAAATAATACTTAGTGTGCGTACAACATGTGTACAGAGCCATCTATTTTTAAGTCACGTAAGCAATTCGAACGAATCACGACGTGTAAATTTTATTTATCTATGGCGTAGATAGGGAGTTTTAGGGGGACCCCCTAGTTAAACGTTATGGTTTTTAGCAATGTATGTATGTCTATATAGGTGTTTCCACGGAGCAAGCAGCATTGTGAAGATAATCCACAGTCAATCAGGACAGTATTGAACTCAGATGATGGTTAAAAGCACTTTAGGAAGTTACGTGCGTAAAATAACGTCCAAAACCTGCTCGCTCCATGAACCCACCGCATGGAAGAGTAAGGGAGTTCCCAAGATAGCAATTACTTATATTCCTATCTACGCATATCTATTATATCACACTTTACAGTCTATATCAATCTAGCCTTGCGAATGTTTTTCTTTTCGGCTTCAGTGAACCCTAGTATGTTCTCAATAGCGTTCAGGTGGCCTTGGTGGTTTTCAGGATCAGTGAGGAAGTAGTAGATAGCCGATTTGAGGAACTGTAGCGTAACTTCTGGGTCAACATTGGTCTTGCTCCCTTTCTGTGACTCAACGATACGACGGTACATTGCCTGTGAAGAATGTATTGTATTAGTTAGTAGCTTTAATGATTGAGAGGCATACTACGGTATACATACTCGAGCTTCCAAAACATGTATTTAAAAGAAAGACAGCATTGGTATAAGAAATTTTCAAAAAAGCTAAGTGAGTTCAGAGTCTTATATAAAAGAATACTATAAGAACTTTTCATGAGCTATGAAGGAGTATAACTTGAACAAAGAATGAAATCTTCCGTCCCATGCCAATGCTGTCACTTAAACACTAAGATGCATGTCCAAAATAAATAAATTTACAAATAATGTATATAAAAATAATTGCTATAACTACTTTGACTAAATAACAATTGAAAATAAAAACAAATAAGCTTAATAATATGTTTATAAATCTTATATAATACATCTAAAAATAAAATTAACTACGGCAATATGCTATAAAAACACAGCTACAAAATATTTGGATCCATGAAGTGTACCTTTAACTTTCACCAAGTACCCAATAACCAAAAGAGGCTGTTTCAAATTAAAACATGCAAAGCTATGTATTAAAAATTATTATTCGTAGGTAGTTAGAAGTATTTTTGTTATGAACCAATAACCAATGTATTTAGCACATTTCACATTTTAAATACGTATGTATTTAAAACGAGGACCATCTTCCCACAATTTGGGCATAGCACATGAAGTATGGACCTTGAGTACAAAGTTAGAAAGCACAGAAGTAATCAGATTGAATTTTATATAAAATAAATTTTTCATCAACGGTATCAGAGCAATATAACAATGTCATGAGTGAGTATTTTGTCTCTGAATATATTTGGAAGAATATGTACGAGTATGTAATGAATAGAACATATATTTGTAAATGCATCATATAAATTCTGAAAAATATGTTAAACATGATTACTTAATTTTTCTAACATTATACTAGGGCCATGCTATGTTCCTGCAAAGTTGAAATAAAAGACATGTGCCAAAGCATAAAACAATAGAAGACTAAGAATAATTTTTCCATTCCTCTCTACGAGTCCAACCTTTCTCGCTCCTAGGACCCATAAAGAAACAGCCTCCTTTGCACTAAGAAGTACTTGTGACGCTGTTCTGTCCGTTGCGAATGCTGTATCCTGTAATGCACTACATTTTAAAGCGGGTCCTGTTAATGCGGCTACGGGCGGTTTATATGATGAAGAAGGGCGGTGGCCATCAAACGGATGATGAAGACAAGCTCACACAATGATATATGAAAAGTATTGAGCATTATTTCCGTGAATTTTTTTGTACAATGTGCTACGAGTGATATTTTTTTTTGTATAAGGTGTTTAATTTATCAATTCGGGGATAGTGAGTTAAAAGACATTTTAAAGACTAATAAAGTCGAAAAAGTATGATTGCAAAAACATTATTGCAGACCAGTTTTTTTTATAGTGACTAAACACAAATTATGCTATTTAAATTTTAGTCATTCAATTTGCTTCTTGATTATATAACATACAAGAATTAAATGTTAGAAATTTAAGTTATTAACTGCAATTAATTCTTCATTAATCTTTGTTGTTTTTCATATCATCTAGCAAGTAGCTAATTACTGTTTAAAACCATTTAATGTGATTATTCAAGCAAAACTTATTTATTTTAATAACTATGCCATGCTGTTTTAGGCTTCTAACCGTATAGTTTGGCAACCACTTGACTAATGATAGTTCAATGTCATTCAATTTGTTAGTTTCAAATCCAATTTCACTAATAAATAGAATAGAATAGGTATATAATGTAAATATTTAACCATCAGCTTTAATCTGTGACATATTGTTGTAGTGAAATTGGATTATGGAAATCAGTAGATAGAGATTTAGCGGTTTAAGATTATACATCAACTCACTCGGACGTTTTCAAGCTCAGTCTGTGTTATTTGTAGCTGGTCTAGGAGCTCTTCAACCGAAACTCGGCTTAGCTGACTCTGAGATCCTTCACCTTCGGCTTCCTGAAATGTTATATTGCATATACATATATTGATTTCTATTTTAAACTTTTTCATTTTAATAATATACATTTTAATTAAGCCTTCTGTCCCATCATATTTTGGTTTGGAAGATTCAAGAAGGGATTCAGTAAACTCTAAAATACAAAAACCAAATATATATATAAGAGACAGAATTAAATAAGTAATATCGAACAATTTGTAATGCTAATACAGTCATAACATGTAAATTGGACAATTGTAAATTTCATAGCTCTTATTTAGAACAAATTATTGTAAGTTAATTTTTAGCAAAAAGTTACTTTATGTGTAATAATCTAATAGCATACGTTGTATGATTAGCATTCTAATTATTGTATCCCTTACATAAGTACACAGACTACTTTGGGGTAATTAACATGAAATCCCATTTCCCATGTGGGACTTAAAGCAGACATTTTATTCAAAGGCAGTGTTTTGGTGCCATGCTGGACCAAAACCTTAGTGTTTCCTGCCTACTGAAATTGCCAGCACTTCTTGTAAAACATATACCATGTTGAATAATTGAGCCACTTTCACTGTATTAAAGCTTACCTTATCTAATTCAAATTTAGCTGCCTCCATCCCCTTATTATACATCTGTAGATACATAGCTCGCTGGCGATTATCCTCATCTTGAAGCTGTCGACTGGCTTCCTCCAACTGCTTTTCCAAGAGATGGATCCTCTCTTTAGCCTGTTCATAATTTGGTAGTAACTCGCAGTATCTAGTGTTGACATCCGCCAACTTCTGCAATAGTGCCTCCACTTTGTCATTGTGTGCTTTTTTCATTTCCTGCGTCTCACCAACATGTGCTCTCATCACATCCTCAACTTTCTTCTCATAAAATGATATTAGGCTACGTCTCTCTTCATCACTGTCCAAGCTCTCTGTCATACATGATGCATCATGCGTCAACATGTGAACAGACTCTTTTGAATGCAAAGAGGAATTTGTCAAGTCGTCAAAGTGTCCAGAATCTGTAAAGGATCCCTGCATTTCATTTCTACATCTAGTTGGTGTGCTGTGATCTTTAAACGGACTGTCTGTGACATCGTAGGATCTGCAGACATCTTTAAATTTGACACTGTGCTCCTCAATTGATTCATCATTGTTCTCCCTGATTGTCACTATTTCACTTGAGTTAGATTTTTCATCTGGGGAAAACACAGAGGCCTTATAGAGACGTAGTTCAACAACCTCTTTTGTGAGTTGGAAAATTTCACTGTCCTTCTTTTCTAAGTCCTTCTTAGCCTGGCTCAAAAGACTCTTAAGACGACGTATTTGCTTCTGTGCGCGTTGTGTTGGCGTCAGATATTCCTCTCCTGCAAGGCCAGCGTGCGAGGAACAGTGCAACACGTAGCGCATGGACCTGCCACTAAACGTTGTCCCGTTGAAAGGGGCATAACCGGCATCTATCGAAGCCGCCGTCGCGGCACTGCCGTAACTATTCAGGGAATCATCATCAGGCAAGTCCTCAGGTGAGCCGGGCGGCGTGTGTGCCGAATCCGTCATACTCAATTTTCTGTCTAGGCAATCATGTATTTTTAAACAGGACTTCTTCGGTCTGATATGCGTACTTGCATTAAACGACTATAACAAAACATTTGAAGGTTAGATTTTCGAAAACAGAACGAATTAGTTTACTTTAATGTTGACCTAACAACCATTATTAGAATGTATGTCAATGAACCCTTTGCGTCGGTCGACGGCTTGTTTTTAGCGGTTGACACGTTTGCGTTTAATTGCAATTTTCAGCGTACCATATTGTGCGCTAATTCGCTGCTCTTTGTACTTACTTGGCTTCGAGGGCGATGGCTCGGTTCTGGTAACCGGGTGCCATCGCTACGTTTTTGTGTTCCGGTTTCCGTGATTACAGGAATGTATTTTCTAGCTAATAAAGGCGAGCGCTGCACCATTTTCTCACCGCGCAGCCGCAGTGAGGAAGTTCGTCGGAAATTCCCGATAATACTTCCCGCGCCGTATAGCTCGTCTTGAAACTCGGCAATCCTTCGAGTATTGTTTCTGCTTACCATTGTTTTCTTATTTTAACATTGACGAAGCGTTCTGCAATTACGAACAAAGTTACACGTTTTACACAATTTCAAGACTGATTACTGAAGTTACAATTTACTCGAAATTATTTGAAACTACCTACTATATAAATAGTAGTGTATAAAACATGTGATAACAAGGTGATATTCCCAATCGCGTGGTATATATTTTCAAGGTCTATACATAAATAAAAATTAATGATTTTTTATTCATAAACCACAATAATATAACCAAAAACAAAGAAACAAAATTGCAGATTTTTCACAATACAGATAAAGCAAAAGCAATCGATACCTCGATATTCGATAATAATAAATACTTCTTATCAGTCAATAAGCGTTGTGTGATAACCAGTTTCAATTCCACTAGATGGCGCGTTTTATTTACTTTTTTTTAAACTTTAATTCTAAAAATGTCATTCATGTCTCGGGTATAAAATAATTATACTATCGACTTTGAAAATTTGATGAAATAATGACTTTTAAATTCTTTATCCATAACTAATTCTCCTCAAGGTTATTAACGATTTGTGATTACTTGTTTCTACACCGTAAAATTATAAAATTATTTTGTTGTGGGTACCTATTATAAAGTTTATTGCAATGATGAAAACATTCGTTCTGTTTTTATGTGTCTTATGTAGTGGCATATACTAAAAAGGTAGCATAGAAGTAAAAGCATGTTACTATGTACATTTGAAAAGTCGTTTGTAGGTAGCGGTTACAAACAACAAAACATTTCAACATTTGCACGATTACACAATGGCTGCACAAGCTTCTCACAGGGTATTGCAAAAATGTCTGACTATAGAACACAGCGATTTACTTTTTTTGTAGACATTTACACTATGATTACGATGTAACGCATTGTATACGGTTGAGAAATGATAGCAAATTATTGCCGTATCAGTAATGTTGTATCATAGTACCGTATAGAAGTTAAAGATGTTCAATGAACAAAAGTCCATTTTTATAACATCATATACCGTATTCTTAATAGGCCTTTACACCCAAAAAAGTAAACTTTCATTTAAAATAGTTGGCATAATATCAGTCTCATATTTATAACGCGATTAATTAAGTATACAGGGTGTATATGGTACAGTTCTGAAAACTTAAGGCCATATATTAGGAGCTAAAGGGTTTTTGGTGCTATTTAAATTCTGTTAGCTTAGATTTTTTTCAAAATTTATAATACCATATGAAATGTAGAGCGTACACCGAGTCTTATTGGTATATGTCTTATAAGTATGAATTAGTTTTTTCAAACTATTTAAGTATTCTTTAAATCTCTGGCATTTAAATGTGTAATGTTTTGGCGGTATTTATTTTTATCTATACCTAGTCGAAACTATAAATCTTGTTATCTATTACCTAGATAGTTTTTGCCGTTCGTCTGGTTTTTAAGTACAGTATTTACTTCCATCCTGCGTTGTTCTAAGAAAGAAATCGAAGTGTCATTTCAAGATACTAGATATATAGTTCTTTATGTGGATTATTACTTTGGATTGTAAAGTTTAAGGAAGGAATATTTCTTCGTTTCTTCACAAATGTTGAGTGACATAATATTTTTTCCCCCTTTGACCGCGTTAACAGCAGCTGAATTTTCATTTACATAAGTTTTTGTGGACAATTACATATTCGATGTATATCAAACCGCCTTTTGGGTAGAAAAGTTAACATCATTTTTCTATTATCTTGAACATATCTTTTATAAATGTTGCCGGCCAATATGGAAAAGTTAATTTAAAAATCCCTTGTTATTTATTTTTTTTACGTAAAAACCAAATTAAACGTCGACTATTCTAACATAATGTTATTACGCATTTGGAAGATCGATATGACTTATATTTCATAATGAAGGCTCATAACTTGTTAATTATCGATTTATAATCATGCGTATTGAATTCTAATTACTGAATTAATTTTAAATTGATTTGACTTAATGACAGACATATGCTTTCACTTCATTGTACAATCACATTGAATAATACCTGCTAAGTTATGTCAATCGTATATACCAAAGTGCCTACCCCATAAGACCATTAAAAAAATATTAGACAATCATTTTTAGAACTTAAAATACAATAAAACTTTTTAAAAACTTTTGTTGATTGTTATTTCGGGTGTGATTTGGTAATTTATTTATACGTGAAGGTAGTTTGTAATAATTAAATCATTCTTTCTAAAAATCAGAAATTTTAACTTCTACTTTATAATAATTTTCTATTGGCATAATTTTTTTTACCTATTTTGTACCTATCAATTAAACAAAAATATAATTTATTTTTATCATCTAATAAATAGGGCATAGTTATGTGTGACCCAAGCCCCAGTTGAGACTATGGAATTTCATACTAAGTAGCTGTGTTTAGCTTTACTACACACTATATTTTTATATTGAGGTTATCCGTTTAAGTAAGAAGTGTAAGTTAAGTTCTGTTAATTGGATTAACAAACCGACACTCCTACTTTATTTGTTTGTATAAGTAAATATACTACACTAGGCTATTTAATGCTGAACCTAACAAATATTATAAAAAAAACTGCTTAATCGTTACTTACCTACTTAACGCAAGAGTGTTTATTAAGCGAAACTGCAATTAAGCAACCGTGATGTTTATCTAATTACAATTGCGTAAAACTATTTATTAAATATCATTGTTTAATTCTATCGTCAACAAGAGATATCTTTTCACATTAATAATGATTGAAAATGGCGTGTCTACTTAAGTCGAAAGTAATCTTATTTATTATTCTAGATATATTTTTTATTGTTATGTGGTTTCAACTTTGGCCTCGTTATGTAATACAAGACTCGAGGCTGAATCTAGCTTCTAAAGATAATAACACAAAGTTGTACCTACCTACATAATTGGATATAAAATACCTAAAAATGTTCTGTTTAGTATTACATAAGCATTATTTTTTAGTAAGCTTTGCATTGGGAAGTGAATTTACATAAAAAATAAATATAGAAACTGATCGACTTTTTTTCTTTAGCACCAGCATCGGTCAATAAAAGGTATCTATACTTTTTTAAATCCTAAAGTCGTAGCCTGCCAGTTTCAAATAACAATGCGTGTAATTCATTTTTAGAACGTAAACCACCGGCCAATAATTGCAATTTAAAATTCAAACCAAGGTTAAATACATCCGTTTATTGCCACAGACGTAATGTTATTAAATAAACCATTTAATATATAGTCTACAAATTAATTCAAAATGTATTAAGGTTGATTTTTAGGTACGTAAAACTTATTTTTATTTATTCTTCTAGACTCGAGATAAACCTTTAATCAAACTCATGTTATAGCAACGAATTACAAATTTATTTTAAAATAAAACTTTTAAACTTACCAGAATTAGCGCCTTGCGCGAATATCCCAATTGTAAAATGACGATAAATCAGTCGAAATTCAACATCACATCATTACACTCGATAAAATCGTTGTTCGTACACATTTCGTTCGCACATAGTTCGGAAAAACTTATAACCAACTCGGACATCGCAAATTACATAGAGTAAACCATTCACGGTAACTTTTACACTAAGAATGTTGCGGCGAGTTGTTGGCGCTTGCTTCGTCAATTCGTTCTCGGTTCTGCGCCCCACACAATAGCACAGACGATATTACGGGGAACTACTCTATTAGGTCGCTACGAAAAAAGTGAACTCTATATCAAATATCAATAAACATTTGTTAGTTACATAAATTATCGACTGGATTACGTCAGCGGATTGCGCTTTGCAGTCGCGTGGTTCAAGAGGTACTAACGTATACGCCATCTTTTAACGAAAAAAGCTAAAACACCGTTATCTCATTCATCTATTGAGATTTAGGAGTACAAAAGCTAGAAAGTTTGGTGGAAATAAGTAAAGAAATTAGGTAATAGCCATCATAAATGATTTATGAATAGGGGCTAACCCTGCATTGTTTGGCAACGAGCCAGCCATTCTATTCGTTTTGCTTGTAGTAATGCGGATGGAAATTGAAGCGGCATATTTTCCGATTCGCAATTATTACGACATACTCTGATAACGATGAAAACATTTCACAACACGTTTTTTCCAACAGATAATTAGTTTGCATAATATATTAGTTAGCTTTTAATGGAACGTTAAAAAGTCTTCCTTATCAGCTCTTGACAGTTGTCACTGCTTGGTGATAAAAGTGCCTCTAAGGTTAGCATATGACAGATGTAAAATTTTGGTTTTTCGACATGGCGGTTTAAAGTGCTTTTCCGTTAAATTTATAGGGCGCGTGACTGCAGATCGCATTAGCAAACGGAAGTCGCATGCATAACTAACTCGGCTCTCAAAAATATTGGTTTATAAACTTCTACTATTAATTATAATAAATTTACATTGGAACTGCATCTCAAACAACGTTGATGCAGTATAGTTACTTTTTAATAACAAAAAGTATATGTTGTAAATTACGGGATTAATTATTATTATTGTAAGTTAGTGAATTATTTTATTTTTAAATATACTGTATAGTTGAAAATTCAAATGAACATTTTTATTTTCATTCTAAATTGGATATTACTTTTAGGTATTATTAATTTTGAACGCCTCTATTGCTAAATGGTTAAACTTGTAGCTTAGCATTAAGCGCGGGGTTCAAATCCCGGGGAAACAGTAAACTGTTTCGGTCGGCCAGGGCACAGAAGTCGTATAGTTGGATAAAAAGCCATTAATTACTTGCTATTGAAATGATAAATTAAATGGAATTATTTATTACGAATCATTAACACACATACAACGTAATTGTTACGATTGAAATTCACATTTCAACAGTGTCGTTATCTAGATACATTATGTTTAAATAAAACACTTGAACGGTTTAAAACGCGATATAATTTAGTTATTTACAGTATTACATTATGTCTAACACAAACACTACTAAGAGCAACTTAGATACATGTTTTATTGGTCGTATCTGAGTAAATAAAACTATCGCTTGCGTATACCCACCTGTAATTGTTAAAAAACTTAATACACAATCCATTTTGTAGTAAAAAGGTATTAATAATGAAAAACTGTTCAATTCTCAACTTTCAATTAAAAGAGAAAAAGGAGGAGAAGGCCTTAGTAAATTCTCTCCTTTCAAATATACACTTCTTATTTTCCCATTTTTTTTTCACATTATAGATTTCGTATCCTCAAAATTATATTATATTCTGTAAGATGATTAGTATGCGTCAAAATTTGACCAACGTGAACTAAACCATTAAGAGACGTATAAACTAATTATTAAAAATGATAAAAATAAAACAATATTAATGGGAACGTGTTGGTTTAATACTGTATGTAGTTCACGTGTGTAGTACATTTAATAATCTAATTAAAACGCGAATATATTAGTTGAAATTTATTTTTAACTTCGGCCCGAAATTTCGGACAAGTTTAACTAATATATATCGCGTTTTAAACCGTTAAAGTGTTAGTGGAGTTGTTTATAGCGAAAGTATTTTTTCTTATATGTTTAGACTAAAAACGTGTCTATCTGTGGATGATATAATTAATGCAATTACGTTAATCATTTCGAAACTGTATTATTACGTGATCAAAACGAAAACTATATTGACAAACGTCTTAGATTTCGAATAGATCACAATTTCTTAATTTACTTTCCGCATGCCTGAGCATTGAAAATATTAACGCATGACTAGACGCATTATCGACTTGGAAAAAATATTGATTTAGATTGACAAGTTGCCAACGCTGCAGAGGTGACAGATTAATTGAATCGAGAGTAAAGTGGGTAGTATATAAAAAATAAAGGCAGGAAATAAATAGGACATCATTGTGTTGTTTCATTGTCCTGTTCGGCTGTTGTAATTAAGGACCCTACTCATATAACATCTAAACGAGGTGAGCTGACGATCTATTTGGCTTTGTATATTCGGACTCCACAGACTGAATCTGAACGCGATTAAATTTTTTATATCTGTGGATGAAATTAGGATATGCCTCATCTCACCACATTGAATATCCAGATTCCAAGACGAAGTCCAACATGTTTTAGAAAAATTATAAATTGATTAGAAAAATGTTAGAATCGAACCCGCAATGTGATGATTATTAGTTAAAAGTTAATATAACACCACTTTTAATTACCCCTGAAAACCATTCAAGATCACAATAGTCGGAACTGAATACACAATGTGTTGGAAATTGTACAGTCGTCTTTTGTTCAGATAACAAAGCCTTCGCGACCGGTTTTAAAAATATACCTCGGGTTTCAGAGAATGTAACCATGTTGATTTATTATATTATTAAAATATTAACAACATATAATAAATACCACGAAAATTCTAAACACTTATTTGCTTTTACAATCTTTTTGTTAGGGTTACCAGAACAAACAGACAAATACATAAATAGTTCATGGAAAATATAAATAATTATTATTGACAATAGGAGTTTACTCAGGTTACATGTTACCTATATATTAATAAGATTAATAAAATATGTCATAAATAAATCCCCTATACATTCACCCGAAAGCACGGCTCCTATATTTTTAATAACAAATACCGTCATCGTTGAAACTATCCGCCTTTGGAGCTCTCTCCCTACTAATAATCAGAAAAACTCAATGCCCCCGTTCTTTTAAGACCTCTTTAAAAATATTATATTTCAGCTCTTAAATTAGTTTCTCTCTTACTTGCTGTGTATACTTTTACGATGTACCTTCGCTTTATGTTTATTATTCCTTACAACTACCCACTTCATAAGCCTTTTTTATTATTTCTTTTCTCCTGTACTTCAGGTTGCCTAGAAGAGATCGCTGCTTAGTGATAAGGCCGCATTTTATTTATACAACGTAAGTTTTTGTCTTTTGTAGTTTTTGTGGTATGTATTATGAATAATAAAGCTGTAATAAATTAATAAAATGAATCAATGTTTTTCTGTTGCACAACAGGGAAACGACTTGACGCCATCCATTCTGCCACCAGTAGGCAATAATTGTAAGAGATCGTAAATAACTAATTGAAAGCGTATAGCAACTGCGAAGCTCAGAACCGGTCTGATAGCCTTGGAAGTTGCCAGTGCTTTTTGTGCGCCAATTTAAACGGTTTTCCAAAAGTCTTTTACGTTAACAAAGGGACGAGGCACGCCTTTTTTGGAGCATGTGACTCACTGTAACATTAATTGATTCTCGTTTTTGCTCAAGCGTATTGTGATAAATCGCTTGAAATTTCGCGGTGCTTCGCTGAACAGACTTGAATTGTAATTAAAAACACCATTTCTAACTCTTTAAGTATATTATGAGGTAAGAAAACGCTTTGGCTTAAAAAACTTTTGATAAAGTAATGTAGGATTCACTTGGAGTTCGCAACGTGGTAATCCTCCGTATATAATACTAAAGTATGCACTAATATTCCTATAAAAAAATGATAGAGACCGATTTACGATTATTTTTTATATCGTCATACACGTTGGGGTATGGCCCGGTCGTAAAGCGAGTCCTGCCCGTGTCATAAATCTCTAACCTTAAATGAAATTTCGAAAATATTTATTATTAGAGATAGCCTGTAATCCTAGGGAGTCAATTGTCAAAAACTTGTCAGAAACGTCATTGGCACTTCCCTTTTTGAATCCCGCCCGGCTAGCGAAAGCTCTCTCATGTGTGTTACTAAATTAACAAATAAAACCTAATGCAGAATAGTTGTTTTCTTAATATAATTAAGATATGTTGTACACATCAAAGTAAAAATACTTTTCCATAAACAATAAACGATCTCGTGTCAATCGTTACGTCATTAAACTCGCACGAATCTTCCATTTTGCATCGATGTTTTGTTCGCAAACTGAATAATTGTCGCATAACCATAAACAATGTATTCATCGTCTCGAATGACGTATGAAATAAGAACCCTGCCTTTTCACGGCTCAACGGACGCTCTCTCTCGATTTCTCTGGCAAGTATGGATATTTGCATGTTGCTGCATATAAAACTCATTGCAATTAACTGCATCAGATAAGACGCTCGCTTATATTAAATTAGATTATCTTAAAGTTAAGCGTTGCAATTTGATGATCCCGTCATTAGTGTGGTATTTAGATCGGTGTGTATGTAAAACTAGTTTGAAATCGCTCGTTACTCGCATACGTGGATAATTGCTGATGATTTCCGTATACTGTCGTCTGTACATTCCTGTAAAGGAGGAACAGAATGTGCAAAGAAGGCACTTCGTTCATTCGTTCCTTTTGAAAATTCTCAGTAATTTTTTGTAGTGAAATAACCGCTTTGTTATGAAATTAATAATATTAGGTGGAAGACATTTATTTATCCATTAAGAAATTTCACTTAAGTGTAAAAGAAATATTATACAGTATACATTACATGCGAGTAGGTAAATTCATAATTATAATTGGTTACAATTACTTCTCTATTCTAAATACATGTTTTAACTATATACACTAACACACAATTTATTTTAATATAAGCTGTAAAACTTACTATTATAAGTAAATAACAGCGATAGATATGTAGAATATATTAAATTATAACGTTTGTTTTGTTGAAATAAAACATAATTACTTTTAGTCGAATATTCACAACATACGTGTGCCTATTGTCGCTTCCAACATTTTATATCATCACAGTCTGGAGTCGCTCTGTATCGTGTCCCACTGGCATCGTCTGTTTTGCTACCATCTCATCTTTTTCGGAATTTGTCTCCCATTATTTCCACATCTTTATTAATTGCAAAAAGTTCGTTGTATATGCCTAAAACTCTTAAACAATCCGACAAGAATTAAATAATGTTACAAAACACTCCGAAATTAAAACAATGTCGTTTCTTGCGACATTGTAATTCCTTAAAAGTTTCGAAAATATGCTGGTATTAAGATGTGCAATTTTAATCAGACAATAAACGGGTTTGGAAATGCAAAATTACTTGAATACATTGCTGAAACGTTACATTGAGTTCAAGTACAAATTATTTCTTAAGTAACGCAAATTTTTTAAATAACCTAACTGGACAGTTTAGGGAAGAACAAAGCTTTACCATTGCCATACAAAAAATGCGTCGTCGACCTATTTGGGTTTTTGAAATCGAAATGTAACGCTTAAATTTCGCGGCTTCTTCATCTGTTGATGTTCCTACCACCCATTTGATATGGTGGGGATTGAATTTACGACCCGTTGATTATCTGCTACTGTTAGAACAAGCCCGTCAGTAATTATCCCTTTACACTGACATTGCGCACGCACAATGAATGTATGAAATTGAAGAAACGAAATCGTAAACGCACTCTTCTCAAGCGTGTGAGTGTTTAATATGCAGATGAGATGAGTCAGCCGACGTCTGCCTACTTATCTGACACTGACCTCGCTTGATTTCCTTTGTGATTTACTGGCTTAGTGTATTACGCTATTGTTATGATTTCATACTATTTAATTTAATAAGTGGGTGAATTTCACGTCTTCTTATGCAAAGAAATGTAAAGTATAATGTTTGAAAACTTTATTATTGTTTACATGTTATTGCACGCATTTAAAATCGAAAATAAATTGAAAAAAAAAATCGACTCGGGCAGGAATTGAACCGGCATCGACAGCGTTCCAGCCGACAGACAGAGCAACGGTACGGAACGCTGTCGATGCCGGTTTTACCACTAGAGGCGAATGGTCAGGACTCGAACCAGGGCTGCATTAGGTACAATCTTGAATTTATCAATATTGAATTATTCAAGGCAAAGATGAGTTCTCGAATGTATTCACTAATGCGTAAGGTATTAGTACTATCAGACATTGTTTATTTAAATAGGGAAAGTCCGTGTCTCTCAGAAACAATAAATAATGAAATTAATTTAATTTAACCTATAAAGTGCTTTTTTTAAATCTATCTTAAATTTTTATTAGTATCACAATATTGTATTTCGCATACTTATCAAAATATTGTGAAATTTGTCACAATTCTTACTTATCGGCGTATCAATTTGTCAGTGTTATCTCGACATTTCCTAGATATTGATTTCTATCTTGTCTGGTTAGGTAATCCAGTTAGCCTTATTATTTTAACATTTATTCAATATAAAATTACAGAGACAATAGAATTATTAAAAAAGTAAATAGTATGTGTTTTTTATTTTAATATGCTATGCGAGATTATAGTTTGAAAAGAATTATAGTAATATAAAAACAATAATAATTATAAGAAATATACCTACTTCTTAGACAAAACTAAACGACGTCTGGAATTGCTGTCTTTTAAAATAGTAGATAACACTATAAACTAAAACTATACAAAAATAATAAAGTACGTTCAAACTATTAATCAACATGGACTTGGTCATATAGAAGTGAAGCATTCGAATCGATACATCTGTCATATTTGATATTATAAAGAGAATATATATTTTTTGTTTGTAATGGATATAATAAGCAAGTAAGATTATGTAATAAGTTATTCCTTATATAATGAAGAGGTGGCGCCATCTTTCGTACAAGGTTAAAAATTATTCAAATTAATCGAAGCCTCATGGGCAAGTCAGTAAACACGTTCGTACATATTGATAGTTAAATACAAGAAGTAGGTACGTAATTATGTTTGAATAAACCCCTTATCATTCAGTAAAAATGAATTAATTTGAGCGCTTGTCAGCATACTCTGTGGTAGTTTAATATTCAAATGAATAACCAGTATTAGAGCACCTCATTAAAAACTCATTTCTATTGGTTAATTACTTTTTTCTTAAACGAGGTTCTATATGCTTCCTTTAAAGGTTCTAACATCGAGGTAATCTACGGTCCAAGAGACGTGCATTGAGTCTATTTTTAATCGTCTAGTCGCAGGGGCAACGACCATACGATGCAATGGTTGTTAATTTTTTAAAAGTCATTGCCCTTAATGGTGTTACGGTTATGGAATACGGCTTATGGATGGTAGAACTTTGACACGTTACTAGATCAATTCTGATGATGACTTGAATATTATATCTTATCATGATTTGTTATTCTTTTTTTCGTTTGCCCTTCCCCGATTCATTCAGTAGATGTGTTTATTTTTCTAATTAGGTACCTACTACAGACAACATACTGACCAAGTCGTTAAAATGTGCGCGTAATAATGATTTGGATTTATTGCAAAGATTGCTAGTTAATGCTTGCATTTCAATAAATCAACCATAATATAATATATTTTAAAACAATGACATTGTGGTATATCTGCATATAACTAGCGACAAAAGTTAAATAGAATTTAATATCTTTTTTTTTATGTCTTATAACTTCCGGTCAGGAAATCGTATTTACATTGACCAATTGACCATTTAACGATAGACTAGACTGACGTTTATAGCGATTTAAGTATGATATTATGCTGTAAAGCCCAATGTCTTTGTCAGTGATTTCACGAAAAAATTGCCGAAGTTTGTTACCACTAAAGTATAAATATAGTATGTACTAAAATTATAAAATTAATTTATAATTTTAATAGCATATTTGCATTTTACCTCATTTGAATATTTTAAAGTCACATTGAGATAATAAATTTAAGTTCATATGAATTATGATTTTAAAAGAAATTTAAATGTACAAAAAACTTAAGCAGATGCATCTAAGCGACCTATGTTGCTAACTCGTACAACCTGTTGCCAGTATTGCGTTATGGGTCGTGGATTCTAATCGCGGGCATTATGGTAAAGTCTATTTTCCCTTAGGATATATAACATACATAAAAACTTATCTTGTATGCCTGATCTGAGAATCATGGGATTTTACAAACACGTAACGTATATCTTGACTTTACGTGTCTTAATTAAATACAGAAATAAATGACCGTGTTTTATGACTTAGATTTCGAAAACTTTATGTCTTTTTTATTTTTATTTCATTTCAAGATGTAATGATGGCGATACGAAAGGAAAGTGTGCACAATAAGTCCGTGAAAACAAAGGCATCCTTTGCGAGGAGAAAGCTAACCCAAAGGAATATTTCAGTACCACAGAGGCGCCCGTTGAAATCTTTACTACGTGACGTGGTTTGAGAAAATAATTATAATGTTATGCGTGTCCTGGTTTCTATAATTTATCATTATTAAACTTATTATAGTTCTCCTGGCGAACGCTTAGAGAATAATGAGTTGCGCTTACGCTGTAAGGACTAAAATTAGTGAGTCTGTTCATTTACATATTTTTCCCAGTTCCGAGAAACAAAAAATTAAAATTGTGTAATTTAGATGACGGGGTGGTAACCGCCAATTGCCTAACTGAATTTGGGTAAAAACAATGCGACATATAAATTATGAATAACTAGCGGCCCTGTCCCGGCTTTGCACGGGTAGACATAAATAAGTACAAATATTTAAATTATAAGCATGCTAATTAAAACCACAATGAATCACTAAATTAGAAAAAAAATAAAAATTAATCATCAGGTATTGAGACAGTCTTGAATATTAAATTATTTATTTGTATAAAAACGTATAAATGGTATGGATAACACGCTCTGATTTTGGTCGGCATTTCTATTAATTTGTCAAATGTAAAAAAGTAGTTATAGTTACGTAACTACAATAGTTAGACATATGCTCGCGATGTTTTTGTAGATATTGATATATTCTATAATATATTCGAACATTTTTTTGTCCTATCATTAATACTTTTCGCAGCGTAGGCGAAGAAAGACATTTTACGGCTAATTTTTTTACGCCTTCCGTTGGTTTTAGTAAGAATGTCTATAGTAATCGAGTACTAAATATAGCCTATGTTACTTAGTGATAATGTAGCTTTCTAATGAAAAAATAATTATTAAAAAATGGGTCCAGTACTTTTTGAGTTTACCCGTTACATACAAAAAATTACAAATCTTTCCTCTTTATAATATTAGTATAGATGAATATCCCAGAGAATGATTAAAGAATGTTAATACAGGGAATACATTTTCTTATATGTTTATTCGACTGATATTAAAAAGGTGTAACAAACTATGGAATTACACTTAAGTTTTCATAGAAAACATTACATTATTATTACGTTATGTGTATTGGAAATAAAAGATATACATAATTCATGTAAACCTTTTACGGAACACTTTTTATATGTTCCAAAGGCAGTGAGTAACCAGTTACGGTTAAGATAATGTGAACAAAGTACGGACGTTAAACGTTTTTCGGGCATCCGATACGTAACGTATAAGGTTTCGATGTATGGAAGTGCCATAGTTGACGGATTTTTACAGTGAGTAAATTAGAGACCGACTTTTATTTTTTATGATATAAATATTCTTTAAAGAAACCTTATTACTATTTATTTTCTTTCCAAAATTATTTTCAAATTATCCATATGAACTACGAACAAAATACAATCGTTTACCAAAACGTAAACAACCAAGCGCTGCAACAAAATCTACTTAATTTTTCAATAGATTTAGTTGTTTTAGCTTTTTCATAAGTATTTCTATGGCTACAGAGTGCACAATATTATTAGGCAAAGGTAATTTAATCTGTGACCACAAAACACCACTGAAGGTTCTACATACTGTGACCGTATCTCTCGCTCGCACTGTATATGCGTCCCTTACCCACGTGCAGCCGACGTCACTATGAGCCAGCCAGCCGATTGACCGGTATACGCTCAACCTTCAGTTTTTCTTTATTTATAACTCGCTTCCACTGTGTAAGTTATGCTTCGTTTAATACAAGCTAGTTACTGGAAATACACTTAAAAGTCGCTTTAGACGTTTAGAAACAAACTAGTTACGAACGCAACCTCAACAACCATAATTTTTTCATGAATATAACTAATATTCATGAAACATTTATCGATAAAAATGCTTGTAATTGTTCCATACATTCTTATAGACGTGATTACTGTAATGGGTATTATCACAATTTTTGTAATATCTTTTTAAAAACTATATGATAATTATCGTGTTTTTATCTATTTGTCAAAGCTACAATATCCATCTATCAATCTGTGATTAGGCTTATTTTATCGATACCAGCTGACAAGTTGAGTCAGTGTGAACGCAGCACAGTTCGGTTTAATGAACGCCTAGCAATGGCGGCTTCGTGCGGAGCGAGCGAGGGGCACAGTCGGCCCCGAGCTTCACGCGGCGCGCGCGCAACCTACCGCGACATTAGTGAAAGGCCGCATGACTCATAACAGCAGACATGAACGAGTATGCAGAATACGACTGGCGGATGCACCACATGCAGAACGAACGGTTGTGCGATGTGTCCAGGAAGCGCCTCTCGGATGGAGACAGGCAACGCGCCCTCGACGCACTAAAAGAAACAGTGGACTCCAGTTTGAACCTCGCCCTACGCGATAAAAGCAGATGTCAGGACGACAACTTTTTGCGGCGTTTTTTGTACGCGACTAAATACGACGTCCAACAGAGCTTCGAGTTGCTAGTTCGCTATCACCAATACAGGAGGGAGCACCCAGAGTTGTGGGCGCCGGCGGACGGGGGCGTGCTCCGCGCCCTAGCCGACGGCTTACCTGGCGTTCTTGCACAACGCGACCGAAGGGGACGCTGTGTCCTACTTATGTTCGCCTCAAACTGGACTCCCCACGCTTGTCCGCTCGTATCCGTCTTCAGGGCTCTGCTCTTAACGCTGGAACGCACGCTCGTGGAAGTACAAAACCAGGCAAATGGATATGTCATCATCGTCGACTGGACCGAGTTCACATTCAAACAATCGTGTAGTTTACAAGCGAAGACGTTGAAAATGATGATCGACTGCCTGCAAGACTGCATGCCTGTGCGCTTTAAGAGTATACACTTCATCGGGCAACCTTGGTACGTCGAGACCGCGTTGGCCGTCGTGAAACCTTACTTGAAGGCGAAGACGAGAGAGCGGATAGTGCTTCACGGTAACAATTTGTCGACCCTGCACGATTCGTTGCCGCTAGACATACTTCCAGCGGAGTTGGGAGGTGAAGGCCCTTCCTATAACTCGGAGCTTTGGCTGCAGCAGTTCTGTCGCTTCGAGAATATAGACACGCCGCCGGGGCAAGTGTCTACTGCGGTGTCCAAAGACAAGGAAGTGCCGGCCGCTAAAGTGGACAAAGCGTATAAAGCGAAAGACAATGGAAACTTTTCATTTCACGGGAACGAGAAAAGTGCAAAGTCAGAATTACTGCGCGATAAGGATTGATAGTAGCGTAGAACGCCTCGCTGCTTGGTTCCAGTGGACAGTTGTGCAGTCACTGGGGCGTGTCGCCCCATATTGGTGCTACGCGCGTGCCTTTGTGATATGAAGTGTTTTATTTTAATGAGTTTAGACATTAGGACGAGAGCAAACGAGGATATTGTAATGGCTGGCGATCGACACTCTGGCCTTGCTTCACGGTAATTTGAGATGTGAGTCAGTCACGTGGGTGGATAATGAACGGCATCCCCTGTGCAGAAAGTAGACACAGAGTGCATGTAACGGTTCTGAGCTCTCGATATGAACCATCTGACTTACCACCATTGTGCAGATGATTTGCGTGCACTGTATCGCGGTCGTGTCTAGTTTACGTATCTATTTATTTATGCATTAATCCTAGGTTTAAGTGAAAAATCTCATGTTAGCTAACGACGATAAATTAGCATAGTGCTGTTACAATTCTGTGAGGCTTTGCGCATTTATTATGGTTAAGTTTTGTCAAAGTATAAAAAAACACAGTTTTGATTATCTCTTAAATAGTATTGACATTATGGTTCAAGGTTTCTCTTTTAAAGGCGAATATTGTGCAGAATTGTATGCTCTCTTAAATTAAGTTGTTCTTGGCTTTTAAACCGTCCTTTGTTGTCCTTTTCACAGTACTTTTCTTATAAATAGGGCTGTAAGCGGACCCAATTTTATTTCCTATTGTTTGTTATTTTATTGTATACCCAAGATACTCATTGTGATGTCTTATTGATAGTTTTTGACATATTATTGAACCTGACTAATAGCTTTTAATAAATTTTGTATTTAAACATTTTTTTTATTTAGTATTGACCGAAACTAAAGTGTTTGGGTATAAGAATTCAATAAAACACGAAAGTTCCAGAATATACAGAATAGAAATTAAAATAGAATCTACGTTGGTTGCTTCAGTAAGATAATGTTTAAATAAGCATGTATTTAGTAACCCGGATTTGGAGAAGACGAAAATCTTATCAAATGACACTGACAATATTTGTATTTGTAAGCATTTCAAAATTAAAAAATATTTCTCACTTCACTTAAATCACGTACACTCGTATTCAGGTTACTCAAGCGTGATAATTGAAAATCCATTTTTGATACTGGAATATTAGGACAATGAAGTTAATGACACTAATCATTTATCCCACTTAACATTGATACAATGGTACTACTATCAAACACGTTTAGTCATTAGTTAATGGCTTCGTTTTCCTAGGCCTTATGTAACTTACCTTGTAACGTATAAAAGTACCTGAGATAAGAATTATCGCGCTTATCGTATCGATTATACAAAAACTAGATTAGCTGAATAAACATAATATGCATAAAAGGTAATGCCGTGTTCCCTATACAATGCAACCTGACCGACATAGGTATTAACAACAAGATATTTAATAGAGGCAATGACAATCTTGACAGGTTCCAAAAGATTCCCCATTATACATCGCATACCGTATCAAGTAAGGACGTGAGTGACCGCCTGTTCAAAAATTATTAGTATTAATTGTACGTCTTAAAATAATTTAAATTATTTAGGTAGGTGTAGGTACAAAACTATACATAATAACTATATAAATAATTATAACTTTTTTATTCCAATACCCTAATATGACGTATTTAATAGGCCCTGAAAACCTGCGATTCAACGCCATCTTGTGTCTCTGTTGCGCAAACAACATTGACCTGTAATGAAAAAGACAAAAATTTAACTAAGGCCCGACGTTATGGTCTCCACGTAACCACGGCTGCCACAAACTTTGCATCTCGGAATGTAGTTAAAATTATTTTCAAATAAGTTAAAGTAATACATATCGCGAAATAAACCGTTAGAATGTTTTATTTTAATGAAATAGCTTTATTTTTTGGTGTTGTGTTGATTAATTTTTCCATACAACCTAATACATATTTACAAAAGTAACAATGTTTGTTTTAAACGTCGCTGACAGGTATTTTTATTTTGTCACCACATTTATAAGTGATTCTTCAACGGCCTATCATTTGTTTTTGGATAAAGATAGTTCTATCTACTTAGTATTTCAAACATTAGTCATTAGGCCATGATTTGCAAAAATCACAATTTATCAATCCTTATCTAGCTACTACTGCGGTGCATATATTAAAACATGTGACGTTCTTCCATTGTATTACAAATAGTAGATGTTGTGTTTATAATCGCAAATGGCTCCCAGTATGTGCGCTGGTCTAGACAATGGGCAATGGACAGTGAGTGAAGATATTACACGATCTAGTAGGGCTGTCTCCATGTTCTAGTTTGTAATCGGAAGGACACAGTTCCGAGCGGTCATTTGCCTATAAAAGAAAAAAAAACGATCAGTATCCCCATCATATATTATATTCAATACGGCATAGATATATGTATTTACAAGATACGTCAGTCTCTTATGTCACTAACATAGTTTGTAAATTAATATAGGTAGCTTGAAATAGACCTCTTATTAGTCCCAAACCCGCCCAGTACACTTCACTTTATTATGCAAATATTTTACTTTCACTAAATAATATAATACAAATAAAATATAAGTCCATTAAATAGTTTTACATCATCTGTCGTCGTATAAATAAAATTCAAAATGTACACATTGTGACAGCCCTAGGACCTCGTGAGTCACGCGGCGCGTTTCCGTCGCCACTCGCAACGGAAACAGCGTACTGCGTACTCATATTGTCACCTAATATTTTAATCCACGATACAAACGTGTAATGAATCGATTCTGTGTGTAATTCTAGATTGAACGAAAAAATCGACCATATAAGGTTTCGAAATTTGAACCTCAAGTGCAAAGCGAGCATTTTAGTTAGAGTAGGTAAGCCCGCTACTCGATTTATATATTTTTCACTTATTATTATATACCGTATTTCGTCTGAGAAGAAAAATGGATAGGAGTTCTAAGATTCTCTAATAGTTTACATTGGAGTAGGGTAATAAACCTATCTTCTTTCCATATTCACTCTAATATATATACTAATGTAATTTACAAAATTATAAATTTTGATAAAAAACATTCAGTTTATTTTTATGTAAATAAAATTCTTATTACACGTCGCTAAAAGTACGATCAGTTTGTTTGAGCAAGACCACCCATGATTCAATCATACGGCCTTGTAAAAGTAAAACATTATACATATACATTATTTAATGAATAAACAGAGGACGACTAATTGACTTTTCCTCATTTAGATCTTTTTCACGACGATGTAGAATCAATTACAGATGCGTATAGAATGTATAAACCAGTTGCTTAGATGAATGGTTAAATCTCTTGCTTAGCATAGCACGAGAGGTCCTGAATTCCGAAGCTTTCTATATTTACCATACCTAATCAGTAAAGAAAATCGATCAGTAAATAGAAAGTTTTCGCCGAAAATCAAAAAGGCTCCATAAGAGTCAAGATATAAGACAAAGTTACTCTAATTAAATTTAGTAGACAGTAAAAGTTGTTTTGTCTTGAAAATAATAAAATTAGCACTAAGTAGAGACAATAAGTCGCAATTAATTTTATTTTTAGTTTTTTTTTTCAGTTATCTGAAATACTTCCCGAATACAGCCAGTCACCACATCTTAAATTGATTTTATGGGACTGGATATTTCTCCTTCTGTCAAGTGAACTGTAGTCCTTCTCTGACATGAAAAAATGTGTTCCAATTGCTCTCTGTATGTTTCAGTGTATTGATGAAAATTTTATATTTAAAGTTTTTCCTTAAATACATTTGCAGTTAAAATACGCCTATAGTAATGAAAAGTTTGTATGTAAAATGTAAGTCGTTCTAGCGTTATATGAGAGACAATACCATACCGTTGGGTAACGCATTGTGGTTTGTGGAATAATATGATATCAAGCTGATTTCGAAAACACCACAAGATGATCTGATGCTGATATTAAGTTCTCTAATATCAGCTTGCTGTTTGTTTATCTGTGGCTTCGGGAATTTTCCTATTCTGTGCGATAGTTTCCATAGAAAACGTATAAACAACAAAATTACTACATGTCTCAGCAGGTAATACTTAGTTGTTAAAAGACTGTTAGGGATATCGAAATTCATTCCGGGTTAAAAATACCATCCATAGATAAAACGTCGTTAAGTGGTAAATTTACCTTTGTTTCAGTTTTTGAATCTGTACTGTACAGCTAAAATAGGTTAACATCACATCGTCTTTAGCTATTATTTATGAGGGTATCTGTTCGCCTCTATCATGAAAAAGAATACTTTAAGACTTTCGAATATTCATTATTACTGGACATAAATCAATTGTCTTAAAAACAACAAATCCATATAGAGCAGGGTATAGTGACATTTTTAAAAGGAAAACAAGTAAGTAGCAAATAATATTATCAAGTTTGAAATGCAAGTTACGATGTAAAAACAATAAAATTTTAAGAACTTACCATACGGTTCAAACTTCAAGGCGCTAACGTGACAGTCGCTTGCGCACGTTTTCGTCGAATTTAACGAACAATAAAAACACGTTTCGATTTTATGGCGGCCTGCATTCTGTATCAGCTGCTCTTTATAAGGAAAGTCTATATTGTTTGAAATTATGTCCCTTAATCTTTACTTGACTATCGTTACATCTAGGAATACTAATAGTGTAAAGCTAAATACTTTGTTTGTTCGTACGCCATAATCTCAGGAGCTACAGGTACGAATTGAAAAATTCGTTTTGTTTTGGATAGAACATTTATCGAGAAAGGCTTAACATCACACTGCGATTAATTGGAGTGAAGAAAAAGAGGGAAATGTCTAAGAAAATATCCTCGTCCATATATACCTACCTTTAAAGATTAACATGTGAGAACGAGGGGATGCGGACGACGTCATACGTAATAGCTATAATTTATAAAGATTAGGAGGTTCGCAAAACCTAATTTTTATGTCCAAAATAACTACACTACGCGGATGAAGTCGCGGGCACAGCTAGTTATATTAGAATATAGAGCTAGCTAGTTATTATACTATATAGAGCTTAGCCTTGATAGGGGCCTATTATAGCGCGTCTAAATACAACGTGCTAAAATACGGGTTGGCAGATGATATTTTTTGTATCCTAATCATGTAAATTGTTGTCCTGGGAAATTATGACAATTTGTATTAATTACACCTCGAACTTTTTTACTTTTAGTTATATGTAGATCGTAGTAACTTATATTTTTTTATTTCATACATAAGACACTCATGACGTCATTATTTGCAAATAAAATTAGGTTTTAAAGACACAAAGCCAACATCTTATGTAAATATTATTATATGTTATCGCGACGTCTTTTACGAAGTGCCCGGCGATAATATTCAAGATATTTCAGCTTGACATACTTGTTGATCTTGGATAATCTTTAGAGATAAGAGTCATAACGTTCCTGCTAATATATCTTTTGTTCAAACACTTCCGCTATCCATTTAAAAAGACGGCGATAAGATTATTGTGGACTTTTACAAGTGTGCGTCTGATTCACTAGATAGTATTTTTAAGGGATTTACCTTAATTTAAAAGATATAATATTTTTCATATAAACGAGGAGAGATGAAACCAGATGCAAATGCAAAAAAAACTAGCTCACGCTACAAAGAAAGGAAATTCTATCTATAATTTAAGTTTTTTATAAAATAGCTGATCTGGCAAACATTTTTTTGATCTATGAAGTATTTCGACAAATATTTTATGTCCGTAAAAACGGTTCTTGTTAGTCAATCTTAAGAGATAGACATATATAGTCGCTGGCGTTTTTTCGTCCCTTTATGTCTCTGTCAGATATTTTAAAAGCCTTTCCCCTTAAATGGTCCGAATAACACAAAAAGATTTTTGCAATTAAATTAAGTAGTTTCTGAGATTAGCGCGATCATTCAAGTAGACAAAGAAACAGTTCCGCTTAATAATATTACTATAGATAAGACTGGTTATATATATAACCTTTACTCTATAATTGCTTAGCTAAACAAAAAGTTTATTAAAAAGAAAATGAACTTCGATGGAGACAAGGTTAAAATACTACTTTCCTTATATGCATAGTGGGTAATAACCTATGTAATAACATACATTCCATTTAAAATCTCGATTACTTTTTAACGTCAACCGGTTTAGAGGTAACATTGTATATAGTTTGTTATCATATCCAATCACGTTAGCATACGACTGTAAACTTTGCTGTCAGTTACTAGCAGCTGGACCTTACCAATATATTATTCTCTTATTATTCTCTTTTCTTTTTTTTTTTTTCTTCTAGGGGCAGTGGTTTTCAAACATGCAATTAGTGCTCAAAATGAAAATGAAATGTGTTTGTACTTTGATTAAAGCAATTAAATAAAAAAATATTAACCGAGCGATTAACGATAATATACATACATCCTTCGCTTTTGTGAAAAAATTTGGTGATTCACAATTTTATAGCTACGATCAAACAAAATTCTCGTGAAATGTGTGGAATTTTATTTATCACTTTCAATATATATGTATATCCGAATTCCTCAGAGCTGTCACCAAGTAAAACAGCAGGGACACAGTGTGACATTAACATTAAAAGACCATCATTTGGGTGTTTTATTATTGTTGAAACTCGAATACCTAAATAAAAGTACGAAGGATCCCTGCTCAACGTATTATATTGTGGATTATCCATGTCAATATGGTTTATATAACATTACAATTTCTATAAATGCATTAAGAGGTAAACATTATAAATGATAACAATCACTCATCTGTTCAATCTCTTCAACAAGACGAATCAGAGTGGAGAATTAAGGCCAATTAAAATTCCAATAAATCTGTATTTTAATGGCACTTGTAATACCAGTTTGGGAGCCGCTGGTCTGCACGGTAAATAGTGACAAACTGGGCAGGTGGCCGCAAATGACTTGAAAACAAACTGCAAGTCCTCTGCTTACGCGGAAGTTTATTATGTACCTAATTATATTGAGAGAAATATGAAAAGGTTTGACTACTGTGAAAATAGTATGTAAACACTTATTTACTAATTTATTTTTGTGTCTCGTTCATTGCTCGACGGCCGACCACGAGTTAAATCATTGAGCCAGGGAATAAAATTAACAGTTTTTAATTTAAAGGATATTTTTTAAATAAAATGAATTACAGTACAATACGAACTTTTCTGCCATCATTTAACTTCTTCAAATTTCTAAGAAAACGACTATTTAAAAGAGTTGGAAACAAATACTCTTTATTCAACTTTTAATCTATTTACACAAAAACTTATCCAAGTTTCACTTCTCTGCGATCATCGATTTAGTTTGAAATTGAAATCTCATTTAAATAAAACACTTTAACGATTTAAAACGCGATATATTAGTTAAACTTATTTGACAATGATTTTTAACTGCGGCCCGACGTTTCGGATGCTTTGAAACAGCCGTGGTCACGGGATGACAGAATGATTTTCAAATAAGTTTAACTAATATACCACGTTTTAAACCGTTAAAGTGTTTTATTTAAATGTGTACTATTCGCGTAAATTATAGAAATTAATTGATTTTTCAGTCAATCATTTAGTCATCCAAAGGCAAAATTTATACAAAGGATATTTCCAGACGGTTGTGTGAAAGTAGTAGTGAGTAAGTAATAAAGCTTGTATTAAAATCGTAATTGGTATGATCTTGTTTATATCTTATTAATAAAGACATACAATATTGCATAATCACCGCATATTTAATACAGAATTACATAGCGGCACCCAGAATGTACCGTTAGTTAATTACAGGAGCTTGACGTACGACTGCTCGTCATTTGTTTGCTGTCTGTACGCTAAGCTGATAGGTAATTCAGTTTTCTTTGGGATAAGCTTGATATAGTATGTCTCTGTAATGAAATAGTAACCTAAAAGTCGCGACGTAAGAGTTTGACTGACAAACGAAGTATCCTGATGTACTCAGCGTGTACCTACCTGATCTTATTTAAACTTAATTGTATGGTCGTACCTATTTATATTAAGAACATGTTACAAGAATAAGGTTACTTAAAATAAAATCCCCTTTATAATGGTATAAATACGTAAATTCTTCATAACTTAAACAAAGAATTTTAGTCGGTTTAAATTTCTTTAAATTTAATAAGCAAAACATATTATAATTATGGCATTAACTACTTCTAGGTACTTGAAATGTTTTTTCGTAAGGATTTCTGTTATGCGCGTGCACATAAATGACACATAAATCCGGAGTAGTACAATGCGGTGTCATTATAAAAAATGCACGCAGCGTAAACCAGTGATATGATCTACGCTTAGCAATTGTTAATAATATGTCCTTTGTTTAAAGTACATGTACAACAGAATATTTTGTAAAACATTGATTTAATGTTCATAAACTATTAATCCTCTCTGTTGAACAAGTTTTCGAAGCAATTATCATTTATAATATATAGTACATATTATATAACATTGATAAATATGTGACTTTCAAACAAAAACGTAAAAACGATACAAATAAATCGAGAACAACAAAACGAGTGTATACAACTTAATTGTACAAAATAAATTAATTAAAGCTATTTTGAATATTATATTAAAGTGTGAACTTTGCTACTAAGATTTTATTTTTATAATCGGTGTTAATATCTACTACAGAAAAAATTACTTTAAAACTAGAAGGAAACTTAAAACTTTTCAGAAGTGTAAAATCTTCTTCTTCTTAATTTGATGGTTTTTTCTTATTTGAATGGGTTTTCCAATGCCGTGTGATAAGAGGAATGACAAGGCGTGATAGAATAAATTTTATTTTTTTAATGGTATAAAGAAAAATTATCATTAAAGAGAATGTACATATAAAAAAATGTTGTAAATACTTCTTCATCACTTTATAATTTGTATTTTTTTTTTGGCAAATAGCAAATTTCTGGTAACACAGGAATTGTCATTGTGACAGTGACACCGACATACTGTATCTGTCAATGTTTGCAGTCAATCGTACGTCACTGAAGCTATCGCTGTTATCTTATCTATGCAACACTTATTATTCTGTGTTTGTTACCCCACACTACTGTTCCCAGCTGACAGGCAATAGACAGTTTACTTTGAAAACAAAATTCTTTACAGTTGATTCATATTTAATGGGTTCACGAACCAGCAAAATTATTAGTAACCCAGCAATGGCAGCAGAAATTCAACAATTTATTAAAGAAGCTGTAGCTCAGGATAAAGTTGTGATATTTTCGAAATCTTATTGTCCGTATTGTACTTTAGCGAAAGATGTAAGTCGTGTTAATAAAAACAATTTTTTTCATGTATAAATTTTAGCAAACTAGTTGCAGTGTTAAGTAATTAGTCATTGCATTGTATTGTTTTAAGTAATTGTTAATTATCTTTAAACTAATTTACAGGTTTTCAGTAAAGTGAAGCAGCCTTTTAAAGTATATGAGCTTAACGAGCGGGAGGATGGAGACGCCATTCAGAACAATTTGTATCAAATCACTGGAGTTAGAACGGTAAATATAGAACTTTATTACAGAAGAATAATTTCAAATTTATTTTCAAGATCCTAAAATGTGTTTACAATTTAGTTATAGTCACTTAAGTTCTTTAAAGTATTCTTTTGTTATTTCACCAAACAACAACAAATATCATTTAAAAAAAAGTATAATAATCTGAAAGAAAAACCTACATGTAATATTGGACTGTTTTTAATATTCTAATGTTAAAGCTGTTGCTTAGTTTAAGCCTAGAAGAAGTTAACAGATGTCTCATTAGTTACTTCTTGTTGTCAAATATCACCTTTGAAACCAACAAAGAAATTTGTCTATACCCCACCTATGTGGATAGGTATTTACTATATACAAAATCTCGTAATTTCCTTACACATAATAAATAAAGAGTAAGATTTGAGGCCTACTATAAGGAAGCTGATTACCACCTGCATTCTTAAATTTTTATCTATACTCATATAGTAAATGGATTTTATCTATGATAATAATTTAAATAAGATAACTCCGTTGTCAGTTATTCTACTTTCGCAAACTGAAAGTCACTGAATCCATACTATATGTTGTTCTTATCAAAAACATTTAATCAAAGTAACTGATTACAAACTAAAATCATTGTTTTTTGAAGAATTAATAGATTAGTATTAATGGGGCATTGTCCCTGCAAGTTAAGTAATAAATAAGGATAAGTAATGGTGAGGTAGTGTGTAATCTTATTTGGGGCATGGGACATTCAGAGTCCAGTCTAAGAGGGAAGCGATTCAATGAAATTAATAAATATATATAAATGTTCATACTAGAGGAATTCAACAAGGGGTCGTATTTTGAATATATATTTAAAAACATATAAAATGGTTGTATTTGGTAGTATATTGATAATGTGGTCATTATTTTGGGCAAATGTCAACCACATTCATTGTGATAATAGATTAATTTGAAACGTAATTACTGGAAGTTGTAGGGTCTTAGTTTATTTATTTTAATGTATTTGTAATATTTAATTATTCTAAAACTAGTGCTAGGCCAATCAATTACTGAACTAATGATTCAATCAACTAAATTAACATAAGCAGTATGCTTGTCTAATGTGTGTTCAAAACGTAATTTAAAACAATTCAAAGTTTTTTAATGATATTTAAGAATCAGTTAAGTAACCTGCCTTGTATTTAAGCATATTTAATATAAGATTATGTCTTTAACTAAATTCTTTATTGTTCATTTGTGACTGCATTTTAGATTAAACCATTTTGTTTCAATAAAGAAAGTATTTTTATCTTTGTTTGTTTCAGGTACCGCAAGTGTTTATAAATGGCAACTGCGTTGGAGGTGGATCCGATGTAGATAAATTGTATAAAACTGGCAAGTTGGAGCCTATGCTGATAGGATAAATACTTTCAAAGATTTACTTATATTATTATAATGGATGGTATTTGAATATAAATGTTTAAAATCGCAAATTAATGAACTCTGGCAGGAATAGACACAGCAGCTTATAATACTTTATTGCTTTTGATCGTCTAAATACTTTAGTCTTAGAAACTTACAAACATGCTTAAAGTATTTTTTTTATATAACAAAATGAAAGAAACTTTTCATAAACACAAAAGACTTCATGCGAAATAATATTATATCATTATAATAATATATTAATATATTTGGTGATATGGTTAAAATTAAAAATAGGTAATTCTTAAAAGTACATAAAATGTTTGACATTTTTTTTATTCATTGCTCAGAGCGAATATGTTAATTTTATTTAACACACAGTACAATTACATTAATCTCATTTTATTAAATCTCGCGATTAAAGATTATTATATGTTGTTGGTTTTGTATAAATTTTATTTAATTAATAAACAGTGAGCGCAATGTGGCCGTGTTTTATTTTAAGTTATTGCTACAAAATAAATAGCAAAAGAACATGAAATTAAATACTTTTGTTTATTTCTTATTGTACAAGAAGAATATATTTATTGGAAATTCGGATTTTCATGTTATGTTAAAAGTAAAATAATACTGTTTTACATGACGCTAATTGTGGAAAATTTCCACGTGTAAACTCTACCTCGTAAAGAACATGATTCATCACTTGACTTATAATTTAACAATGTTTCTACAATAATATTTGTGATGATTGTACTAAACAAAATAAAACTAATATTTATGTCATGATACCTTAATGATTAATAACGACGATGACGTTGGATACATGACCTTAAATTTATTCGATTCTAGAAGTCTTTGTGATAATTTCGTATTGGGAAATCATGTATTTTACGGGTTGGTATTCATTGTCTTTAACTCACGAGACTATTCAAACAATTATAACTATTGCGACATTACAATAACAATAATTATATTTTATCTATCATGTTAAAATTTATTTTTAACAGACCACATTTGCGGTAATAGTCAAACAGTCACGTAAACGACGAACAAATTCTAACAATTTATTATACATTTTAAGCAAATTAGTTACTTCAGAACGTTTATTTAAGACTATTAGCTCAGGATAAAAGTGCTCGAAACATGAAAGGTGAATAATATGTACGGTTATAATTATGTTAATTACGCTAAGTCCGCTACAACGGCCCTCGACGCGAGAGCTAAAATCGCGCCGAATTAATTCTAGAGATTCGCTCATAAATCCTTCAGATGGAGCCACCGGCCCCCTCCCTAAACGCTTTATTACGCGCACCGGATGAAAACATCAGGTCCACTCAAGGCCGCTACGCGCAGCCTCGCACCGATCACATTTCTACAGAGATAGACATTTTTCTGTGTTTCTATTTAAGACCCTGATTGTAACCATAGAGCGATTAACCTTTTCGGTTTTTTCATCTGTGGACGGTGACCCGGACGAAATTTCAGTATTCATACCACCAATACAAATTGGTGGTAAGATATAAACAGACAGACGTCGTCTAGATATTCTGGATTTATATCCAAAGAAAATACAACAGCAGACTTACCTTTTCAATTATTTTTTCTAAATACATATCTATTTTATATTGATCTGTTGGTGTACATATTGTCGATGTATTCTATTTATGAATATGCCATATAATCATAACAACATATTAAATTAATTAAATTGTGCATTAGTAAATTACTATGTAGTATGTATATTGTTAAATTACAGTTACTTCAATAGCACGAGTAGTAGTTAAGAATTAGTATCTGCCCCTATCTACTATTGTAGTCATAGAAGGAATTACTTAATACATCTTCAGAGTCTTGGCTTTTGAAAAAAATTGACCTTTCAAAGTTTAAGGTTCTCTATTTTCCGTGAACATATGTAAATGCAGTTATTGTTTTACTATTGGAATATAGTATTAAATTATTTGTTTTGTGCATTTACGTAATATTAAAGTAAAGCACTTCATTATTTTCTAAATAGTCTCTGTACTGTGTTGCTCTGCGGTGAGGGACAAAAACACGCAACGTAACATCCAACCTACTAATATTATATCCTATGCCATTGATGAAAGCGTCGTTTTTGCGTAACGCAATATATTTGAAGTTGGCGGGCGTACGCGTGCGAGCGGGATGAAAAATTCGCAGCCCCTTGCGGAATTTCCTTTCCTTTCCCTCGTTTCCCGCTAGTTGGCGCTGGCGCTCCCGCCTCCGCACATGTTTTAATGCCTTGTTTTTTGTTTGGGAATATGTAAACAAACAGTTTTTGTGTATAAAAATAGAATCCTAAACGCTCTCTGAAGATGTGTGTACACTGTGACGTATTTACTTTGTAAAGGTCGTGCTAGATGTGTCTTCCTTTGATCAGAGTGGGAGAAGCGTAAGGTGAGTGCGAATTTTCGTAATTATATCTAAGTATATGTGTTCTTAGACGCTCGTTCAGATAGGTGCCGCTCGTAAACGAAATAATGCGTTTTGTGTGCTTTGTTTGATAGGAAAATGACGCACAATGATAACAAAAATATAATTACTGTTAAAAAAAAAGAGCAATATGATTACATATTTATCAACCACAAAACCACAGCGATAACTATGTGTTATATTTTAAAAACAGTATCAGTAAAAGAAAGAGTAAACATTCTGGATCTATATATACCCTATATTCTTTTAATTGACACCTAATAAGTTTATTTGTGTCTGTCACTCTTTTAAACTATAATTGAATGTATAGTGTATACTTCTATCGCCCATTGGGTGCAATTCTCTAGCAAGGCTTTTGTCTTTAGTTCTATATATATATCTAATATTTTTAGCCTTTCATTGGTGGAAATATTATATTACCTAGTTGAGAACTGGCTTTCTGGTCTTGTGCGGCAAGGTATTATTGAAACCCTGCAAATGTCATCGAACTTAACCACAGTAGTTCAGGTTACACATAAACTCATTACACAGGTCTAAAATCCAATAGTTTTATCGGAATTAATAGGATAAGTAGCGCTCCGTTAGTCAAGTGGTATGTGCTAGACTTATGTTCTCAATGTTCGATTTGCGGTCAAGCACCAAATGTTCTTGCATTCTCCTGTCAAAGACATCGTAAGAAAAAACGGGAGCTCCTGAAATTTTTAATATCATCTCTGTCACAATACCTATGCGTCTGTATGATTTCTACAAGTAGTGTTCGTTACACTTTATAAACAAGTTTTATGATGTCATTTTAGTTAAGATTATTCAAACTAATAGTTAGATAAGATTGTATTTCAAACGTCTTATCTGTACAGTTAATTATTTTAAAGTTATTCACACTTTTAACGACTAAAAATGTTTCGGATGCTTTCTATATAGTAGGCAAAAACGTCGAACTGTCTTTAAAATAAATTAAAAATAACTTAACTAATATTTCATGTTTTAAACCGTTAAGTGATTTATTTAAATGTGTACTACTTGCGTTAACTACAGAATACTTAAATTATCTTTTAAGTAATAATAAAAATATTTTAAAATCTTAAACACTCCGTGTAAAATGTTAGAACGGATATAAGGGTCGCTTGAGCTATCCAGTGTCTAGTAGATCCCGCCTCTTCTGTATAACGAGAGATTGAGCCTGAATGTGAGGTTTGGGAAGGCTTATTGAGAGTGTAGTACTAGCGCAATATAAGGCGGGCGCCCGGCGGACGGCAGTCATAGCGCCCTCGGCGTCGTAGGCGGCAGCGTAGCGCCCAACCTCGCGAGACCGCTACGAAACTTGCTACGAAGTTGCATTTTGTAGCTGTTTTAAATCGAATTTTACGTGAAAGCATATTATTGGGTAAGGATGTTTTCACTTAAAAACAATACTATATAATTATACATTTATTCACTGTGGTTATCCTTATTTTGTAACAACAATAACTCCTTTTTACGACACTTTATTTTTAGTGTGTTTTTAAGACGCAAAATTATTTATAGTTTTAAAGGGCGCCATAGTTTGTACTAAATTTATTTGTAAAATATGTATATTAATTACGACAGGACGTTTGGGACTTACGGCAACCACCATCACGAAAAATGTCTCGTTGCCAAATATTGATAGTACTGTTTAACGCTTCGCAACTGGTTGAAATAATATATAGGTATATTGTAGGTTTCCAGTAGGTAAATTTTTACCTCTGAGAGATAACTATAAAGATATAAATACTTTTATAGTGTCCTTAAAATATTCATGAAATTTTTATAAATTCTATGATAGTCTGTAGATCATAGTAGCTACGTAGTTGGCGATAAATATCAAAGTTCTATGCTCAAGCAGAAAAACAATATGTATTCATGAAAGTCCATTTTTCATATAAATGACGCTGGAGACGAGATGAGATTCCATAGTTCCACGAACAATAGAAAGCTAATTTTTCTTTTCTACCTCATTTTCATATATCGCGTAATATATTCGCCAGATTTCATATAAAGCGTTTTATACGTCCCGTTCTTCTAAAAAGAAAAAGACTTGTCAACAAAGTTCGGTCCCCGCTCTCCGCTTGAGAGCTTATTTGTGTACATTAATGAAGGTGAATTAGGGAAGTTATTCTATCGCGATTACATTCTTCGTGTGTGTTTTGAAATTTCGTAGAGTCAATTTCAAGTTTTCGTGTTTTTCTTTTCTTACGAAAATTTATACGACATTCTACAGCTTCTTTGAATGTATTTTTATGTTTTGTGTAATGGTACAAGAAAAATAATTATTAAAATATATATTAAAATCGCTGAGACACAATGGTATGATTATAACAGCTGTAGGATTATAACAAATAATCTGTGTTACTATTGATACACAATATTATTTCTTATTATCATTAATAAAATCGCAATAAGTAAGTAATTGAAAAAATAAAATTGTCCTTTCTATGTATAGGCTCTTTTAACTGTAAATATGCATATTTTGATTTTATTTTCCGTTATCATATAACATATCTAAGGTTAGAGAAAATGTGTAGATAACCTAGAAATAAACACCAAATGGCTACAACACTCAAAACTCCACTACCCAAATATTACTACTAGACATGTAATTTCGCACTCAATACATAAAACAAAAAGGTCGGAAGTGAAGTCAGCCAGCCGTACAACCTGTATAATTTATTGTAAGTTCGGCAAAATTTTCCGCCAAGTTTCCTTATTGTTACAATATTGGATGTTATTGATTTATATTCGAGAAATTCCACCCACTAAAGATATCGGCGTGATAAACTCGATTACTTTCAAATGTTTTTTAAAGATTGATATAACTTGTTTCAACTTTGCAATAAAAACGAATTAATCAACAATTTAAGAATTTTGTTCAGTTTGGACCCTAAAAACATGGCTTGGGTGAATAAGTTAACATTTTTATAGACTTAAATAATAATCTAAATGATGTAATTAATCAATCTGTGACATTTCCAGTAGGAGTAGCCGTTCTGGTGACAAAAATGCGTCAAGCCTTTAATCTTTATGTGTACATCTGTCAATAGATTGCCAGTAAAGAAACGGAAATTCTCGCGCAACAAAAATTCGAAAAAATGTTTTATCTATTTTTAAATGAAACACTAAAACGGTTTTAAACGCATTATATATTACTTAAACTTATTTAGAAATTATTTTAATTACTTTCATGATTCATCTATACGCCTTCGGTAGAATGGTAGTATAGGGCTTATTATTATCTTAGGAGGTCCTAGTCCCAACAATGGGAATGTTGTCAAACGACTAAGGAAGACACACTACAACTCTTTGTATTTGTTTAAACTTAGGTACTTCTTTTAACATTATAGGTATTATTCACAAAGCTTGCACTAATTCAGAATCAGGTAGCACAAAGTTAAACAAGTGCAAACTTTTGATGGAAAAATATATTAATTAAGCCACGAACATGTCGGCAAGCGGCTCATCAAAAATGTATAGAATTCCTATAATTTGCATAAAATTCATTTTATTGCTTCGAAAGACAAACAGAATGGTATATTAGCTGGTGGAATGGTTTCAGTAATGCGGTGCGAGGTATCTAATCTAAACAACTTTACTTTATGGGTAACTTTTTGAATTTGCACCAAGTTAAAGATTTAGTTATGAGACTTCTTCCTTTTCTTCTTATTTAATAAATGTTACAAAACACTCAATGTACATGTAAGTTTGGAACACGAAATATTCTTGTTAATTTATTTTACACGACGACCCGACATTGGCATGGAATATTCCATAGAATATCGGGTCATAGTTAAAAGTAAAATAACTTATATATTTAGTTATCCCTAAACCGTTCAATATATTTAAAATTATTTTATTATTTCTTATTACAATTAAGAGTAAAATAGTGTTTGATTGATTACGTTTTGCGTATCCAAAAGATTTTTATGTATCTCATAAGGCAACCGGCGTCTATTAAGCAGAAAAGTTATTTAGAACACAAGTTTATTAAACAACAGTAATGATTTGTTTGTCTCTCAACAGTTAGACAAAGCGCTTTATGTTGAAAAGAATGAGTCCACAATAATTATGTCGAGTAAGTCTGCGCATTCGTTAGCTTTCATTAAATATTCAACAGCCATCAGCCTCACTACAAGTTTCGATCGTGTCTTAAATACACTTCTCGCCGTTTGCAAAATATTTATTATTATTCAGGGACAACATTTTAGACTTGTTTGAATGCATCATAAAGATGCGGGTTGCGCGCTCTGTATTTGATGAAGAGCTTTGTTTTATCTGTAACGATGTTTAATCTGCCCTATCTGTCAAATACCACACCATCCATTGCGTATAGTCTCTGCGCAAAGCGTATTCGTTACTGAGTAATAAGTATTCGTTACGCTTGAGTTATTTGAGTAACAAATCATCAGTAATAATTGCAATCTAGTTTAATTACTATTAGTAAAAAAAAACTATATAAAAAATTGCGGTTGGCCAGTTAGGAGAATTTTTTTGTGGTATTTATTATTTGTTAATACTATTTAATTCGGCTTAATTTGTTTATCGTATTATTTTGTTTGCCTATGAATTAGTCACGATATATTGTAAAGTGTAGGTATGTAAATATAAATAATTACATAATATGTTATGAAAAAACTCGCCACAGATAACACAATAATAGTTAAATGAAAATAATTTATACCGCACTCACAAAGCAGATAAAAAAACTATAGCAGAAAAATCATGCTTATTATCGGATGTATTTTCAGAGACAGAGCTTTTGTTGCACCTTAGAGTCGATCGGCTCGTTGGTCTATTATTTGGTTGTTGATTCTGTCCTATGTATGGCTAATAATCGTGGGTCCGATCCCCACCGAGAAATGTTAAGTTTTCTAAAACTTGTTGTACTTTGTCTAGAAATCTAGATATTAAATAGGTGGTAGGAATATCAATATCTCGCCCGGGTTACGAACCACCGACCACACATAAAAAACCGTTAAGCTTCACGCCTTCGGTTTCTGTCTATGTTCTTCCTAATGTCCAAACTCAAAATGGGTCTACGGAGGATTTTGTTGAGATGATAATTATACTCGTTATAACTGGGATTGGCATGTCACCGTCCATCAAGTGAACCCCGACCTTGGATGTCCTCTTTTATCATTAAAAAAATAGGCACGAATCTTTTAATGACGCCCCACGCTTGAGAACGATTCAGCGTTGTTCACGATTAATAAATAATAGAAGAACAATTATTTTTTTTACAGTTATATCTGTGATTATAGTAGGTTATGTAAAATGACGACAATGTAATTTAACCCCAGCGGCATACTGCGCCTGGTTTTAATCAACATTCCTTTTGTTTCAGATGCTCAATCGGACGTTTAAAAATCGCACCATAAAAATAAGTTAGCGCGGACAATTCGACGAAAGTACAAAATTCGAACTTATTTTGCTTCTAACTGTAATCTAAATGTGTGTTATTTACGATGTGTTAGTTTTATCCGGGTAGACAATGCTAGAGGAATGCACGTAAGATATCTCGGGGTAGTCTGGGGGTGTTCGGGGCAGGATGTGTGATGATAAGGAGGAGGTGAGGAGTGATGGGGAGCGGGCGGTCACTCCGAAACGGCTGTGTTGGCCGAAGCGCCCGCCAGCACCGCTGCCAGACACGAGGGGCCTCTGTTGCGCGAAACTTTTAAGGAAAAATGGAAAGGCGAAAAAGGTGAGGCCATACATTATTAATGTTGTTCTGATACCTGCATTGTTTTAGAAACATGAGTATTTACATCTATATTTGCTTTTGCAATGGCTACCGAGTTAATTTCTTCACCGTTAGTTTATTATGTAAGCTTTATTGATAGTTATTCTTGCAAGTCAAACTACAAGACAGCCGTTGCTATAACATTGAAATGAAGTATAATCAATTTAGATAAGAGAATAGTTTTAGATTTATTTAACACCTTGTAACTTTCAATTAATTAACTTAAGAGTCATATTTCTATCAAACACTATCGCCCACGACCTCTTCAGCGTTATAAAGAGAATTATGGCAGTACAATCTTTATTTACAAAAAAAAACAATCTAAATTATAAATGCATTTTCCGATCACTTATTACACTCTACAGCTCTTACAGACGATAGATTTTCGATTTTACGTTTTCCCGCAGCGGATAAAAATTATTCACCGCCTGTAACGTTTTTCATTTCTAGTACGACATTTATGTTTTACATAGAAAGTTTTTTTTCTACTCGGCCAGTCTGTCTTTATCACCGACATCCGATTATATTAGTAATTTTAAATTATTTAAAATACGTGTTACTATGAGTTTTTGGTATATTTGACCTCTTCAACACGGATAACGTGTCAAAACATTTGAACACTGTATATATCAGAGATAATACCATTTACGATTCGATGGAGCGGAACAACCTATCCAGCTAAGATCCCATATTTCAAGGTAGAGCGCGCTTAAGCCTTATAATCAAAGTTTGCCGAATTTCGGTCACGGTGGCTGACTAACAGTGACTACAGGGTTGTACTGGAGCCAGATTCGAAGATACTTACTCCAACTAGTTACAATTGATGTGGCGACTGGTGTATGTGAATTTCTAAAACAAAACACAACAAATGACATCATTTACTTTGATTTCTTAACTTTCATATAATATTTTACGGAACTTAAAGAACGATAGATAAACATAAAATATATTTAGATATATTTAGACGCGTGTTGATCCAATGGTAGCAATGTATGGCTAATAATCGTGGTTGTGGTGGTGGTTGATGGTCGTGTGTTCCATCCCCACCTTTTTCTGGAGCATGCTGGTCTTCGTCTGGATATCTGTATATTTAATTGTTGGTTGGAATATAGAAATTTCGTGCAGGTCACGAACTACCATATACAGATGGAAAAGCAGTGAAGCTTTCGCGTTAATTTCCGAATATCCAAAGCTGAAATAGGTCGACATCGCATCTTGTTTGGATGCTATAGACCTGGGTATATCACCCACCATCGAGTAAACTCCATGCCATGTCATTCCTTCTCTATCGTTAAAAAAAACTTTGATTGAGTTCAACAATAGATAATCATCGTCATCTAGCCTATTCCAAGTTTTCGTCTCAGATACAATATTATGTATATTCCGTTAATAACTCCAGCAAATAACTTGTCCGACGAGAGAACTTTAGATCAAATTAGATTCCGCTGACATCGTACTTCTTCGAGTTTGATTAACCTCCCCGAGGCAAACAAGTGAACAAGAAACAATAAGCCCTGGCGGAATGAGTTGGGCATGAAACGAGCCCATTTTGTGCCCGTTGCTATTCTTCGAAACTTGACAAACGGCCAGAAACAATAGCTTTTCAAATATATTTTTAATTACATTTTTATCCATTCGTTTACAATTATATTAAACAGTATTGTTATTGTATATTTCAATGTTATAAGTACGTATTTAAGCTTTTTAGGTTAATTTGGTAGTTAGGAACTTGAATATTCTTTTGTATTAAAGGTCTAATTTGTTGAAAACTTCGCTAAGCTCAACAAGTTCAACTATTCAAACATTTCGCTAAAATTGTTGTTAATTATAAATTATTGATTATCCTCATATTCTAAAAGTCGGAAAAATATAATATATGTGTACAGAATTGTTAATTTTATAAATACCAATATTAAAATAAAATCATGTTTGTGTTAGGAAAGATTATTTAAAACTTGTAGTTAAGTAGAATCACACCATTTATTATTATGGCATATTGTAAACCATTGATATATTTTAATTAGCAACAATCGGGAGTCCTGCCAGCAATTTAGTGCTGATTAGAGAGTTGATAATGGGAGTTAATTGTATACCACATTGTAATTATAGCTAAGCTGGGATCAGCTTACGTCGGAACTAATAATATGCTTTACAAGATTTACTACTTAGGATGAAATGGTGTGTTGTAAACTACTAATTTAGTTGTAGTTACATGATTAGTCTCTACGCTTCGAATTCTTGTTTTAACAAGAAACAACATTAATTTTATTAAAATACAACAGATATGGTAAGGGCGCTATGGTTTTTAAAATTAGGCTCATTTAAGTAATTTACATTATAATTTCCTTCCATTTTCCTATACGATATATAAAATATAAGAAGAAATGTATCTTAGAATATAAATATTAAATATATAATAGAATATAATTTTCAACAAAACAATAAACTAAAAAAATATGCAGAAAAGGAATTGGTTTAATAAATATCTTTATTATATCATTTATTTGGAAGCCATAGTAATTTTCTTTATTTTGAATGATAGAATTAAAATCTATTTTTTTTTATTGGGTCTCTAAAAAAACCCCGTTGAATCATTTTGGTATTCGAGAATCTTTAATTAAAACCCGTTTTATTTAGAATGAATGGCTAATCTTTCTTGAACGTTGGTAGCTATTTCAGCGCAAACATTAATTATAAATACATATCCAATCCTCTATTTCGAAGTTTTAGCTATACATAAGGACAGACGTGTTTTCTTTGTGTCAAACGGCAAACGTGAGTGGTCGGTGCTATTTTGCAATTCTAAGGCCGTGAAAGAGATTTCAATTCCACTAATGTATCGAGTGCAACTACATCTTATTCTGAGTATGGTGGGCGATATAAGGAGCTTTACGTTACAGAAATGAAAATTTATAAACATTTTAAAGGCACTATTCCTTACTGTATATGTACTTAAGCTTACGTTTACATAAATACACACAAATAAAATACCTGTAATACTTTTGTGGATTACTTGTAAAACGCCTTTTCCATTGAGTTAGGCGTTAGTTTAGTTCTAGGTTTAAAACCTGGTAAAATACTTTAATCGACCTGTTTCATTTTACTAGTCAGCCTTATACAGATTACAGTTTATATTAATACATTGTTATCAGACGGGCTTCAAAATAATTTAACAAGAAACCTTCAACATTTAAGCCTCTCTGGATGTTAGTTATAAATCATGTAAGGTTTATTTTTAAACCACCTTATACCTGTAATCGGTTACCTGTCACATTTAAAATTTCAAAACTAGAACTTTAAAGATTAACTATTATACCACTTTGTGGTTCCTACTATTTATAATTAAAGAAAACTACATTGTCACAGTCAGTAATTTAACGTGCAGTAATAAAACGTAATGACTCGCGCTACAAGTCGACTTGACTGAAGTGAAAAAAGAAAATAAATAGACACAAAGCTTAACCCAGAAAGACGAAGCAAACTTTGAAAGGTCCCGGAAAATGTAAGAAAATTAACATAATCACAACGTAGCTTCTTCGCATAGGTGTTTACGTTTTATATAATGTAACTTACTAGGAAGATATTTAATACAGATACGATAGTAGGCTGTGAATAAACACATACTTAATCCATAATTTGTTTACACAACAAATTTATTTTGACCATTACATTTTTTTATGGAGGCAAATGTATCCTTGCCGACAAAGACAATAATTAATAATTTATATTTTTACGAATCATTTAACAACAGACTAACTAATTTATCCAAAGTAATGTAGACTAAAAAAAGAAAAATTATAATAACCACTACTTCAACTTCTTTTGTTACACAGGTAAAACAATACCAAATTCTGATACAGACTAAAAACGGTTTCGTCACGGTGCACGCACAGATAACGAACAGATGCAAACTTTTTGTGTAACCTTTTTTGAGATTAAAAAGCTCTCTAAAGAATGAACGTTTCGGTTCCATTCGTGTTTACTTTAAACATTTAAACTTTAATGCATATTTTACAATACATCTGTATTTCAGTCGCTAATATAGAGCAATCTCATGTATTGAATTATAAAGTACATTGAAAGAAGTTAACAAGTATTTATCATGTGTATATAATATTTTTTATAAGAAAAGCAATAAAAAGAAATACATAACAACGCAGAATCTTTAAATTTTCTATTATTAAATTTTCTATATTTTTCGTTTAGTTACGTTGACATTTGTAACCTAGAAATTTTACGCATAATAATTTGAAAGGTATTATTAAGACTTTTCTTTTTGGCTGCTCGGCAGCAAATTGGGAGAGCCCTGATAACGGTCCTCCCCCTCCCCAAAAACTTCTACTACGAAGGTACGCTTGAATCCAATGTTTGAAACTTACCCTAAACAAGTGGTCTGTCCACCCGGTCAGGGTAGGGGATCGTTCAGAATTTTGATACCCGGTTAAGTAGTCACCATTCCAGAACCTTTTTGCCCCAACGGCCGTTGATTCTATAAACGATGCCAAACCTACTGCACTTTACCTGCTGATGTAATGGGCTTTTCTTCTAAGAATGTCTTTATTTCTGATTCCGATCACGCAGGGAAAACCATAGCATATACACGATAAGCTAAAGATAACAAGTAGTCAGTGCACAATGCTCGCTATTACTTTATTAGGTACAATAAATACAGCCCATCCATACAAGAAATAGGATTTTACTAGTAAAAAAAGGTGAAATATAAATTAAAGAAAACGAGGCTCGGAATTCGATGCGATATTTCACTGTAGAATACCTAAGTACACTCATTAGTAGTTGTAAAGTATTCATTAAATATAAGCTCGGTATTTGCAAGGCAGTAAATTGTGGGGGAAACAGTAGCGGTGAAAGCAATAATTTACGCTCCTGAGTGGCGTTTAAACGATTCGTTCACGGCATATCTAAAGCCTCGCCCTGAGGTCTGAACGGTGTTAATACTCCTTGCGTCAACTTCCCAGGTACACTTAAGAGCTTTTACATTAAGGCCTGGACGGATTTAATCTTCAGTACAGATGGTCTGGACATAACTTTATGTTTTGTGCTGCTTTTTTAATCTTAAAACTGGATAAGTTACCAAATATTAAGAAATAAAAAGGGCTAAACTGTAGTTTTAATTTAACAGTAAGGTTTAACGGTGCTTATATAAAGGCAAATTCCGAACGAAAAGAAAGTGCCTTTGTTCCACTACTACCTTAAATGACTGAACTGATTAAAATTTTTTTCAAAAGTTTCTTTAAAAACCAAATTAAGGAGGTACAAGTCGTTGAGATAGTGGATTCTGGTAAAGAACGTTATATACAAACATGGACCTAAATGTGAACTTTTTTAAAGTCGATATACTGCGTGGTACAGTCACAAACAGTGCTGTATTTTATCGAAACTTCAGTAAAATAGTGATCTACACAGATAATAATCTCAAGCTGACTCTAAATCGTCTAGATAATGTCAACATTTTTCGAAGTTCCAAACCAGTTGGACAGTTTAAAATGCACTCAGTTGAACCCTGATGCAAGTTCAAACATAAAACTTGTCCTAACTACTTTCCAGTTTCTTTCTAAGTTCTGAAACACATCCGGCGCCACCAGATGTTCAAAGCTTTGTTTTATTTCGTCGCGAACGCGGTACCTTTTGTCCCAACAAGTTTCTACTAGTTAATACTTTAATATATTACCAAATTGTATTGTATATCTGTGCGAATTGTGATTGCAAAAAAGTGGGCCGGAACACGTGTTTTATACGTGCAACTTCGGACGATTTCTCGAAGCAAAATAGGTCGACAACACATCTCAATGCGCGTCAATATTGTGCTGCTGTGTTGCCATCTGTCATAATAAGGAAAAGAAACTAATTTTAGTATCTAATGTAACAAAGACGGTACAACTAAGTGTCTGTAGAATGTGAGAAATATTAAGTTAATATTAACATTTACTATTTCTTGTAGTTATTAAAGTAACAGTAAAATTCCTAGTCAGTTTTAGTCTATGCAAGAATGTATTTAGATGACTTTATCTGTATGCTTCTACAAGTGCAACATAATTATAGAATAAATTTTTTCCAAATTGTTCCAAAAAAGTTTAATGAAATCCCTATAAAATATTTTATGAACCCGAGCGGGTTAAAAGTAGGTCACACTATAACTTAATCCTGAAACTGAAATCAGTCTGACCTCTCACGCTTAATAGAATTTCTACTCGAGTAAAAACTATTCGGACCGACTCATTAACAAAGTTAATTAGATTCTTAAATGGATTTATTTATGCTTTAAACCACGAATGTCTTTATCTATTTGTGGTCATATAAATTTACTTAACGTTAAATATTTTGTGGATTATTTAAAGATCAGTACGAATATTTTATTATTTGTTTAGTTGACTAAGAATCTCTTAGCGCAGCGAACCTGGTTAGCCAATATAATTATTTAAATAAGCGTATAAAGAGAAGAATGCCTTTTGTTATTCATTCAGTTAATAAAACTAGTGACATAGTGATTTTTTTATTGTTATTTTACAAAACAGCCAAGCATGTGGTTGACTTATGGAAGGTAAAGTTATAGAACATCGTTGTTTTTGACCCGGACAGAATTTCAATATTCCTGCTACCCGTTTAGTATCCATATTTTTAGCCAAAATGATTAAAAAAATGATGTGGTTAGAAAAGTTTGTACCCGTTGGGGATTGAATCCACAACCCGTAGATTAGTAGCGATACATATTTTCTACCATTACACCAACGAGTCTGTAGAAAAACATCAAGAACCCTCATTCTATATAGTTATGTAAACTATTAATATTTCTCATTTCATAATCCAGCGGAGACCTCATTAAAGAAATTAAAAGTAAAAAGGCAACGAACTTATTAAGTCTGTCTTAAGATTTGAACAACTTAATCCCTCGAACAAAGAGCCCGGTGGCTTGAGGTCCAGTATTGTAGTGGGCAGTCCCACGAGGGAGCCAGTGAAGAACGCATGAAGCCGCATTGAACTCGGCCACAGAATAAATAAGACAGTTGTGACTATTGCAGAATGTAATATTTTCTTTGCAAGAACGTTTTGTTTCTTTCATTTCAATTATTTTTATTACTCTTCAATTAATGTAATTGGTTTTAGCTGTTAAAATTATAAATACTTTATGCTCAAATAATCGTAGCTATCGTATGGTATCCCAATGATAGAATGAAATGATAAGATAAATCAGGCTTTTAAAAAAGACTTGTTGTTGTCAATACATATTGTGTATTGCAACAACAAGTTCACATTGTGTAGTTTAAATGTTATCCATTAATTAAAAGTACTTTAAATTAAATTTCGATTGAAGATGTTTGGCACCATACATATAAATTGAAAATTTATTTTAGATTGAAAATTTACGACATGGAAAGAACTTGAACGGGCATCCACAATAATCTAAAATCGGTTTTTAATTTATATAGTGCCTTCATGTGCAGTAAGATTTGGTTCTATTTTTATTATTATTGTATTTAATGTACCTACTATTTCTTTGTACTCTGTGTTACAGGCCACATCGCACTTTTTATTCTAGCCTCGTTCATAGATATAGATAGAGCTATCGATTTTACACGTCGAGTATTTTATGTATTACGATCAGGGAATTCTTTTTTCGTCTGTCTGGAAATCAAATTGAATTTGTGATGCTGACAGCTCAAATATCAAGTGATTACTAATGAGATGAAGGCTTTGTGATCGTAATTTTAAAATAGAATTGACGTCTCGACTAAAGTGATAGCGATAACTTATTGAATGTATATAAATAATATAATAATTATCTTTACTTCTACGTCTTGATTAAAAAAAATATAGTTTTGCTTTTAAAATACACAAATATAATACTGTCTATAGTTTACGCGAGTAGTACACATTTAAATAAAACACTTTAACGTTTAAAACCGATATATTAGTCTTATTTACTTATTTAAAATGTTTTAACTCGGCCCGGCGTTTTGGATGCTTTGCCAGCTGCCTGGTCACGGGGCTTGGCTAAAATTATTTTAAAAAGTAATGTTTAAAAAAACCCCCCAAAAATTTGTTTTTTTTTTTTCTTGTATCGTCAAAATTAACTAAACGAAAAAAATAATTGCAATAATCCTTTTAGTCTAGCATAACTTTGTTTTTCGGGCTGTGCGAACGAAGTGAGCGAGAAGAGGTTCTCGACGTTTTGACATCACGAGCGGACGGCATCATCAGCCCGAAAAAAATGTTATGCTAACGATACACACATTTATTCTTTTAGTCTAACATCTAGGTGTAGTTTTTTACTTAAGCATTGCAGGCAGTCTTGGGTTGACCATGCTATAAAACCGCTATGATTCTTTTTTATTTATAACTAATTCAATTAGCAAGCAGTCATAAACAGCGGTAATAAAACCGAGGCCAAATGGAAGATACCTCCTTAAAATAAAAAGAGAATTTACACCACAATCCCCGCGTCTGACACCGAGGAGTGTCTTCGACACGGCTCTATGGCTCTACGCGAAATTGAAATCACTTTCTGCTACGTGACTTTTAAACCGATCTGTGTAGAGCGAGAATAATATTTACCTTACTTTGCGGATTGCTTTTACTATACATAGACTATTTTTTTAACAGAGCTTCACTCGATAGTGGGTGCAAAGCTTCTATACAGCTGTACAGTTTACTTTGGTCCTTACAAACATGACTATAGGATATATAAAACGAATAGTCGTAATTATATGAAAGCTCCACGGAATTGTTGCTGTAAAAGATTCGGTTGTAAAGGGTTCGATCCCCACGGGGCCCCACATTTTTCCAATTAATTTATAATATGAAACATGCCGGATTTCGTCTGGAAATCTGATATTAAATGGTTGGTATCGAAATTTCGTTCGAGTCATGAACCACCATCCACAGACGAAAAAGCCGTTAAGTTTAATCGCATTTCGGTTCCTGTGTTGGGTTAGCCAATACAGCAAGCGTATTAGGGTCTAGATGCTAAATGGATGCTATTTCAACTACCATCAAAGTCAAATTTATACTTATATAATAATCTTAACGTCTAGATACACGGACATTTTTTAGATAATTTAAAAAGAACGATTTCATACCACTGTGTTTTCGATTTTGGTGCAGCCTGCTTTACAAGCTATTAACTACTAATAGAAAACTTTTCAGTCCCGGATTTGCGCGTTCAAATAATCAAACTTTTCATCTTTACAAATAGTTGTTTTTTGCACATGTTAATATAATAGGTAATCTATAGGCCACTTATGCGAATTTACCTTCCATTACACAATATATACATCAAGCAATTTCGAAGTCATCGACTGGCAGCCATTAAGGCGGTGAATCTAGTTGGCTTTGGCCAAACACTCCAAGTGTCACCCTGTCTCACTGAGCGCCACTTATCACGCACCAAATACAGCTATCAGATATATTGAAAATCACCCCTAATCTAGTACAAGGTTTCGTTTAAAGTGGGCTTTAGGACACTGACTGTGTTATATATATATATTGTATTAAGGAAAGGTGAAAATCTTTTGGCAGAATGTCATGGTTTTAGCCATTATAATTATGTTATTTGGAATTTCGAAAGCACGATATCTATAAGCTGATAGAGGCAGAGTAGCCTAATAACTAAATACATGATTTAATAAGGAGGAAAATAAAAATGCGTAATTAACTAAGGCAAAATGAATTGAACTATTATTTGTGTAAAGAATCATAAAATTGCAGTTAGGCCACTCTGTCTTTAGCAGCCTCATATTATCTTTTTGAAAAATTTAAAGTAAAAATACGGCCATTGTCCGATTGTAGCCTGAAATGGGTTTCAAAGGAAATTTGTATTCATACACATTGCCGAGTTATTGCTTAAATGTAACGAAAGGAATAATACTTGCCCGTCCAAGTGGTCTCTCTGTTTTTATATATAATGGTTATTTAATATAGAAATTATATTTTCCTAACAATAACTCAACGAGTATCAAATTTGTCTTTAAAATTACCTATTTTTCCTTGTTTTTCGAGTCTTGATTAAGATAAGATTGGGTTAACCCTTGTTGAAAATGTTAATGTAACCTAAAAAATATGAAACTCGAGAGGTTAAATGGGGTTGTGCTGATACAGCCTTCGGCTGAAACCGTACGCTTTTTGTGCTATAATTAAGCGCTTTATAACTTTATTCCTCAACATTTCTAATAGGGCTGAACATTATATAAATATGAACTAAAATATATGTAACAAATATGTAACATATACAATCATATATGGCTCCATATAAATATCTAATTCATTTGGGGAATTTCGTATTCGTATGTATCTGGAATTACATTGCCAGTTAAGATTTCAAATTTATCGATAAATGAATTTTTAAAAAGTTATAAAATTTAGATTGTCACAAAAGGCGTTTCTTTAATGACAAGACCGCCTGGCAGTAATATGAATTGCTCCTTAGGTTAATAAATTCACAACAATGTATTGGTTTATAAGACATGTTAAAAAAAGCCGGACTTAGTTTCTTGGGTGTTCTTCTCAGTTATGTTTTATTTTGAATACTATGTAGAATCACGACAAACAGACAGACAAACAAAAAATTTTTTGACGAAACTAAATAATTTTTAAAAATTTTAAAGAGAACAAAGTATATTTTATTTTTTATTTTATGTTTTCATAGTTAAGTTACTAGACACAACATACAATATTATTTAAAACTCTTTATTTGATGTAGGAAAAGTTATATTAGAGTAGGATAAACTTAAGTCAGTTATAGTCTGTAGTTACTCTTTTACACAAACATTTGCTTAATGCATTTTGACGAAACTTACATTCATTTCGCCTTAGTTAACTAAGTACAGTTACGAATAAAATTATTAGCGTATAATGTATAGACCGTAGAAACATAACTAATGTGTACATAAGACATGACTTAAAGAAGGGTATCATGAAAAACAGTACGCTAAGTACAGTAAACTATAAGTTAATTCACAATCCCGTCCGACCGAATTTTTTCAGTTGCATTTTCCCTTTTCATTACAATTCCGCCTGTCAAATAATTCCAATTTCCTTCTGGCTGCGTGCTTCTGTCAAATTAAATTTGCAACTGTTCGTAACTGATATTCTTGTTTGATAATGTACCCATGAATAAATGCATCGTTCTCTTGAAGTTCTAACTTTTGAGATTCAATACGCTTTGGGTCGTCTGATTAAAAGCGGAATCACAACGTATAATTTTGAGATCGACATATTATAAACATTTGTCGAAATAATATGTAGCAAATTTCTTACTTATTTTTCTACAAAATAACGTCCAAGAGATCTATTGTCAATATAATAATAATTATTATTATAATAATAAGCCTTTATTATATACATTATTACAAAGTTACATTTTTTTTATTTACATTGACACTTTACAATATGTTAATGTAGCGTCTGTCACTTTAGTTAAGGATCGAAGTTCTATATTTCTCATTCTGTCACTTCTCCTGACACCTAACATTGACCTTTCCATACTTAAGACTCCAGTACTTTTTCCATGTTTTGGGAACTCTGTGGTCTTCTTTATTTTGATTCTATTTTGATTCTATTGTCATTATATTATTGGAATTCCGTAGAACTTCGTAGTAGTCGTAGCAATTGCTCCTTATAAAACTCTTTTTTATAAAACTTCAAATGAAAACCTCCTTCTTCGGACCACCTTTAAAATGTAAATTGTAAGTATTTATATTTTCATCAACAATGCTAGTTATATACTGTTTATAGTTTACGCGAATCGTACACATTTAAATAAAACACTTTAACGGTTTAAAACGCGATATATTAGTTAAACTTATTTGAAAATGATTTTTAACTTCAGCCCGATGTTTCGGATGTTTTGCAGCATCGTGTTTTAAACCGTCAAAGTGTTTTATTTAAATGCTAGTTATAAAAAAACTTATTTTTAATTTATCTTACTTACGGGCCGACGAGAACGTTTCGGTTGCTTTTCAGCCGTCGGTCGTGCTGAAAAGGTGGGACTAATATATTAGTACTAATATGTGTTACTTGTGACAAGGTTATAAATTAATTAAATATTTCGTGTTTTAATCCGTTAAAAGTGCTTCATTTAAATGTGAACTATAAGTATGAAGTACAGACAATACATAAATCATTTGATATTCTGCTACAAAAGATATTCTGATACAAACACCAACCAAGATTTCTGGTGATAATACCATTTTTAACTAAGTTAATTTGACTAATGATAATATATTGTCTGATTGCGACTTTTTTCTTTACAAGATAAGCGTTAATCCGCTAAACTTGATCTAATTTAATCAGAATGAGTGATAGGTTAAGCCTTTCTGATTGATGAAGCAATACGCTGTGTACTATTAGCGGTGTTTATATTGTGTAGATTTTTTTTTATTAAACGTGACAGTAAATATTTTCTTTCATAAACAAATGTGATGCTATATGTTTTTAGACATATAAGGCTTTTTATTTTACATAATATTTAAATAGCTTAGGTGAGAAACTTAATGCAATACAAATTTAGGTTTAATACAAATAGAGTTGAGCTTACAAATCAAAAAAAGCCTATTTTGTAAATTAGTCTGTCTTCTATTAAATGTGCATTATATGCTTGTTATAATATTATCGCATACATATAATATACACTGTATTTTTTCTAACTTGGCAAAAGACCTCAATAAATATGGCCGATTTCAAACCGTAGCGACTTAGTGATGCCCTTTTAAAGAGTGTAGTCATTGCCACAGATGACATAGAGTTAAACTAATACGTTTGACCAAACAAATCTTTTACTTTTGAATTGATGTTAGGGGTGTTTTTTTTCCTTTTTTTTTTTTTACCTTTGTTACATCCATCCTTATTTTGTGTTTACTAAAGCATTTTTATAGAAATACTATTGTGATTAGCTTGAACGCGTCAAATGTAAATTTTAAGAAAAGACAATAACGTCAGCTTGAGCTCTTGTCAGCAGAGAAGCAATCGCGGTCTTGGTGGAAAGTTCATTAATTTCCATGCCACGGTGCGACACCCCGCGGAATGACAAAGCGACAATTAATTGCACTAAAAGCGAAGTGTGGATCAGTCGTAATGAAATGCAGTTTGATATCGATCCGTTATTGTATTGGTTTGGGGCGAATTTGATATTGCATTGAGATTGCGAGATTGTGATTTTTAGCAAAGGAAACAAGATGTCTGCTTTTTTTTGACGCCTGTAGTACACATTTAAATAAAACACTTTATCGGTTTAAACGCGATATATTAGTTGCAAAGCAATCGAAACGTCGAGCCGTATCTAAAATAAGTTTAACTAATATATATCGCGTTTAAAACCGTTAAAGTGTTTTATTTAGAAGGAAAATGTATTAAGTAATTTTTTTGTAGTGGTTTCAAAATCGAAGTAATGATCAAGATTTTGTTATGACATCACTATTTGATTGCCACGTATTGTAATTGGGCACGAGGGTTCTTGCTAATGTACTTTACGCGAGTAGTACCTACACATTTAAACAAAATACATGTGTTGATATGTATTATACATTTAAATCTAATAATGTTATATTTACTATCGCTCTTTAGATATTTGTAAATAATATATTCTTCGCTGTCTTATAACCGTGAAACTCTTATAACATATTATTATTAATATAATTCTGAGCGTTTTTTACAAGGCATTTTCCGATCGCCACAGCCAATATTAAATAAACGTTCCCCCAATAGAATTCTTTTGGCTCGCAATAAAAATTTATACGCAGTGTTCGCATGCATGGTCTTACCCTGTTTTGCATTCACCCGCGCTTCAGTGAAAGTGTTTTCCATTGTCCTCCTTAGTTCCCGCCGAGACTGACAGACAGGGCGCCTTTTCCCTTTTTTTCTACGCCTCACTGCGCAAAACTTCATGTACTTGTCCGTACTATTATAATCGAGTGGAAGTTTCCCGGAAGTTCTTAAGTGGCGTTTTAAGACCACTCCTAGAACTCGATGGGTGGTGGTAATGATTGTGGTGATAAGCCCAGCACCACGTCAGATACAGTATAGTTTGCAATATTGCAATAATAAGTATTTGGTGTAGTGGTAAAATACCCTAATGTATGTGGTTATATAACATCTTGGTTAGGTGCGCCATAGACCATTTTCTATTTCATTCATTTTCCGATTTTCGGAAAATCGCACAAACTAAAACCGAAAAGCGATTTAAGTTCATGGCTTTTTATTTGTGGACGGTGGTTCTGGACTCGGACGGATTTTTGTTATTTCTACCACCTAAAATATCTGTTTACCAAATTTCATTTCAGTTCAGTAGTTTTGGAGTTAAAGCCGGACGAACAGACAGACAGAGTTACTTTCGCATTTACAATGTTAGTATAGATTACAAACCACGAGCCGTTGATTTTTATGAGCCCGACATGTTAACATAAAATTGAACATAACTTAATTATTAAATTCGGCGACTAAATCAGTTTTCTGAAGTTGTTCAAATACAAGAATAAATAAAATAAAAAATATTTTAATTAATTATTAACTAGATACTGTCTATAATTCGCGAATATTACACATTCAAATAAAACACTTCAATGGCTTAAAACGCGAAATATATTAGAAAGATCGTAGTTAAAATAATTTTTCAAATAAGTTTTACTAATATATGTATACCGCGCTTCGAATCGTTAAAAGTGTTTTATTAAAACTTTTATATCGGTGTCGTAGGTATATAATATATCTCCAAACTACTAAAGGAACTAATATTTTGTTCCTGAGTGTTCAACTTTGTTATAAAAGTATTAGAAATTTTACAGCGGTCGTGTAATGGCGCACTTTGTCGTTGAAATTAGCGAAGCCAACGGCGTCTGAGGAAAAATGCCTCCAAGGTTCTCTTGATTGTCCCGCAGATAAGCTCTTTGGTACACCCTTTACCACAAAATTACCTAAAGTCGTGTTTTCTTAACGAGTGGATGTAATTAAATCTTATTAAAATTGGCCATTATGTAAAATTGTAGAGATCGTAATTCAAAATGACTACGTAAATCTTTATGTAATAACTGTGATATCACAAATTCCCGTCGGGATGCAAGTAACTAATTAGATCTTTATTTGCAAGCAATAGTTCTGTGCCAATCTAAGCAGTTAACAGTTTCCTCGGGATTCGAACTCAGAATCCCTTTGTTACTGTACCTTCACGAGGTCTTGTCGTTGTTTTTTAAATTTAATATAAGTCTTATTTCTGTCAAGTTAAACTTAGTATATTTTGCTTTGCATAAAAATATTAAATATCAAGGTTCGATGCTCACTGAACATTTGCCTAATCAATTTATAATTTAGTTGAAACATTACAGACGAAGTCTGTATATTCGAGTCCGTTCGAGTCACGAACCACCGTCCACAGATGAAAAAATAGTGAAGTTTTACAGCGTTTTGTTTTTAAGTGGTTCAGTATTTCCGAATATCCAAAATCGAATAGCGCATATTGTTAGGATATTATATGACTTGATATTTCATTTACAATCAAACGAACATGGTTGTCTATTTTCCTCTATCATAAAAAAAATAATACAAGAATATTTACTAAGTACTTCTTACACTACATTTTTTACTTACTGTACACTGAATATTTCCTTTAACATTTCAGTACATTATGAGAGAGGCATGTCAGATCCGTATCACCATTCCTTAACATGTAAAGCCTTTAAGGGCCTGTTTCAGGGGTAGGTATTGCTTAAGGGGTTGTTCACAAAAGACATAAAACTTTTCAACGGGTCTCTTGAAAAAACTTTTCAAACTTTGCCAGTTTGTCAAAATGAACTTAGGGCTGAATAGTATTTGGAGGTTCTTAATTCTCGTCTCCATCGAAGTAAGGCTGTGGTCTCCTATAAAAACTGTATGCGGCGTATAGCTATACGCGTTAATTTTCTACTATTTATTTAATACTTTCGTTTTTACATTTCCGTTTTTTCCCCCATTACCACAAATATCCTTCCTTGCTAAATTTTCTAACCAACACAAAAGTAATTTTCAATTCGAAGGGGTCGTTTCTGAGATTAGCGCGTTGAAACAAGCAAACAAACTCTTCGGCTTTATATATTAGTAGCCGGAATTTGAATGACGATGCGTTATTGACTAGTCGTCTAAAGTGTGATACATAAAAATAACTAAAGATGCAGTGTACATGGTTTATATAACGCGTACATTAGGTATTAGGGAGTGAAGGAGACAACAGTACTATATTAGAGAGTGGTGTACCGCGTAAGACTACACTGCGATATATAACGTTTAAATGAGACGTCGGCCTAATTCTTTCATTAGCGCTCGCCACGTGAGTCGAATTGTAAGTTCATTGGAAAAATTCAAAGACAATGTATTCAGGAGTGCGCCACCGTCTTAGCACTTTGGCGCTTTTCTTTGTCTCAAACACAAAAAGGCCAATACACAATAGGTAGAAGTTTATGAGCAACTTGAGAGACTCGTGGAGTTACTGACAATACTTTGAAACGATTTCAATTCACGGTAAAAAAAACCGTATTCTTTTTGTTCCTGTATTGGCGCGATATAATTTAATTTGATTTATTTGAATCTTCAGGAAAAAAGTCACTTTTACCCACTTTTACTGCACTGGGCGTATTGTAGGATACCACCATAATGTCTTTAAACAGCTAGCCTAAAAATATAGACCCAAAGCAGATTCTTTTGACTCATAGAAAAAGAACACTCGAACGCAAACTCATGCGTTATTTTGGAACTTCAACGCAGTACACGCATTGAAATATCTTAATACCATACACACGTATTACCTAACCATTGTGAATTACTTTTTAAGTAGTTAAAGAAACGTTAACCAAACATAAACTCGGTTCGATTTCGTTAAATAGAAGAAAGAAACAGACTTCCTAATTACTGTGCTCTATCTTAAACATCGATTTATTGAGGAATCTCAAAGCTATAAACTGCCAATACATCAGCAAGGCTGAGACGAGCCTTCGAGCTCAAATTGTCTCGAAATACAAATTTCATCAGACGCAGGATAAATACGCTCAGTTTATTTGCTGCATTCACAAAATTTTCCACGAAATCCGAATAATAAAGAGAATTTGATTTCACTTGAAGTATTCAGCGGAAACAAGCATTTTTGGTAAACATGTTTGTCCTATCTGCTTATGGGAAACTGACGGGAATGTAAATTATTTGGACACTATGTTTTCCATGAAAATATCTTACCTTTTGACAATATCTTATAATACATAAGACAGTAAGCTAACAAGCACTAATTGAATGGTGGTTACAATTTACGCCTGCCTGAGATCGAATCATTCTGTTTTAAAATGTTATGGCTACTTTATTTTCTGATAAAGGAATTAATTTTGGTAAGTAATATGTGTATAAAACTCAGTTTGATAGATTTTATCTAAAGAAAAGTAATTGACTTGTTGACGAACATTATTCGAACTGAAAAAGAAATCAATGTCTTCAACATTAAGTTTAGGAGGTAGTTGAAAAATAAACGTATCAGAAAAACATAGTGACATTTTTCTCCATAATTTCTTTCAATTACAGGATATATGTGGGCATAATTCAATAAAATGGTATTTTATTTCTAATTTGCATTCGGAATGGACGATGGGTACGGAGGGACGAAATCGAATTCCGTTCATTCCTCAAAAACGGAAGCGGACTTGCCCAAATATGTAGGCGTTTTATAGGCATTTCCTGGTAACACAACTACGCAGGAAAGTAAGAATATTAGTAGGTATTTTTGCTTCGTTACTAGTAATAATAGACTTGATCTTTGACAATGTACATACATACACATATATACTAGTAAAAAAAGCTGAAGAGTTTGTTTGTATGTTTGAACGTACTGAGGAACTATTCTGGTCGAAAGTTAAAAAGAAATATTTTTGTGGTGGTTAGAGCATGTATCGATAAAAGTTATAGGAAATTCCGCTGAAACAAATAGGAGTAAAGAAAAAGCGAGAAATGTGGAAAAACGGGAAAAATTATTCATGTTTGTGGGTATCTGTTGCATAGCTGCGAAAACAGTTCAAGGTACGAAAGATGAATTTCTCTTTTAATGATCTAAAGAATGTGCGCGACACTATTTGTCTATCTTTTAATATTAACTTGCAAGAACGACGGGACGCGAGGAGTCGCGAAACCTTGATGCTCACAATAACTATTCTACGCGGACGAAGTCACTGATACAGCTAGTTTAAAATAATTTCGATAGCTTATATTTCAAATAACGGGTTAATATTTTTTTAACTAAAGAGTTTTCCCGACCACGTGTACACATATATACAATAACATATAAATTAAACATTTCTCGTGGTGCTATGTTTTTAATCAAAAATAGAAATTATATGCGTCCGTTTAAACTTTTCACAAAACAATGGCATCCTTTGTTTGATAAAAAAAATAAAAAAAGCATCGAATTAATAATGTTGAAAATAGTGAATTGCGCTCGTTTTTAACACTACAATTTTTAAGCGTAACACTCATTCGAAAACGATAAAAACAATGTATACATAGAGTGGACTATTACCACCTCCGGGAATGCTCAATTGTGTACTCGAGTCACAAAGGGTTGCATAAATGACATTAGGAACGCGTGAATTGTAAATTGGACATTACTCGTTACACCTCCGTGGCGGGGGTCGGGCGCTGCATGCCTAACTAACCGTTCAATGGTCTTTGTTTTATGTTTACTAATACGCTATTCAATGACTACATGTGATAACGATATTATATTATCATATTCAGCCTACGAATTTGCGATTTTAAGACGTTAGGGTATTAATTCAAGCATTAAACAGCTTGACTAATTTGGATAAAATTGGTGTACTCTGTTGACACTCCATTCTGACACTCTTCCAAACTGGTAAAAGGTTCAGTTTGGTCACAACTTCTAAATTTAACATATAAATCTTTTTTTTAAATCTAAGATAGATTTTAATGCATTCAAAACAACACAGACGGTTTTATTTCATAAGATATTTTAGATTGATGAATATCAAAATCATATCATATCCTCCTTTCAATAAATCGTAATTTACTCCCAATAGGGGTCTAACAAGTACGCTTTTGTGCTAGAAATAAAATCACATATGAACGACTATCACAAATTGATAACATCTATTCATACTGCTATTCATTTATTTCTACACAAGTTATATGACTATGGACAAAAGAAAACTAGTTCATTTATCAAGATGTTTCTCAAATAGTTGGGTTGTTTTTTTGTCTTTTTTTACACCAGATGAAGGAAAATACAGTAAAGATATCGGCAGAATAGTTAATCAGCCATTAGCTAGCGAAGTAACTTTGCTGCCTAAAATTTAACCACTTAATATTTTATTGTAAAGAAGTTATTTGTACATACAGACGACAGCATCACACGCGTAGCAGTAGTCTGGTATGTACTTTTCAATTTACTGAAAATTATCTTGAAAGTAGCTTGAGACGTGGTTCAAGTTTTATTTCATCAGGTCAAATTGATCAAAGTACTCGACCTGACGAATAAACAGGGTAGGCAACACAAGGTTTTTTAAATTTTCAAATTATAACAATTATTCTTGTAATTAGAACGATAACTCAAACGGTCCCATCCGTATAATACATTTTTTAATATTAAATTGTTTTCGCAAAATATTTTATTAAACTTGCTAAATATTCCACCGATTGATGGGTACTTGATATTTCTTTCCTTAGTAGCAATTTTAAGTAATAGGTTCACATTAGTATTGATATACTTGAGCGACAGTAATTGCCCATCAGGGGTCTCGGAAAATATATTGAAACGTATACATGATTTATTTTATTTGAAATAGAAATGGGAGACGTGTTCATTACATTTCATTTCCGCATGCAGCGGGAACAGACTAAAAATATAGTTATCCCGCGCTGTCTCGCTGCGACTTACAATCATTGCCAATTTTCTTTTGATAACGCTAATAATGTTATTGTCTGTACGTCTTCACAATATTGTATAGCCAGGGACTGTTAACCATCCAAAATTCTCACAGAAAGTCTTATCTTAAAAGTCTTTTCTTATAAAAATGTCACAACAAAAGCGTTTGTTAAAAACCTGGAAGCAAGTGCTGAGGTAAATAAAAATATTTTTATTAGGCCCTTTAATTTTTTTTCCAACCTTGGAAGCTCTATAGTTTACGCGAGTACTACACATTTAAATAAAACACTTTAACGGTTTAATCGCGATATATTAGTTAAATGATGATGTCTCTGACGACTGGGAGAATATTCCCATATTAAAAACACTGGATCCCAATAAACAGCATACCGGCGAACGCGAAGACACCGTTAGTCAATTCTGTAAGGACCCGGCCAGTTTCGCCAAATACCAACTTCGACGGAACAGATGGCACTAGCGTTGCAATTTTTTACTTTGACGTCAGAGACATCCTCTTTAGTCTCCCCGTGACCTCGGCTGATGCAAAGCATCCGAAACGTCGGGCCGAAGTTAAAAATCATTTTCAAATAAGTTTAACTAATATATCGCGTTTTGTAAACCGTTAAAGTGGTTTATTTTAACGAACTAATTGTTTCGAAAGATATTGTTCCTTAATAATGTAAACTCTATGTAAAAAAAGTCTTTTAGATTCATACTCTGTGGTGCAGAATAAACTAACCAATATCATTTTCCTCTTCACTCTCATTAACAATTGACAACTTTGACAAGTGTTAAAGCTAGTGTCAAGTTAATGGCGCGAACTGAATACGGTTTCACAGCGTGACTAACTGGAACAATTGAATTATGCCGAGCTATTAAATTCGCTCGTCTCGGACAGGACATGTCTGTGTGTCGTGTTGGTTAGTTTCAATATGAATTCCAATTTAGGCGTTATTCAGTTTCTGTTGAGAAATTCTTTATGATAAAGATAAATCTTTGTTAACGGCAGTAAGGCAGTAGTTTTATATTAAACGTAATTTGCTTTTTACAAACATTGTTTTAGAACAATATGCGTCAAACGTTAAGTTACTAATTAAGTTACAAAAGGCGTATTATTGTGTGAACGATTTCTTTAATGACAAGACCGCTTGGCAGTAATATGGATTGCTCCTCAGGTTAATAAATTCACAATGTATTAGTTTATAAGACATGTTTGAAAAAGCCGGACTGAGTTTCTTGGGTGTTCTTCTCAGTTATGTTTCTCTTTTGAACACTCTGTAGAATCACGACAAACAAACAGACAAACAAAAAAAATATTTGACACTAAAGTATATTTTATTTTATTTTTGAATTCTTTACTCATACATCAGTGGAGAGTTAATATTTTAAATATTGCCTTTAATTTAGCTATTCGGTGAATACATACATTTCTTCATAGTTTCCAACTATAATATTTAAATAGTATTTTACCTTTTGCAGACTTTAATAATATAAATTATGAAATATAGGCATTTTACGTGACAAGAGAATATTTCAACAAATAAGCTGACAAGTACAAGGAGCACATTATGCCATTGAAAAATAAAATAAAAAATAAAAAAAAATTTCGACATAGACAGGACTTGAACCGGCATCGTCAGCGTTCCATGCTGTTGCTCTACCAATGTCTTTTGGGTAACACGAATAAGGGTTTCGTTCTGCTTAATAACAAAATACAGCCTTTTCTGTCTCGTCTTAGTTGAAAATAGCCTTACCAACTTTGGCGCTATATTTTACGGGGAGTATTTATCAAAAAAGTAGCTATTTCGAGCTTTAGAAATAGTGGTTCTATCATCTAGACTATTTACAGACTTGTGACGTGTAAAAAAGGAGCTAGACAATAAATCACCATTCCCTTTCGCTGGATATCGAAAATATCTGTACATTTCTCGTTATTTCCACCGATGCGGCTCGTGTTGATGCCCTTTGTGCATTACGGGCGGATGCTTCGGGCGGCGACGCGGGGTCGCCAGCTCTTTGTTTTTATCACCTTAAAAATAATATTTCAGGACATTGATTCACGGACATCATTTTCGTTTAAATAAAACACTTTTATTGGTTTTAAACGCCAAATATATTAATAACTAGGGCTTTAAACCATCGGAAACGTCGTGCCGTAGTTAAAATAATTTTCAAATAAGCTTAATCATAATAATAATAACATATCGCGTTTTAAACTGTTAAAGTGTTGTATTAAGACTTCACATTTGTTAAAATCTATGAATACGGAGATCTAAAGTTATCTGCAGTATTAGTTTCATAATGATGCTACAATCTCAACATCGCATTACTTGAAATTCAGCGCTAGTTAAGATGGCGACACGAATACAAAACAGTTATAATAGGAATAAATGTAATACTCGCGAGATACCCCACTATTTGGCAACTTTATGCATTTCTGATGAGTCGATATTAGTTTTCAGTTCGCTTTGAGGCGTTGCTTTGTAGTATCATTATAATATCTCTCATGTACTATTACGCGATACGGAGATGTAAATTCAAAGCCCCCTTCATCTGAATACTTATGACGAATTAATTCTGAATATCGCTAGTGATACCCGTCTCATACCTTGTCTTCTATTTGACAGTTCTTGTCTATGAAATTGTGTACTTTTTCGTAAGCTTTTGAAGATAAGATTCACCATAGAGTATGTTTATGACAATTGTAGGTAAGTAATAAATATGATAATATGGGACCTACGCTTGGTTAGTGGTATGTTTTCGTTTACCGTTCGTAAGGTCATTAAATCGAAGCCATTTAATTTTAATACTCCCAGGGGCTCTTTGGGGTCCCAGTCCCCGCTGTGGGAATAAAATAATATAAATCAATAAAATCGTGTTTTTCGTACTCTTTCGTAAAGCAAATTTACTTTTAAGTACATAAAAAGCTCAGTGTATTCCCGGATGACAGTCAATTTTCTGATAAAACATGTCACCCCTGTCTGACTCCGCCGTATGTTACCCGGGTTGCCATGGCAACGCGGTAAGAAAAACACTCAAAATACCGCCATTTTCCGTAGCAATCGAAAATTGCAAATTAAATTATTCTTTCCCATATAAACTCTACCTCGTGCGCTCGGCCGACTTAAATTAATTTGTTGGATAAATCCATCCCGATAAAAGTAATCCAATTAATCAATTATTTCATATTACGTAATACGCCGTGTTGATACAGTCAGATAATAATATATATCTTTTAATATCAATGTATTTTCATAAGTACGCGAAAGAAAATATCGTATGTTATCGACTCCATAGGACAGTTTAAAAGATGTTTGATGTTGACACATTTGATGATGATTGCTTGATTGCTTGCTTTAATTAAATTTTTGTTTTTCAGGGTTTTAACCCAGGTCCTCTAACTTACTTGTATAATACTAAATGTATACATGCTTACTTATTACGCAGAGCTCCTTGTTGGAGATTTTCTCCCGTTTTACGCTACGATTTGCAAAATGTATAAAGACATCTTTACACTATTTATTTAATAAAGAAAATTTGTGTCCATTTGTATATGTTTTTGTAATGCGTTGTAGAAAGGGTGTCTTTGTGAGCAATTTGCAGAAATGAGGAATTGAGTTTCCCCTTGCTCCTGGACACGGGCCGGTGACCCTTTGTCCCGTCATCAAGCTGCAAATTGGCAGTTTAGCTGCTAACTGTACCTCTACGCTGCGGGCGATCGTTATTCGTTACCTTCATACGGGAAACAACAATTTTATCCCTGAAAGAGAAAGTGATCTTCTTTTTTTCATTATATTGTATAGGTACTAAATGTATTTTAAAAGTCTGGCACTCTTTTGTGCAAAACTAGCAATTCTTAGACAAAAATATCAATGTATTTATGACGTATATAATATTATTTCAATTTGTTTTACATTTGCTTTTATAAGAAGGGTTGCCTGGAAGAGATCGCTTAGCGAAAGGGCCGCCCGTTACACTCCATAGTTTATAGATTTTTTTGGTTCATTTAAGTTGTATTGGTGTGTGTTGGGTCAAAAAGAATAAATAAATAATGGCTTTTTATTGAAATATGATTTGTTAAGTTAGGTTAAATGAATTTTAATAACTGAGTAAAGACTATAATTTGTAAGGCTTTACGGCCATCGATCAGCATTTTTTTTTTTTTGGGGGGTTTTGGGGGGGTGGGGGGGGGGGGGGTTTTTCGGGCTTTTTCCCCTGGGGGGGGGGGGTTTTTTGGGGGGGTTTTTTTTTTTTTTTTGGGGGGATTTTTTTTTTTTTAGGGACCCCCCCCCCCCCCGGGGGGGGGGGGGGGGGGGGGGAGATGTGTGGGGTGGGTTAATTTGAAATAGCAAGAAAACAGTTAAAATAAATATAATGTAAAACATATATATTCTAGAATCCAAAAAATACATCCTTACCTAAAAATACCTTAATAGATACATAAGGGAAATGCTATCTAATATCAATTATAATAAACGCAATAACTGACGCAAGGATAAATGAATTGTATGAATTTGAAAGCGCGTTTAAATTTAGTTGACCATGTTGATTTTGAGCCGGTAATTAAATCAAGCGAGCGAAAGCTAATGAAATGCGACTAAGTACATATATCTGATCACGAAAGCAGGGTCGCTGCACATCCGTCCTTTCAGTGCGAGCCGTAATTAAATTCTGACACCATTTCCGCATCTATCAATCCACGAGCTATAGCTAGCTTAGGAGTAGAGTGTGTTTTTTTCATCCTTCATAATTTTGGCTGCTTGCCTCTATAGCTAAATGTTTAAGCGTATTGCATAAGTGTTAAGATGTTATTACTAGTTCGTTAAGCGAGAGTGGTCTCAATGGTGGATCGGGGGAGGGGGGTGTCATGCCTATAAATAAAAAGGGGACACAGAAATGTGTTCGCCCCCATGCATAGCTATTTTTAACTAATGCCACCACATTACATTTTAACTGTATTTATAATCCTAAGGTCACGGTGTTATTTTTTAATATTAATTTTTCCCTAATATACCAGGACGTGGAAGATACAAAACTGTGAAAACTTCGGTTAACACAGAGAAGCTTCAGAAACATAGTATGTTCGTTTTGAGATTTATGTAATACGCAAAGAAATGTGGGTACATAAAATACCAATGCATAATATTTCTAAGAACAGTAACGTCATTCGTCATTAATGTCCTATTTATGGGCACAAGACAAGCAAATCTTTGTTAAATACCTTCTGTAATTTACGCGAGTAGTATATTTAAATAAAAACGTTAACGGCTTAAAACGCGAAATATATTAACTAATATAAACTATATAAGATGTTTTAAACCATTGAAGCTTTGCTAGACAAGGTAGGCCTTTTCTCTTTATGAAATACGCATTTTTGCGTCCGTTTCATATATATTCTTCGTAACACTATTATTATAAACATCAACACTCTTAAAGCTCGATCTGGTATCGTAACAATAAATCAATTTTTATGAGATGAGCCTAAGCTAACAGATGTAATAGCGCAAACAATACAAGCAATGTACAGGATGATATCAAAGCAAACGCACGAGATTGAAGTGGACAGTGTCCCCGGATATCCCCCGGGAGATGTACTTTTATGAACTGAATATTATAACATTCTGAAGTTTATTGAAGAAGGGCAATGACTTTCATTTTGTATCTTTTAAAGAGATTTGAACACTTTAAGACGTTTATTTCTCAAAAGAGTCACAAGATCTTTTATATAATACCGAACGGCTAAAAAATAAAGAAGGAGTATAAATAAATTATTAATTAAATAATAAGAAAAATAAAACACCTTAACGGTTTAAAACGCGATATATGTTATTTAAAGTACATAAATTGTTTGAACATTACCCGACGTTTCGAACGCTTTGCAGTAGCCATGGATTGCATCCGACATTAATATAATTTCCAAAAGAAACACTTTTCAAATAACAGTTTTAGCAATATATATCGCGTTTTAAACCGTTAAAGTGTTTTATTTAAAATTATTCTACTCCCGTAAACTATAGACAGTAATAATCTTATTGAGCTAGAAATGATTCAAACTTTATACCTACCATGTAAGTTTGAAATGCAAAATCTATATAAATATAATTCTATTCCTAATATAAAACCTTAACTGCACTTTAATATAAATAATATTTATTTAAATCCGAAGCACAAACTAGCTAGGTTAAAAAAAACTTTATAGTAATTTAAAAATTGAGCTACCGAGTCCTCGACTCGGTGGAATTGGTGGAGCAACAGCACGGAACGCTGACGATGCCGGTTCAAGTCCTGCCCGAGTCGAAAATTTTTTCAATTTATTTTCGTTTTTTAAATTATATAGTGCCTTCATGTTCAATAACATGTGAAAAATATTAATGTTTTCAAACTTTATAGTAATTAAAATAGTGCAAGCTTATATTTTTCACAGTGTTGGGATAGAAAAAAATGCGACGCGGGCGGATTCTTTGCTTTATTCAGGAACGATAGCTAAATAGATATTTTTTTCAATCCATAATCCTTATTTAATTTAAAGTAACTATGATTGTGTATGTTGATGTGTTTTCTAAGGCTACCATTACGGTGGTGGCACGGCAGCTAGGTAATCCTCACGTATTCGTGGTCCAGCCGAAATCCATAATCCAATTACGGGGACTCCAGACTGCTGACGCGGAACTACAGCCAACGAACTGAAAGAGACACCACTAAACAAATAATCATGTCTATCCGTCCGACATTATAACAGAACATTAATTCAAAAAATATTGATTATCCAGCTATTTGTGAACTCTCGAAATTATCATATAATTTTCGTCAAAGTATCATATTATTTAAATATAAGTAAGAGTACTTTAATGGCATATAGATATAATCAAATCAACCCTTAATATATGTATTTGAAATTAATTACGTACGCTATGACTTACTTCGGGGGGGGGGGGGGGGGGGGGCGGTGGGGTCATAATGTGTTGAAGACGGTTTTTTAAATTAAAAATCCAGGATTATAAATTGAAAAAAATTACGACTCTAACAACTTGAGCTACCGAGTCGATTTTTTTAAACCCACCTCTTGTGCAATATTTTAATTTATATAGTGCCGTCATGCGCAACAACATGTAAAAATATTATATACGTTTCAAGTGTGTCTTTTGTTGATTGTTGTATGTTGTGAATATCTAAGTTTCACACAACAAAAGTATAAATTTCTTTATATATTATATGACAAAATCTTATGTACCATAATATGCCTGTACCTCACAACGCTGCACAATAACCTCAACGAACCCTGAAACTTATGCACTTTAGTCAGTTTTAAGTCTTGTGATCGTTTAGTGAACACTCGAATGTCCCTCCGCAGTCGGCACTGCCTCTCGAGTGCCGTCTAGTGGCAGGACGTGACGATCCCGGTCTTAATCCTCTCTTCAGCCTGTATGTGCTGATAACTTCGTTATGAATTTATTGTTTTTATGTTTTAAAAGAGCAGTAACGCAATACAGATGAAACTAAGAACGAATCGATAACTTTAATATATTTCACATGTTATTGCACATGATGACACTATATAAATTAAAATCGATTATAAATTGGGAAAAATTACGACTCGGGCAGGATTTGAAGCGGCATCCTCAGCGTTTCGTGGTGTTGCTCTAACCAACAGGACTCGGTAGCTCAATTGGAAGAAATTTGTCCATTTTATTTATATAAGAACCAGTTTTACAAAATTATTTTATATCAGCTCTAGTTTAATTATACGTCATGAAGATATAAGAATGAAGCACCCTAGACGGGTGTTAGTTAATGGTAACAATGTATATTGCTAATCCTCAACGGGCCGTGGGTTTGTTCCACCGATTTAATCCATCATCATGTTTCATAGGAATTTATAATTTTTCTAAAGCATGTTGGACTTCGTTTGGAAAGGTCATGAACCAGTGTCTACAGAGAAAAAGCCGTGAAGTTTAATCTGTGGATTTCCGAGTATCCAAAGCCAAAATATATTGACAGAGCATCTTGTTTAGGTATAGGCTGGGGCATATCAGCTACCATCAACTGAACCTCACGCTTGGCTGTCTTACTCTTTCCTAAAAATATGTATTTAGTTAAAAAAATGTTTTCTTTCCACTCAAATCGAACCCTTTCACTCACCAAAAATAGTCCACTCTATAAACACTTGTTTACCTTTCCATTTATCATTTGAGTCGCGTCCAATTTGGCTGCGTTTAATTGATTGACACGACTTTACGGAACGGCTTTGTAATTGGATGGCACTCGATCAGATGTCACGTGATAACGCGAAAAAAGGTTTTCCCGCCAACCGCGGCGTAAGGACATTTGAATTTTAATGGTAAACAAGTGCTCTCGTCTGGAAATATAATGAATGCGAAATAAACCTATTTTCGAAGAGCCTGCACAATACAAATGATACGGATGGGTGGACTTGATATTGAACGTATTTAAACGACGTTTGGGTTCAACCTATAACTTTCGTTTGAACGTTACAATGCAAATGACTATCGGTTTTTCTACAAGATTCTAGATTAAATTTAAAGGGCTAGAAATATACGAGTTTGGATACTTAAAACAATCGGGATCTAATTGTAAATTCCTTATATTTAAAATTCCTCGAAAATTTTATACTTTTCACGTGTTTTAAATATAAAACATGTTGACACTATATAAAATAAAAATCGATTATAAAATGAAAAGAAATATACGTAGCGGATATGTACCGGCGTATACAGTGTAAGTTGAATTTTTTCAACCTATTGATACATGCACCTCCCGCGCAATGTGATTTCAACACTGTGGATGCCGGTTCAAGTCCTGCCCGTGTCGTAATTTTCTTAAATTTATAATCGATTTTTAATGTATGTATCTATTTTTTAAAATAAGTTTATGATGATAGTTACATATACCTAAATGGCAATTTGTTTAAATTTTTACAACTATAAATACAAATCCTTCGCACGCATTTGCAATACAATAAAATCATAATTACTTGGACTTACAGAACAATGAAGTCTATCAATAAAAGTACAAAAACGATCCGTTTCGAGAGACAAATCGATTATCAGAGCGGTCATTCGCCGTATTATACCGAATTTCAACGCGAATGGAAATTAAAAAGTTCCAATGCACTTTTGCATTTTAAACGCTACACTGAAACGCTTTTAAGCCCGTTAAACGGGCAAAGGGGGACAGTACCTGCATCCTGGTAGCATTGTCACAACGTTTCCCTACTCGGGCCGGATTCTAATCATTAGTGTGCTCACTCGACGTGAAACCGATTTCATCCGTGAAGTTCTCTTTGAAACCGCCGCAATATCGTCGAAAGGAAAACTCCGTTAGAGAAAAAATATATTGCCCGAGTCGCGAAGAAAATGAGAACGGAATGTTGGGGCCAATCGAATACCAATAGTCGCCGAGTTACTCGAAATTCTTACAGACAAAAACGGGTTCTAATATAGGAATAAATGATAAATGATGTTACGAGTACCATCATATTCGCAATGGAAAATCTTTATTTTAAACAACTCTTATTACATGATGAATTAACTTAAAAACATGTTAATCATTCGATATATTTTATGTGATGTCATATTGTATATAAATCAAACAAATAATCTCGTATTATGTACAATTAAAATAGATAATTAAAATCCTTAGCTTGCACGCGTAATTTTTTCCATAAGCAAATAAACAGTAAGTGTTGCTTCGTTATTTATCTAAACCTGTTTAGTATTTATCATGAGAACAAGTAATTATATTAAAAGCAATTCATTATTGTAAAATAATTAAAATAGAAACGAGTTTATATTGTATAGTATAGTATTGAAGAAGGCTGACTTGGCCTTTTTAAATCTCTGTACGAAGAGAAAATGCGCTTGGAAAGGGTTAAAGCCCGCGGTCGCTAGAACAACTTCGTTACAGCGCTGTTTTGTTTCTGCCAATATTAGTTTTAGTCAAAAAGCTATTTTTCAACGAGCGCGGCGCTCGGCAAGGCTTGCGAACTTTTCTAATTTAGCAAATTTTCTCTCTGTTTCGCGATGAGTCGCTTCGGGGTTCGATTGAAGATCTAAGTTAAGACAGTGAGAGTGAGATTTACAATTGTTCTTGTTAAAACTAATTGATTGCTTCGGTTTCTACTTAAAAATTTGAGCAATCTCAGTTTTCATTGCGTTCGTTCGCGGATATTTAGTTATGGCAGAATCACAGCATCAATAATATGATATTATGTACATACGTTACAAATTACGTACAACAAATAGGTCCTACAAAATATCAGAACATACACTTACTTAATTACTATAGTATATAGTATATACAAATTATTTCCTATACTGGTTATACAATTAAGGTATATCTAAACATTTAACGTAACTATGAACAATACAAGTTGCGATAAAACGGACACAACAAATGTACCTAAAAGAGGAAGTAAATGATAAATAATAAAATAACTATTCATTGTCCACAGGTGTTGATGTTTCCTGAAGAGGGTTGGGCGCGGAGTGCTTCTTCATCATATTGGACGCTGCAGCCCTGCTGGTGGCGACGCTCTCGCTGCAAGGTCGTCGAAGTTGCTGGCACGAGAAGGTTTATACATAATTATAGAATAATAGCCAAATTAGGTAGGCAGTGTATCTTTTGAACCATCAAGTGGACGCAATGGTTGTCTGTCCTCCTGTATCATAAAAAATGGCAAGATGTAACGTACAAAGCTCAAGGAACCCGGTATCGTGTTTTGATTGGTCCTACCTCTATCTAGATAAAAAAAAATCCAAATCCTTCACAAACAGACTTAGCAATGTGTATGCCGAATGCGGTAGGTAGTCGAGTCGAGTCGGTGGTAATTTTGCTTCGTTTTCCGTGGGTTAAAAAGTGACCTCATTAGCGGTATGAAATAAATTATCAGTAGCAAAAAGTAAATTAGAATGTTTCGTTTAGCGAGAGGAAAGTGTTCATCATGCTCCTTAGACATTAGCGTGTCTTCTGTAATTAACCGCGCTGTGTTTTATATTCCCAACGTAATAACGTAATAATTTAGTATCGCTTTAACGGCGTAAGAAAGATCTAGGAGTTCCTCTTAAAATTATTCTGTTATATCTTTATCTTTAAATCTTTACTAAAACTTACGTTGTCCTTGTTGAGAAGAACAACAGATAATCTATATTTACGGTATATTAAAGATGGTTTTTATCTTGCTATATAGCCATATAAACACAATTAACATGTTTATAAGTTATACAGATTTTCACATTACACATGTAGAATGCTTTATTATTTTACAAACAAGATGGTACATCGTTGTGTATTACAAAGAACATATACGATGGTGATAGTAATTCAATAAGATATGTCAAAATCGATTTCGAATCACCATCGCTTTGTTTACAATATCATTGTTAGTCACGGGAAAAGTTTAATTTTCTAATTTGCTTTCCATATGAGATAAGATACACGCGTATGACATGCTGGCTAAGAAGTGTTCTAGTAAAACGAATTTAATACTTGAAAAGATTTGTCAGTTCGTCCTTACTTCCAAGGTTTCATGTTAATAATTCGAATATCATCAGGCTATGAGAAGTGGTGCGAACGTGTCCCTAATAAAAATGCCGTTCCCGCCAAAAGGCTTAACGCGAATGTGATGTAATTTGTTTTATAAGTCTGTAATCCTGTATTAAAACAGAATAGAGCTTTTTTGTGTATTTGTACTGCGACCTTTCTATTTATACACTCTACACACACATTTCTACACTCTCGAGTTTAAAATACAAATTAATGACGTCATTGAAAAAATAAAATAATCAAGCAACAATTAAGTAAACTATGTAGTAAAAACCAAATAAATTTTGTACTGCGCAAGCCTGCGAAAATGAAGAAATGAAACAGTGGTATTGGTAATTAGTGTTTATTAAATTAATTAGTGTTTTCAATTAACGGACTTAGCCAAATATAAATTATAACATCGTGAATAACATTCGAAACAGCACACCGAAGTCGAGCCAAAATAGCGCCATTAATTTTCGGCATTTATTAGAATAATTCGCGCCAACTATTCGTATTATCGCCATTAATACGGCGATTCGGTTGTCACGTAACATTTAAGAGGTGATTTCAATTTCCCTTACCCGTAATAGTATCGTTAGGGGAAAAGATTTCGTAACGATAGCGGGATTAAAGTGCCACTGTTAGCGCTAACGATTATTGCTGCCCGCTCCACTGTTTTGCCTAAGCGACTCGTATTTCATGATAACACGCCTGAAGAGATCTCTTTATGCGCTCAACTATTCGATGGCTGTTTAATAACCATTAATTTATGTGGCATTTGTAATGTCAGCAAGAACTGCAACTTATTCTAGCCGATATTAAAAAGACCAGTAGCATGATGGGGCAACGATAAACAGGCAATTGCTGGTTCACAATGGGCGAAAACTGCCCAAAGATGGATGGATGGAAGGATGGGCTACGAGAGGGTTTCTAATGACCTAATATTTTTATAATCTTTAAATACTATACATATTCTATATATACCTAATACCAGCACGTTAAAAATTAGATTCAACAAAAATCATACAGTACACAGTAGTGATTTTAAGGAAATAAAGTTTTTTTGAAAATAAATTGACCTTAAAAGGATAGTCTTAATAAAATATGACCTATGTCACAAAAATCGTTTTATTATAATTATTTCACCTTCACGATGGTATCTTTTGTATAATGTTAAATACAATATCAAAATATGGTCTTTCACATTGCATACTTTAATTATGCCTTCTTAAATGGCTGTTACTCAAAAGTTAAAATAATAATAAGGAAACTAAAATTTTAGATTTTTACAAAAAGTCACATTGCCTTGAATTTTAAAATTACAATTCCAAAGGTAACAGTGCTTTAATAAGAACTTTTTATTAAAACAAATAAAGGTGCGCGGTTGTGTGTCCTTAGACGAAGTTTACAACAATGTATGTATAATACTCATAAGGTTTTCTCTGGAGCAATTTCAGTTTAAGCTCATTCTCTGCAAGTTCTTAGTACTTGGGATATAGTAGAGGAAAATGGTGGAGCTTTGCGAACTTACATTCTTGCGTTTTATTAGATTAACATAGTTTCTAGTTATTGTGCGATTTGTAAGAACTTCGGTTTACATAAAGTTCTTGAAGAACATAATCCTTAATTAAATTTCCGACTTGAGAATTTCTTACGCTTATTTTATTCTTACTTCGGTTGATCATCGTTTAAGATTCTATTGAGTTCCAAAACTTTTAACTGACTTGAAACAAGCTGCAAATTCTAAAGAGTTCTTTATTATTATTTATCAGTTGATTTTCTTGATCTATAATAAAATAACGAAATAAACGTATTCTCTTGTAGCAAGAGCTAAAGCTTGCACTCTTTAATACTTTTGTATGTTACGTTTTGAATTTTTGTACCCCTTCACTTTTACGATACATCTTGTCCTTTACCGTTGCCATACTAGATTGTCTGAACCATTCACCTCCTAATTTAGCGTACCCATTCCACTCAAAACAAACGTTATGAGTCGACAATTACGCGTGCACAGCAAAGGTTTTAATTTGTAGAGTGTTGAGATGTTTGGAGCTATTAGGTGGGGCTATTAGGGGTGTTGGGCAGATGCGATGTAACGTGGCTACGTGATTCTCATACAGACAAACGGATATATCATATCTTGTAATAACATTGTATAACGACTATTGTAATGTTATTACTATTTTTAAAAGGAAATTGATAAGTAATTTGAATGTTCTCTATCCTTAGTCTTCAGGCGTGTTCATTTAAGTAAAATTGTTTCAAGTAAATACCGTCTACAGTTTACGCGAGTAGTACACATTTAAATAAAACACTTTAACGGTTTAAAACGCGATATATTAGTTAACTGTTGTTTCAAGTAATTTAAAATAGTTTTTTTAGGGACACGTGTATCCACGCATGTTAAGAGTGGCAACGTTTAATGCCCTGTTGCAACATTATTTACATTATACGATAATCATGTTTTCTTTTTTAGAGAAATAATATAAGTTTCGCATAGTTAATTTCAAGTTCGTTGTTCGCTTGTGGCCCAATAAGCATGCCCCTTCCATTTTCCATATTAAAACAATAAAACACAACACAACTTTTATTTGAAAGAACTTAAACAGTTTCTTATTCTGTAAATGGCAACCACGACTTTTTCTGTTCAGGCACAGTACCCAAGCACGAATGGTTGTAAGTGGCGTGAATGCTGTATACATCGTTGGTAGCTTCAAGCATCTTGGAACAGATGCTGATTTTAAGGTGGGTAAGGTTTTTTTACGTAAAGTACGTTGTTTCTGCGTACGTCTACGTTGATATGCTTTCACTCATTGATAACTATAGACCTGTAATAGTCTATTGCTTAGTCTTTATGAGTACGTGAACATGTCGCTCAACGGGTTGACTGAATTTAAGAAAATAATTATTAAATATAGTATTTCATATTCTGTAATAGCACGTAGCACAAAATTATCAAAAAGTCACGCTTCCGCGAAATGGTTAAGAAATAAAATATGAGTACAGTTCTATATTATCAAAATGCACGTTCTAACAAACTTTTATCACGCCCTAGTATGCATATACTAATATATAAAGCTGAAGAGTTTGTTAGGGCAGAACTTGAACCGAGCAACAGCACGGAACGCTGACGATGCCGGTTCAAGTCCTGCCGAGTCGAATATTTTTTCAATTTTGTTTCGATTTTTAAATTATCAAGAGCTTAAGAGATATTCTAGAGCGTACTAGCTCTTTTCTATGGCATGTAGAGTCTTAGTACTAGGCGAGCACGACGTTAGAAGCTCGAGAGATCTCCTTTAGGAAGAGAATTCTTCCTCTTTCATATAATCCTGGTAAGAATGGCTGATATTTTCCGACCTTTGAAAACAATTTCTGGTACCGGGAGATAAGAAATATAGGAGCTTAAGAAAATTCTAGAGCTTCCTAGCTCTTTTTTTGATGCAGAGTCTGAGTATTAGGCGAGTACGGCGTTAAAGCTCGAGAGATCTCTTAGGAAGAGAATTCCTCCTCTTTCATATGATCCTGGTAAGGATGGCTGATATTTTCCGCGGTAGTCCCCACGGTGTTTAAAATTCTTTCTTTTTAATCTGAATGGAAATCGACATTCTAGTGAATAAACAGTTTTAAAGTAATACGGCTTAAGGTTCTCCACAAAAAGTTATCAAGATGTAATTAATATGATGATTGTACACGAAATAAGAGTTTCAATCGCACAGTATTAAAAATTACGTAATATATTCCTTTCGTAAAGGAAGGACAAGTACATGTAGAAGATAATAGAGTACATAAATATTGAAATCGAAGTAGGCTACACGATCTCAATCGAAGTTTTGAAATTGAAATTCAGATACCCACTTTTTGTCTGAGGAAAATATTTTTCTGCGATCGTATGACCTAGTTTATTGCTTTATAAGTTACTGGAACTCTCCTTGCTTTAAAAAAATAAATTAAACTTTATTTAGATTACTGGGGATGATAAGACTTGTGGCGCGATTAATAATTTTTAACGTAGCTTTGATTTACAGACGATAGACGTAAAAAACATCATTCTCATATGAATAATAAGAATACTCGTAATATATAATCGAATAATGCAATCCTTTACTCTTACGAAAGGAGATTGATCAGTGTCCATGAAGCGCAGGGGAAATTGGATAACAATAATCATTAATTGTTAAAGTATAGCGTATATAGTGGTATAGGCGTTATAAAAATGAACTTAACATATTGTATATTGCAAAACGTCCGTTAAAAATTTCTGGTACAAAGTATTTCTGGTGCAAACAAAACTAAAACAACTTTCTGTTCATTTGGTGACTTGGAAGTAAGTTTATGGCACTGACTGTAAACCTATTTCTAATGATTTTTAAACTTTTCAGCTTTATTTGACGACGAACGTGACCCAAGCCGACTTCAACATGGGTTACACGATGACGGGAACCCTGGAGAGAGGCAGCCGATCCACAAACACCTTTCAAGTGACCCATTTTGCTGTTCTTCGGCGATGTGACCACGAGTCGCACCATCTTAAGAGTGCATAACTAGTACGCATACCATAGTTTTATGCTTCCATAATCTACAAATGCTGCAATTAAAAAATATCGGTCTACAGTTAATTGATAACAAATAAAAAAAAAACCATTTCAGACCACCAACGGATTATAGACTTGATAAAATATATTTTACCAGCAAATTATATATTTGTAAACAGTAAACAAAAGGAGAAATATAATAATTTTATTGAAATACCGCAAAACTATTAATTCGTTTTTGATGTCCATTTTTGGCCTCTATCACCACTTAGCCCTTTATGTATTTTTTATAAAAAATGGAAAGCATTAATAGTTTCCTATTTTACGATGCATTGAGAATAAAACTACACTCTGTTTTAAATTGTATTTATGATTCCATACGTTGAGCTTACAATGCCATGAAACTATAGATATTTACAGTTAAAGTGTCTATATGTGATGTTAGGGATTAGATTAAGATATATTGCCAAGCAATTGTGATTTAATGTAAGCCTTTTTTCTTCTCTAGTCATTCCAGTAGGCGTGTCATTTCGATGTCGTAGCTCGTATTCAAAATAGTTATTTTTATATAGATTCTCTAGTGTTCTATCCTATCTCTTTTAAAGTAGAATCTCAATATTCCCGTAGTGCTAGAATAAGTCTTAATTCTTGAATGACGTAGCATTTACGTTGTGTCCATATTAGAATGAATAATGATTATACAGAGTCAAATGTACCTGTTTTTACGGATATTCGTAAGCTAGTAAGGTTTTGGTACAGTGACTGTTTAAGACGATATTTCGTAACACGTAATTGTTCTGTTACAATATATTATGGTTTCAATAAAAATGTAAGCTGAGCATTATTCGCCGATTTCTTAATATAATTTTCTGACTCTTAAGTTGCCAAACGTTTTATTCCACCTATTTATTAGTGTATCAAGTGCACACACAGTTTAAATAATACAAAACTTTAGTTCTCCATCAGGCTACCAACAGATAAACTACCTGTATAGCAAACATGATAGCTTTCATAACCTTTTTTTCGTGCTAAAGTATTTCTTGAATATAAGGTTAATTATTACGAGAAATACTCAATATTTGTACTATTAGATACAACATGGTCAGTTCTTGGTATATACTAGAAGCTACCAAATGGTGATACTAGATATCTTCGTTGGTTCCCGACGTTATATTCATTCGTGCGTGTATATATCGCTTGTCAATTATGAACGAAGCGTGACCTCGTTAGGTAACGCTTTACTATTATTTAGAAAAATAAACATACTTACTTACTTACGTTGGTTTACTTACCAATCTTCAAATTTGTTATTACACAAAAACATATCTACCGTCACTTGACTTTAATTAAGTTCTTTTTATTTTTTTTATATCTGTTTCTATACAATTTAATACAATAAAATTCAACGTAACTCTATGTATAATATGTGTTTTAAATTGTGACCGGCTACTGTAGAAAACCAGTATAATAAATTTAGAAGAAAAGGATGTTAAAGAAGAAAGAAGTATGCGACAGGTTATAATAAATCAACAGTGACGTTATGGTGCAGCAAAGTAGTTTGTCAAAAACTTTTGTTTGCCATCTGATGTTCATCCAAATGACATTGCGCCAAGCATATCTATTCACATAGGACATCTATAGTACAGTTGTCGGGAGTTCGAGTCCCGTCATCAATTTTTCAATCATTTCTATATACTTTCCAAATCGCCTTTTTTTAGAGCATAGCCTCTTGTCAGATTCGAAGAAATGTTAAAAGATCGGCTTATTTTTTTTAAATAGATAATGATAGCGTGGATAGGATAACACAAACGTCCAATATCGCACTCCCTCCAGTGTTTTTACACGTCATTTTGTACAAAGTTAGGGCTATTCTGCCTCTTAGCTTTCCTAGATGGCGCTAGCGTCTATGCAATTTGCATAATAAATAGTTTCGCCATTCGCTAGGTTTTTATGACGAGTTGACGTCTATGGAGTAAATTATAGTCAGCTTTTTATTAAGTGGAAAAATTTGGGCTTGCTATGCTTTGTAAATGCAAAAGTATGTGGTATATTTTTAAGACGGTATGAAGATATGAATATAAAATGTCTTTCTACGTATATTTTATACAGTCCTAATAAGTATTATGGTACATATTTAAATATATTTTTGTTACGCTCTTGGCTTTGTTCCTGCTTTTCAAAATTTATCTGTGAAATAATTTATATTTTGTAGATATGTGTTTTATATTTTAAGTGAGGATCGGTTGTGAATAATTAGATGTGAATTTTTGTGTCGATTTTGCAACGATTTCTAATTAGAAAGTAATGTTTGTTTTCCGGTAAGATATATCGCCAAATTTAAACATTCCTTTTTTTATATTTAACTGCTTTCTTATTTTAATACTTAATTTATAATAATCTTGTAAAAATTATGAAGAGTTTACTCGTTAACTCGTTAATTCAATTGGCATACTGTCTTTTAGAATTGCGAATAAAATAGCTGTAGGCCACTTATTCAATTGTGGCAATTATTGGTCTTGAATTGCTCTTTAATTGCTGTATGAAATAAGTAGTTTGCAAATACATTCAGAGACGTTATAATTTTGTAAAAGTTTTGAATGCTTTGTCAATGACACGACAGGGATCTTGTCCTCTCGAATAAAATAACGGACTTTTAATAGGTATAAACTTTCCAATTTTTAAGAGGTAACAAAACCACAAAAATACCGAAACGCAAGGTAATAATAGGTAACAGGCCAGTGTTGAGATGTTATATTGTTGGGATGTTTCTCCTTCCTAATACTTCTCTGTCTCCTGTATCATAAAAAAAAAAAATTAATCTTAAATAAATAAGAACTAACGTTTCTGCTAATCTTGCGTGTTACATATAATGTGTGTAAAACAAATGTAAAAATACTTACCAATGCACAATTAGCAACCAAACACACACATTACAGGACAAGATCCCCGTCTTTTTAAATATATCTACAATTCATGAGAATCTTTGCTTCAATAAAATCTCTATTCTAGTCATAATTAAGGAAACTCTTTTGACGTGCCAACTTAGGAGCTTGTAATTATAGATTGAGAATTGTACATACCTATGTAAAAATGCTTCGACACTTATCATTGTAAACGCGGAATATTAATAATAAACGATTGATTTCTTTTTGGCGTTTTATTGGTATATGAATATATAAAATTAACATATCTGTTAAGAGAAGAGAACCAGATCCATTGGGATGCTGTAGTTCGGATTATTTTCGACCTTATACAAACTATAACCTACTACAATAGTGTAACTTAAACCATGCATCAATGTCAACCTGTGGCTATCCACATTACATATTATATCAGATAACCAGCATAGAATAACTCAGTTATTAATATGTAACATTATAAACCAGCGAGATATTTCTTTGAATTAGTACGAGGTTTTTATCTAAGAGAAAATTTTTATATATCTAAATCATTCTTATAGAACTTGTTTTGTATAAAAAAATACACTTAAAACTCTTGTGATATAAACAATTACACTATTATAACATACAAATCCTACGTAAGCTGACTATTATGATGGCAGTATTTAATTAACATCGAAAAATAATTAAAGACAGTCTCTGTAGCACACCTTATCTGCGTTATTTTACCCATTATTAGCATTCAGTGGCCTTAAAGTACTCAGTTCTTAGTTAAACGTGCATCGACATGGACTTCTCAAGCAAAGTAATTTTAATAACAGGAGCTAGTGGCGGTATAGGTGCGTCATGTGCTCTAAGGTTCGCCAGTCTAGGTGCCGATTTGGCTCTGGTCGGCAGGAACAGTGAAAACTTAGAAAATATAGCTGGAAAATGCGAAGAAACAAAAGGTTTGAGGCCTCTTACAATAATAGCGGACGTCAGTATAGATGAAGACGTTGAGCGGATAGTTCAAGAAACGATAGACCGATATGGCAAGATCGATGTTCTAGTAAATAACGCAGGCTTCTTAATTATGTCCGGCTTGAGTGGTGATATTGAGAACTTCGATAAAATGATGGCGACCAACATACGCGGGACTTATCTACTGACGCAGAAGACAGTTCCATACTTACTAGAGACGAAGGGGAACATAGTAAATATATCTAGCATAGTATCAATCAAGCCGGTTCCAGCTATGTTAGGTTATTCAATGACCAAAGCAGCTATGGATATCTTTACAAAATGTATCGCTCTGGAGCTAGGACCTAAAGGAGTGAGGGCGAATATGGTCAATCCTGGACCGGTGGACACTAATCTGTTCACAGCGAACTCTCTCACTCCAGAACAAAATAATCAATATCTATCAAAAGTGTCGGAAGCCATTCCTTTGAGGAAAGTGTCAAAAGGTGAGGATGTAGCGAAGCTGGTATCGTTTCTGGCGAGCGACGATGCTAGCTGTATTACAGGGACCAACAATATTATCGATTGTGGACTTATATTGGGAGAAACATTCTTTTAATGCGTGTTTTTAAAATCCATATTAATATTGTTAAAAAGCATAAAATTGTTAGAAGTCAGTTTTTGTTGATTTACTTTTTTATTATCTTTGTATATGAAAAACTGCGCATCAACCTACTTACGGAGTTCTTTATTATTTTTAATAATATCATCGTGGAATTTTTTAATCGGGACAACATTGTTGATGAAAGCACAAAACATTATTATTAACGACGACAAAATAAATTAGTTTTGTTCTAATAAACAACATAATTCAGGGCGATATATGTTACACAATCTCGACGAAATACAAAGCGAAACGAAAACACTAATAAAACGTGTTAACGTGCTATCAGACAACAAATAACAAGGGTTGCAGGCCCAAGATAAACTAGGAGCCCCAGCCTTCAATGGACCATTTAGATAAAGCTCGTCTTCAAGTATTTCCCGTGAATTTTCATTCTTTTAACTCAAATATCCACCTACCTATTCCCAGCTTGAAGTCCGATTTCCTGTTATCTCCCTAATTTCCGCTCATAATTATGCCTCATTATTTTGGCTCCTGTGTCGATTTATCTCAAAAGACGTTAATTCCATCAGGCTATTAATTTTATTTACCAAATTGAAGATTTATTTAGGTACTATATTTTCGGACCGCTTCAAAATGTTTACTTGTCAATGATGAACGTGTCAATGTTGTGTGAAACTATAAATTCTAGCCATTTGTCTCTCAGTTTGTTAACTATCTGTTAAACACAAAAAAAAATATATAGCTATTTTGACATGTTTATATGTCTTTTTTATATATTTATGTTATCAATAAAGGAAATAAAATGGCATTTATTTATTTGTTTAATAAATGCTATATTATCAGTACAAAAATATTTTTAAATGTAACAAACTTAGAAATAAAAATAGACTAAACATCATCTGTTTATCTTATGATAATAGAATAGATATTAATAAAACAATTATGTTAATTACTAAACATCATTAAGGACTACTAAAACTAGTATAATTACGGCTATTGGGCGAAGTAAGGCGTTTTTTAGAAATATTTTTTTTTCAAACAAAGCCATATTAAATAATGAGAAATTATAGTTTCCGCTATGATGATGATAATAACATAATTAAGAGGATTAAAAGATAATTATAGGACAACTCAGACAGGGTTATTGTAATTTTAAGAAAATGCCAAGGTACAAATGAATCTACCTGAATTCGTGAAATAATCCTAATATTGCATATTAGTATCCTGGTCTTTATAAAATATCATATCTTTAATTCATTAGAATATATATATGTAAACTTCAATATATGTATACTTTACTTTACATTACTAAAGTAATGTCTAAAAGTCTCTTCTCATTTCAAACTAAATAATACCTTTTAAGATATAAATTAAATCATACCAAATAACAATAAAAATACAAAACGTTATTTATATGTCAATGTTAAAATTTACTAAACTAAGCCTGGATGGGATTTAAAATGCGATTCACCAAACCTAAAGTCCCTAATTAACTAGAGACGAGCGATTATGAGATATACTAACGAAATCATTCGATTATGAAAATGTCTCGAGATATCTTGATTATAGCGGTTAGTAGTTACTAATATGTACTGGACGATTATAAGACATACTAAGGAAATCATTCGAATGAAATGTTAGTAGTTACTAATACTTCCAAGTTAGGACAATGCACTATGGCTTCTCGCTCGCTTTCACGTTTAGTATAATGTCGGATGTGGCCCTTTATTATTTTTTTATTACGAGCGTATTCTATTGGAAGTGGGTATAATAACAATAAAACTAGAAATATTTAATATTTGTTGTTATATTTCGGCTTTTTATTGTTTTTGTATTTAGGTTTCCCAAATAAGTTATAAAAATATTAAATACAAAGATTCATAGGTTATTTCAATAACAAAAAATACAAAATTGTCAAGTAATACATGAAGGAAATGAACATTTATTTATTAAAAGGTTATTTAAAAATAAAAGTCATATTTGCACTTTTAAACAGAATTAAAAGAGGTCGGTCAACTTACTTTTAAATATGATAAATCCACTAAAAGGTGAAAAGCGCCACGTCTCACAATATCGTAGTAACATCATTCGATTATAAAAACAAATTCCATAATCGATTACCAATATTAGTAATACATAATAAATCGATTATGCCGATCATTCATAATCGCCCACCTCTGCTAATAACTATTATTTAAATGTAGAAGTCACATAAAATTCAATTTCTGAATGAGTATTCGGTTATGTACCTTCTGGTATAGAAATACATATTAAGAAACAAAGTACATCGCAAATTCCTATTCGCTGACTGTACATTTGAGCCCTTGCCAGGTTTTCGACCAATATATCGGACACGCTAGGCCCAAGAGACTGAAAAGTGCGTGGTTCTACAAATCTCACAGAGAACGCCACGGAGAAGTGAACTCTCACACTATTCATATAAGATTCAAAGTGTATTGCCGCTACAACTAGGGATGAACTATCAACGTTTATATCCGCAGAACCATATATCGTTTTACGGGTAATTTGTGAAGAACGTGTTTAGAATTCGTCACTTGTCAAATATTGCATCTGGAGTTTTATAAAATCTGTGTAGTAGAACTAGTACAGTTATTATTTATTTGATTTAACTGAGTATTTTATATACATTTTTTAAAGTTGGTAGAACTAAATTACTTCACTTCGAATAGTGGATTTGTTTAAAAAATGTCCCATGATAATTTTGTCTTGAAAAAGTTTGTCTATGTTAAGTAAGATCGCCTTAATGACTAACTGCGGCGCAAAGATTTAATAATTTAGGTTAGATTTAATAAATACATCAATCGAACGAACACGGAAATGTGTCCTGTTCATGGACAAGGTAATTCATTAAGTGATTGTCATAATCGTCGAGTTACCTGAACATTTTATTCGCAAATAATACAAGCCCTCGACGCTGGGAAAATACCCGTTCTCGTGATTACTTCTCGTATTTACGAGCCAACCGGAAGGCAACACGAGGTGTATTTCACTGAAAACGGTGTACCTAAGTAATAAAAAAGATCTCAGGCAATCATATTTTATCGGGAAGGCTATTTTGCGCAGGCGGATACGACTCGTTCGTGTGAGTGCGGAATATCTCAATTTCCATCGTCCTACATAAAACGACGTGTTAACAAAAATATATTCTCCAATCTTTATACCCCGTGCTATATTATCTCACATCACATTTTCCGCTGAAAATAAAAGATTCTTTATATACTGATCACTTTATTTAAGTGATATAAACAAATTGTTTTATTCCTATGTCTCATATTAAGGCAAATTTTAATAAAACGTATTAAACCCTTGAGGACAAAACGCCTCTAAGACAACAATATAGTCAGATTTGCTAACATTTCTTTTATACAAACTATCCAGCCTTCGCACCTAAGATTTCTCTTTTAATAGTTTAAGTAAAGAAATAATTTTGTCTTAATTGATTTGCAGAACAATCTATATTCTCGATGCATATTTACAACAGACAAGTCAATATGATTTTTGTGTCTGTTGGGCAGACGTTATATTTTTCCCCGAGGTTAAAATACAGGACCTCGCGCGTTTAATGCAAAGCTTGTTTAATTTCTTATTACTGTAGATGGCCTTCTTCAGTTAGCGTAGTGTAGAGATGACGTACATGGATGAGAATTACATTCTAGTATAGGTATCTTGTAATTTTATCGCTCATAAATTATTTTTTCAATATTTACTGCGGCAGCAAAATATAAAGATCCAAGCACACATTGTGTGTATCTTAAAATTACTTCACCATAATTTTTACGTTTCGTTTTATTTCATTGTTTGGGTAGACGGTATCGTAGGTGCTCATAAAAACAAAGATATGGTTCAACGCATTTTCTGCTTTTACGCGAGTCAGCGTTTTTTCTAAATAAACTGTTTGCTTTGCTTTTCTCTTGTAAAAAGCTAATTTAGTTTTAACTACGCGATATTTATGTTAGAGTGTGCATGCTACGAAATAGCAGACTATTTTTTTCTGTTACTTAAAAGAAATTTAGCGGCTACAACAAGCAAGTTATAATTACATCTTACCTTTATTGTACGTAAAAATTGCCACGCCACTATACATATGTATCTATTAATTGGATAAAAGTTATCTGTACTCGTACACAAACTACCCTTGTTAAACCAACTTTTAAAAGTTGTCTTTTAATTAAAAATTATTCATAACTGATGCTGCAAAGTATGTTATATATAATGTGATGATATTAAAACGGTTATAAGCATAAACTTGACGATTGTTATTAAAATGTTTTTTCGTTAGACAATTTTATGTACAAATGAAGAAAATATTCCAAGCGTAGGATGCGTAATTGATAACGAGAAAGTAATAGAAAAATTATATATTTTTATGTATGTATGTCAGTTTGTATTTTTTAATAAACCTTTATTCTTGAGTATTCTCTTATTATTTCATATTCTAAATCATTCGTGTTCAGTAAGTACTGGAAGTAGTTAATACTTAGGTAACTAAGCAATATTTCTTCAACAAATTTCATATCCAACAATCAACTTATTAGCGCTGAACTTACCCATCCAAGTTCACGTACACGTGAATAATGTTGTAAGTTACGGTAAACATCACGTGTGCGTTATAAATTTTGCGGCACTTTATTACGTCCACATTATCTGGGAATTTCGGGACGTGCCCGGCGGAGGCAGCAACACTATAATTCAATCAAACCTGGCTTAAACCGCCTTTCCTCGTGTTTACCAAACACGAACCCTTATCATGCTGCAGTGACGACCTTATCCTTCATATCCTTAACGTTATTAATTATGCGCGCTCGGCCGATTATAAGCTTTACGTCGCACACAATAGGGACCGCTTTGAATGGTTATCGTCTGTACGTGAGTGGCCGTCGCAGCCTATTTCGCGGCAGTAGCAAAGTCTTCAATTATGAGAACATACATGGTATTAAGTGTTGTCGGCGCTTGGTTTTTCGACGTGTATTGTAGGGACGAGGAGAAAATTTCAAAAGGTGAATTAGAGATAAATTCTTAATTATGGAGTTATAACTTTATTATAATTATAATACGCGATGCAACGCCACTATCCAATCCTAATTTAACAATACAGATGGCAGACATTAAAATTAGATCTTAAGTAAACCACAGATTAATTGTGTTCACAAATAAACTAATACTTGTGTTTTCTTATTTAACGTGAACCACTCGTTACAGACTTGCGACCTACATCAGCGTCCATCGTCCCTTTTTAGAATTGCACCCCGTTATTAAACTTCGGCCGGAACCATTTTAATTCTGGCTACACTAACACAATTTCACGGGCTCTCTTAAAAGGACCACAATAAATTGTGAACCAAATTTTCCAGGGTGCTATTGGCCAAATGAGGTGTTCGAGCCCTGTTTCGGCGGTTGCGCCGAGATTTCGTGTGACAATCCACGCAACCATTTACGTCCCTGCTATCCCTACTGCGAGCCTGGGTGTGTGTGTGAGGAGCCCTACGTCAGGGACGACAGGACGCACCAATGTGTGTTACCGCAAGATTGTTCGCCGTGAGTACCCACTAATGCATACTAGTGGTCTATAAAATATACTAGTGTTTATATAAATATTGAGGTCAAACTAAAGAGTTATTTTGTTTGAACAGAATATCTGCCGAATATTATTTTATGATTAATAGTGATTATTAGTTACCCAATGGTAATACAGCCGCTTAAAATGCTATAAATTTAGAAAAGGGTAAAGTAGGAGAAGAGAAGATAAGAGAAGTTAAAGTAAATATTAATTTGGAAAGATAATTATTAAATTCTTTGGGCCGGTAAATTCAAGAACTTATACAAGAATTTTGTAAGTTTCTTTAATCTTACATTTCAGCACCCAAATGGGTATACCGGTGCCCACCAGACGCTCAAGTAATACCAGCCCAATGAAGTTCAACCGACTTCAGAGACGTCACGGGAAAGACGACATTGGACCTATAGAAAACGATGTTCCAACACATGTTGATGAGAGAAAGGCGGCGGAAATTTCCAGAATGGGAAACTATTTTAATATAGTGATAGCCCCGCCGCCGATCCGGGCTTTACAACCGCGAAAGTTGGTGCAAGGGTTAACTAAACAAATGTAAAATTAGATAGGTTTTAAATAAATATGACGAGGCACTATATTTTGTTTTTCTATAGCTATAGTTTATTTTTTACTCTCAAATAATATATAAATAAATGGGAATTAAAATTACTAAAAATCGTTGGAAGTATCACAGGCTCCTTCAAGATTATAATATTTATTACTGACAAGTACATTACTACCAAGAAATACTGTTGTTCTTATCGATGTCCAACTTATATTTATTTAAAATATTTCTCATAATATATTAAAATGAGATATCTAAATGTTTGTATCAATATCCAAAATAATACTGTTTTGTTTCGTGATTGTGCTAAAGCGCTTTGCATTTCCGTTTATTTCTTTTTCCTTTATTAAACAATTATATCGGCGTTAAGCGTTCGACAATCACGTTTTAGTGCAGTTATTGATAAGTCGAAACGGAATGAGGAAGCTGTTGCTGTGGGCCTTGTTGTTGTGTAAGTTCTACCAGTATTATTATTCTCCAAAATTATTGATCTTTAAATACTTGGGGTACTTAAAAGAAATATACTGTACTTTAGTACACGAAACCCTAAATATAAGAATGGGTCTTAAATTAAAGAAAGACAATTTTGATCTTGCTATGATTTACTCCGAATATCCAAAGCCAAAATGGGATGACAGCGCATCGTATTTAGATTTTAGGCTGGCGTATTTTATCTACCATCAGATGAACCCCACGCTTGTCTGTCCTCCTGTACAATTAAAAACAAATAACATGCTATGTTCGCTGTCAAGCGTTTTTGTAAAAAACACGTCACGTCTACTTCGCCTTGTAAGTTTTTAACATGACGTCATATAACAATATAATCAATTACATACCTCAACTTTCTTCGTAGATAATTTAAGTTTCACTTAGTTGTTCAATTTTAGATGACGTCACAGACGCAAACAGAAACTACGACTATGACGACATAGATAGCTTGAAGCGTCACTCTTTCATAGACGATAGACGAAACTGGAGGAAGAAGGCTCTATTGAAATTCGACCAGGACCACAACTGGGAAGAAAGAAGGAGATACGAAGATACTAGATACTTGGATGACATTGAGAATAAACCTGGTCAAAGGAAGAGCGATTATGACAGTTCAGGAACGGGCTACGGCAGCCAAAAGCATGATGACGAAAAGACTAGATATAGAAGTACTGAGATCAGTCATAGTGCTACGTAAGTTTTTTCATAAGACTGTACATAAATAATTCACCTTATAATTAAATGTTTTTTTAGAAAATGTGTTACGGTAATACTGCATCGTATAAAACCCGTTTTATATTATTTCTTTTAAATCAGCCGAAGCCAATAAGTTTTTTTAGGAAATACCCTTATGTTATAACGTATACATATGTTTTCAATTTTATGGTTTTCTAGAGACAAGGAAACAGACAGAAAGGTGCCTTTTTCCATGAATTGTGAACGCCCACATGAAAGGTACATTGATTATTTTTATAATATATTCTGTTCGATCAACTAAGTTTTAATACATAAATCATTTTAATAAAAAATGATATATTATATGGGTTCAATTCATAACCTGGAAGTCTTGAATTACGTCCCGTTATGTTGCTTTATTTTACTACATAAATAAACCATATCTTTACCATAATTATACTGATCGAAATAAATCGTCGTTGCATATTTTTACTATCCCAAAGAGACTTTAAATGTGACAAAAGGTTATTAAATATTTGCAAATATATATTTCAAATTATTTTTTGATTACACTTGACAACCCAAATAGGTACGAGCCATGTTTTTCTGGCTGCGCAGCGATAAGTTGCGACAACCCGCGGGAGAGGTTACGACCCTGCTACCCCTTCTGTGAGCCAGGTTGCATATGCACGCAACCATATGTGCGAGATGATCGGACTCATAAATGCGTTTTGCCAGATGATTGCACTAAGTAAGTCTGCTAAAATCATAACTAAATGTAGAGTCCCTACATATAATTTTAGCCTTGAATAGACATAAAGTTTGTGCCTGTGAAAATAAATATTACTTAGACCTCTACAAAGTACAATATATGTAGAATTTGTAAAATCCTCTTTTTCATATGAAAATTAACTACGCTAAAAACGTAACTGTTTTAACTTTCAGTTTTTTTCTAATACAGTTACGTGTCCCATAAGTATCTATTATCTACATATGACACGTTTTTATTTTTCATTTTATTTTAGGGGTCTAAAGGGTATACCGGATTTGGAAGAAGATGTCTAGATACGTGCGAATAAAGCTACGATATGAAAATATATAGATTGTAAACTAAAAAGTGTTTTTACTCAGATCGCTTTTCATCCTAACAGTATCATGTCCTAACTAAATATGACGCACAGCTGAAAAGTGAATTCTATTCCATTCCACTCAGAAAAATTGTTTTTTACTGCAGCTGTACTCCAACTATTGTTTAGTAATCTACAACAAGTAACAAAACTTTCAGCATTGTTCACGTCACTGTACAATGTCAACGGGCTTATCCAGCATTCGATATTTCATTCACTTTTAAGAGACTTTTCAATTAAATAAAACCTTTTTGTCGAAATGTTACTTGTTAGTTTTTTTGTAATTCTATTTTTAAATGATGTCATTTCCGATGGCCAGTATGGTAAGTTTCAATTTATATTAGGAATACACAGATTAAAAAAGGCACTTTAAGAAAAAATAAACTACTTCTAATTACTTGACGTTGATTACTTCTGGCTTTGCGTTGCATTGTAATTGTACCTTTTAAGAACTTTACACCTCATCACTGTTGTATCATACATAATATAATATTTTAAATAATACTTACATCAAATATATTTACCAAAAGTTTTAAATACTCTAATCCTGTTTTCAATCACTTATTTTCTTATTGCGTGCTTTCTTTGGCCTAAGAATGCGGTGAACATGGTCGATTCGAATACTGCATCGATGAAATTCCGGGATGTGTAATAGGATGCCACTGCCATCCGGGATATTATTTCGACACGGATTCTAAGATATGCGAACCTAAGTATACACATAATTAAATTTTACTAAAGAAATACTAAAAATTTAAATTTAATTCCATTAAATTTAAATTAAAGGTTATATTTTAACATTTATGTTTCAGCGCCAAACTTAGACAGAACTATAGAAGACAGTATGAAGAACCGACCAGAGCAGAAGAACATTTGGTAACCCTTGATGGTACTGAGCCACCCGCCCCGTTTGACCCCATCGATCATGAAGTTAATGAAATCACAAAAAACGCAGATGATTTAGGTGACTGGTTATATAATCAGTTTTTTAAAACTATTGAAAACCAAGTTATCAACAAGACACAGGAAAACGAAGTACCGACAAGACGAAATGGTGTACCTATCAAAGCCATGGATTTGAGAAGATCGCGCAAAAAGAACAAGAAATCAAAACAGAAAAGACGTAAGTCGAGTATGCGGAGGAAGTTGCTTCGTATTACAGAAAACGACAGCGTTTTTGACTCATCACAAGAGCACGCATCGTCAGAAACAAGCGAATCAAGTTCAGACGAAAGCGACGGAACATTTGAGATTGCAGAAACTAAAGAAAAGCACAAAGATGACAAAGAGCACGGACATAAGAAAATCGTCATCATAAACAAGAAGCCCAAGCCGCCATTACCCTCTTTCATATTTCTACCCAATATGGACACACCATTTTACCCTCCTATTGGACTTCCACCGCCGCCGATTATGCCAATGTATCCTATTATTCCTGTGCCACCTATGCCAGTATATCCTTGTCCTGGTAAGTTTTGGTTTTATTAAATCATTCTCCTTGCTAAGGCTCTGAGTACTTTCGGGTGAATCTTGAGGAAAAATGAACAGAATATATATTTTAGTTAAAGCAAGACGATGAACCAGTTTTTTATGTAATACACTAACGAGACTACATATTAATAAGCTGTAAATCTGCGTTTTATAGATGTAACGCTGATTGGTATCTAAACAATATTTTTTAATCCATTAGAACAAGGTGCGAGTGAAACTACCGTGGTATTAACGACTACCACCAAAGTAACGCCTACTAGCACAACTTCTCCTAAAGGAACTACACAATCGGCAAAAACACCAGAAATTAGTGAAGTGGAAGACCCATTTCCAACTACAATAGATTCGGGTACTACAACACAGAAGCCAACTATGCAACCGTGAGTTATAGATAATATGGTATTTTAAAAATATATTTTTTTAGTAATGTATATCACGATTAATTATTGATTTTTAGGGGAAGATCGGGATCCTACAAGAAGAGAAATAGAGCATCAAGAATGAAACAAAACGGTTATAGTCGACGACCTCACGTTGGGTAAACCTTTCTTTACATAAGGCGTTATGACGTTCCATATCGTTCACATTCTACAAATTTTAACTCGTCTAACAGAAGTATTTTTTGAATCTATTTTTTTTATCGTTATAGATTAAAGACAAAACCGTCACAAGACGAGCGACAAAAGCTGGTAAATATCTTTTTAGATTTATTTTATTGTATAAAAAGGAAAAATTCTTATTAAGTAACATTTTTAATTACAGTTCCAGCATCTTCGAGAAAGAATGAACAAACCAGCTCCGTTACGACCACCTAAGGGCATGCCGAACGACAATGAAGATGAAATGTTTGAGTCACCCCTTACAGAAGACAACATGTTCGATGATACCTTCAACAACGAAATACCCCCGAAACCTAAGCACGGTACTGGTACTCAGCAGCCAGATAACGTAGATTTTAAATACATTAGTGAACTTATTCATCGAGTTAACCTTAACAATACAAATGAATTACCTCCTATAGAGTACAACCCTAGAGACAGTGCTGAATTTTATAAACCGCGAAAACCATATTACATTAAAAATCGAAAGTTCAACGCGCCTATAGAAACTCGTAGACTCTACTCTGATGATTCTTATTACACAAATTTGGGAAGACAAATCGCTTCGATCATTCGCAATGCAGATGCGCAAAATCAACAAGTAGATATTGAAATTGAACAATCTGAACGAAACAACGAGGATCATATACTTTTGAATAATAACTCGCCTAGGTCATTTTGGGAACGATCTGTGAGATCACCTTTGAAATATTTAAATTCCAACAAAAATAAATACGATTACCTCAAGAAGAGTAATGAACTTCTATTCAATATTGAGAATAAGGTGTCAATTGTAGCATCTACGATGCCTTCTTTAACGTTACAAGAGATAGAAAATATCGTTAATGTCATGGAAAAGGCTCAAAGCAAAATTAAAAATAAACACGTTAGGATCAGTCAAGATAAATCAGATGACAATCTCAATTTCAATTTGTGGCCGCAGGAAACTGGAGCCACTCGGAATGATTTTAACAAAATTATCGTAAAGCCGGCGCCCAAAACAATAGTGCAAAAAGGTGATAGCAGTAACAGTAAAAATTTACCTGAAATTAAAGGCTTGAGTATGCACAATATACAAAGAGTGACAGCTTGGTTATCTACCAATAGGAATAACCGTACTTATAAAGCAGATTTCGGCTCAAATATGAAATTAAACTCCAACGACGATCGTGGAAATCCTGTACCGAAGCCTCATGTTCAGTCAATTGCGAAGGACAACAGACTGAATGCGTCTCAATATCCAAAATCAAAATATCATGATTACTATCAGCCGAGTTACCAACGTAAGGGTATGAACAAATATTTCCAAGACGGTCAGACAGCGCGAGAGTTTGATGGATTGAATTTTCCCATGAAACCTATGCGCCATTCATTAAGCAAGCCGATGGATCAACAGCCGTCATACTTCCATCACGAGATAAATCATTTTGATTATTTTAATTAGTTATGGACAAAAAACTCACTACATATGCAATAGTGAATAAAAAACTTATACATATGTCTTTTGTTTGTAAAATGTGTTCTATTTCTCTTTATACGTTTTTTTATAAAAGTATTATCGATTATGGATATAGCCATATAAGTATTATAAACCACTTATAGCGCCTTAGTCTTCTATGTTGAATTAGAAATATCATAAGTCAATCCATTTACATAATAAGGTGTCTATAGATTATTCTAATCAAGTTGGTCGGAAGATAAATGTACGATTTTTCGGATCAATCACTGCTCTTTATAATCCGAAGAACCATCAAATAATAATTACACCTTACCTGTCGAAATATTATGTCGAAACCCTTAGAATAAACAACAACCTAATAAATTATTTTAAAAAAGTGTCAGGTAAAGGTACAGTGTATAGAATACAATTTATATGACATGAAATAAAATTACTTATATTATACAGCTTCTATATTTAAATACTATTTTTAAGTTTCATATTTTATCAAAAACTTTAACCCAGCATATATAAGCATTGACCCTGTAGCTAAATAGAGTTAAGCAGGTTCCGAGTTCGAATCATAAAGAAACTATAGAATACATATACATAGTATATTGTCATTGGTCAATCAGAGCATAAAAATCGGATTTGTCTGATGTCTTGCATAAGAATACAGCAACCAGGTAAATAAACATCGAAATGCATTATAACCATATTCGTTCTAAAGTTATTTTGATAAATCATTATCGAGATATTCTCGCTTGCCTGTGGCGTATCGTATTAAATTAATTAAAATCAAATGTATTCCATACGCGGTACAGACATATTAGATTCGCTACATATTTTCCGTCTCCACCAGAGGCTTTCATTTCGATTTCCGACAAGCCTAGGGATTGCGAAAATTGAATTGAATAAAAAAATATTATACAAATATCGATGGGAGTACTCTAAAAGCTACCGCAAAAGATTGCCGAGTCACGATTTGCTGGCACAGCTGATTTCAATATGCATTTTGCTATCTCACTATAATAAAACATAGGTGTATTGGGGAGCTATAGTTTCATTACTTGGCTCAAGATACATTATTAACGACGTTCATGACTACCAATGATACAAACATAATGACGATCTTTTTTATGTTGTTATTGTAGCAGAAATTTCTAAACAACATTTGTTTAGCTTCGAAAACGACAATCAAACTACAAATTGGATAATAATTGCTCTGTTTTCTTTTCTACCTAAAGAACATCGTAATGTTTTTGTAACTATGACGTTTTAATATCGATCTTGTTATTAATTACTTAGTCAAAGGGTCAAAAATCAAGATTCAGTCAGAAGATGCCGTGACCTCGGAATATTAAACAAAGCTTTACCCTTCTTGGAATAAATTTACTAAGGTTGTAACAAACTAATCTTCGGTTCTCTTAGTTTTGTTAATTTATGGGAAACGTAACTTTGGATAAGTAAGTTCTTAGGATTAAGATTGTAATTATCTTCCTATGTTTTTCCTTAATAAAAATAGTTTATTCCCATACAAATAATACCTGTTAAGAAGTAGAAGTTCGTAATGTTACAATTTGGCACTTGTATCTTTATCCCGCAAAGGCGCATTCTAACTAAATTTATTTTTTGCGCTATTCATCTATTATATATTTAAAAGAATTAGGGACCAAAATTAAAAAGAATACTAATCAAATAGAACAACAAAGTTATTATCTGTTGGAAAATTGTAAACCAAGAATGATTTACCTATTATATTAAACATTTTAAAACTTATGTTTGACGCCAGTGCAATTATTGTCATGAACAATACTCTAATGAGGTAAAGGTAATTATTAAGTAACACAAATAATAATAATGACAAAACACCTTCGACTTAACGTATCGAAACCACTAATTACGAAATTCGTCAAGTCAAATAGCTTCGGAAACGTATTAAACTTTGTTAAGGTAAAACATTTCTACTCCATCCTACCTCATTCATTTAACTGTGGCCCACATTACCAGAGCCATCTAGACAGGAGCAATATTGGGCTTTTGTTATTAATTGCCTAATTAATTATTTTACTATGTATTTGTACTTATTACTTTTACAAATTACGTTGTACTAGCGACCCGCCCCAGCTTGATTGTATGTATGTATATCTATAAACTTACTAAAGAGGATTCAAAGTTTCAAGAAGAGCCATCAATACGAAAAAAAAACTTTAAAATACTTAAATACTGTCTATAGTTTAGGCGAGTAGTACACATTTAAATAAAACACTTTAACGGTTTAAAACGCGATATATTAGTTAAACAGCCGTGGTCACCACGGCTCCTGCAAAGCATCCGAAACGGCGGGGCGAAGTTAAAAATCATTTTCAAATAAGTTTAACTAATATATCGCGTTTTAAACCGTTAAAGTGTTTTATTTAAATTTAAAATACTTTGTTCAATATCTTTGTACTTGGGAAAAAATATTAGAAGTGACAATTTTTAACATATTATAATGGAGTACATAAATTTTAATACCACATACGCATACCCAATTGGAAAATGTATTTTCACAAAATCAACAATGTGAGGAAAGTGACGTGATCTGAGAGAAATATTTTTTACATGTTACAATTTATTGAAAGATCACAGACTATATCATCATGTAGATCAAACCTCACAAATGGAATCGGAATTTATTTGGCTGAATATCGCTATAGGTATTTCCAATTTTCATATTTTCCGCGATGGGTTCGCTCCGCATCCACCGTGCCTCTAAATCTCTCCTGAGTCCCGACCATATTATTATTATACCTCCCAATATCATGTCCTCCTACATCACGGGCTACTTTACACATTCATTTAATACGTAAGTAGTAATCGTTTATATGGATTCACAATTATAGTATCTACAAATTGTACTCACTATTCAATGTTTTGAACACAATACAAATAAAACACTTTTAACGGTTTAAAACGCGAAATAACTCGCGTAATCTTTAGAAAATAGACTACCAAAATATTACGGCCAAAAGTATCCTCGATATAATAATCTCTTTAAGCTTTTTGATGTCGAAACTTTGTATTTTGCCCGAAAGTTGAAGAAGCCTAATAGAATCATTTACTTTCGACTTGCATCTAACGCTGATGGTAGAATTTGTGAGAAATTTCCCATAGGTATTTTCGGTTAAGTACTTATAAGGGCCGATGTACACTGATAGATAAATAGTGTAATTATTCGTCGACATCTTTTGTACGTATGTGTTTACTGCAAGATACTTAAAGCAAGGGTAGATGAAGAATGGTAGGTATATATTTCTGTTGAAATGATGTTAAACATAAATATATAATTATTTAAAAAACAAACCAACTTTTCATGTTTTAGTTTTGCTTCGCCTAAACATCTCCCTAAAAAAGCAACTGTAGAAGTTTTTATTATTTACAGTAAATTGTTGAGATAAAACCTATTTATGACTTTTTGGTGAACGACTATCCCTATTAAAACAGATCATCACTGAGAAAATTTTCTAACGAAATATTGACAGTACGAGAACAAAGAAAACCACAAAATTTTCCAAGTTTTGGAGTGAGGACAGTTATTGTAAATAAAACTCATCTCGGGACCTCTTGCGAAAAAGCAAGAAAATGAAGTAGTACTATTAAAAATTAAAATGAGTTGAGTTTTTCTTTTAGACAGATCTTAAAAGAAATCAGTTTTACTCCTTCATGAGGAAAAAGAAAGACATTTCTGGTGAGTTCAATGTTTAAATGTTAGCAATGTTTCTCTAATAACATGGAACGGACCAGGTTTTATAAAGCTTTTGGGATCTTAAATGGAGACATGAAGACATACATTGAACGTCGTGATTAGATCACGATACACCACATGTGGAAAACACGTGTCTTATTTGGCTTGTAGTTTGTGTCGTTCCGATATCAAAGTCAAAAAAGGTCGATAATGCATCTTGTCTAGATATTATATCGTACACCGTTCATCATGCAAACTCCACGCCTATCTGTCCTCTTCTGTTTAAACATTGAACAGTTTTAACTTGGAATTTATTAAGTTAACTAATTTAAATAAAACGGTTTAAAACGCGATATATTCGTTATATTTATTACAAATATATCGCGTTTTAAATCGTTAAAGTGTTTTATTTAAATGTCTCTACTCACGTAAACTATAGACAGTATTTAAGTCAACTAATGCTAAAGTTAGCATCGACAAATGAAACCTTACAGTTCCTCATTTAGCGTTTGAAATTAGGCACAATTTAAACAAACAAATCCAGCATGATTGAGCTAGTTTAAGCTATAATAGTGTTCCAATTAGCTTTAATATTGTATAAGATGTTTTCATTAGAATTTGATTAATTATGGAAACCGTAACATGGCCGTGTTCATATGAGTTGGCTAATTTATGTACATTGTAGGTTATCGGGGCTGAGCGTGTACGAAGCAGCTGTTACCGCACATCAAGGGTGCTTCCACTCTGGGCTTCATCTTTATTACGAGATTTAGTTATTATTAGTTTTCTATCATTACCAAATAAGCAATATCCCACGTAATTATTTTACTAACTGTACCGTGCTATAGGCGTCCAGTTCTTTATCGAATTGTGTTATTTCTAATTCTTCTGATTTAGTATTCTCATATCCTTTTGACATGGTAATCGAAGGGTCGTTGGGTCAATCCCCACCAAATCCACGTCTCTAATCTAATTATACATTTTCTGAAGCTTGGACTTCGTCTAGGAAACTGTAGCAAGAACCACCGACCCCAGATGAAAGAAATGTATATCATCATAAAAAAAACCGATCTCGGTTTTAATCTGTGGATTTCTAAATATCCAAAGCCAAAATAGATCTACAGCTCATTTTTGTCGATGTCGATATTTTATGTTGCTGGGATATTACACCTTTCAAAGTAAAGTTAATTAAACAAAAAATACCTGTAATAAATAAATGTATAAAATTACCTAAGTAGAATTGAACACCCACATTGAATAAAATACAATCTTACTTAAAGGACGTGTTCAAGGATGGCGATAGGTATTTATTAATAAAAACTTTAAAACGGAAATTTATCAGCTATCATATAACGGCCTTATCACGTGGAAATAAAAGATATCCTTTGTAAAAATTTAATACATATTTTAAAAATCTTTAGCAAAACCTGTCTTGTACATGGTGAAAGATCTGTGTGTGCTATATTTAAAATATTATGTATTCATAAATTGTAGACTATAGATTCTCACCAGGAACTGAAAATCGAGGATAACACCAGTGTTACCTAAAAGTGCTAAAAGTAAAGTGAGTGGCAGGCAAGAGGATCCCCTAATTGGATACAGCAATCGAGCCTGAGGTTACAGCCTTGCCCTAATAAAATAAGCAGTTTTTCGGATTCGACGTTTCATCTTGTCGCTTCGTATTCCGAGCGCAACTTTCGTTTTGCGAGAGGCGAAGGTCTCCGGTGAATTGTATCAGAGAAATTACCTCCCTTTACACGTCGTGATAAATATAAACAGCGTTTATTGGCGCCGTAAAGGGAACTTCTTATAATAGCAACACGATTTTATCGCGAACGTGCGTAATATTATATGTAAAGTAATTATTGTTGTAGCTGTAGTATACTTTTTATTATTTTTTAAGTACTTATTGAACTTCATTATATGCTCAATATGTGTGCTTTGCACCACAGAATACAACATTATATTACAAATTTGATAGTAGATATTGCGGTATAAAACTATGTGCATACTCGTAATAGAGAATACAACTTTACTTTTTAATATAATATGAATTTACTACGATATGAAAATATAACGTGGTTAATATAAAGGAGCCGTGTCCCTACACTATAATATTTTGTCAAATCTATAAATAATATTACTAAAGTATAATTCTCGTGTGCGATAAAATTCTGTGAAGAGCAATCACATATGACACATAGCTAGAGTAAATGAGCGGATTTATGAGAGAGTCGATCGTAGTCTCATCAATAAATAATATAATATCTTCTCAGTTCGCACCGTGGCAAAAACGTTCGTTCTTAGGAAACGATGCTACGAACGAGCGTTTTTTGCGACTCACTTGTCTGAAAAATGTTATAACGCAGTCGCTATTTTTGCCATTAATAAAATCGACATCATATGTCGACTTGAAAAAAAAACTTTTTCCAATGAACGAAAACATTTTAAGAAAAGTTTGAGTGACTAACAAAATTGTAGGTACTGTATTACGAGGTAATTCTACTTATTAATTTCTTTATCTTTGTATTATTCTAGTACTAATTTTATTTTTCTATATACTTATATCTGATAGAAGTATAAATACAAAGAATACAAGACCATTAAGAATCGAATTCATAATTATAAACTCCTCCTATCATGTACTTTATCATAAGAAGGCCGATAATAATAAAAGAATATACACCAATAAACTAAATAAATATTAGCTCGCTTCAAATACACGTAATATTGTGTAAGTTAACTGTCCTAAACAATCCGTTCCACTGAAATAAGGTTCAGGATTCGTCCTAAAAACATAATAGGTGCCTCATCTAATCCTAATTTGTTGGAGGATTTGATCCGAAATCGAATTCATTAAGGGATGCGGGCTCACATTTGGACCGTAGCCGATCTAAACTTTACACGAGCGGACTGCAAATTATACGCTCGATTACGTAAATACTCTTTCTAATGAAAACAATTCTTCAGGTATACTGAACAAACGCGGTTATAAGGATAGGAATGGGCGAACTTTTAATTTGAAGTGCGAGGGAACGTCTAATGAGATTTAAAGCTGAAATCGGCGCTAACTTGACTCATCTAATGGACAACATGAGGTGAGTAATTATTTATTTTGATAAATAATAATAATCGAATTTTAAGGCTTCGAAGCTAGCCACAGAATCTGATCAAGTACTTGTCTACAAAGAAATCGATCAGTAAAACAGGCACAGAATCCCTCATGTCCCGCGTAAACATAGAACGATATTTTATATTTATGTCCCGGGCGCAAGTCAACCTTTTACTAACTTTAAACAAGTCTAAATTATTTACAATAAAACATGTGCTTTAACGGTTTAAAATACAGCAGCGATATTACTGAGAATTATTAAACTTATTTGAAAATGAGTTTTAACAATTACGGCCCGATAATTAATTCGGAGCAGCCGTGGTCACGGGGAGACAGTGACCACGGCTGCTGCAAAGCATCCGAAACGTTTTATTTAGCAATGTTGTACTACTCGAACGTAAACTATAGACAGTATTTAAGTCTAAATTAATAGTACATTATGATATGTGTGGTAATTGTTGAAAATTAATTCAGCCGAGGCGATATTACTGATGATTATAAGAAAGCAGAGGCTGTAATTTTCAAAGCGAACATATGTCAATACGACGTTTTATATTTACTGTTGAGTCTTAAAAGATTACGAATAAAGTACTTAATATATTGTAGTAACAAAAAGTACGGTTTGTAATCAATACAAACTTAGTTACATCTCCCCAACTATAATTTTGAATACATTTTCTTTTATTTTTCTTTGTCTTTGTAATTTTAACACGTAGTTTCCTACCAAGTTTAACAGACTTTACTGCAGTCTAGACTATAGAAAAATGAATAAAATACTACCTACTCATAGTTTTGCAGAAATTTAATATTTCTAACCCTGGTTCCTAATTAGTTTTGCCATAAATTGTGTAACAAGACGTACAGGTAAAATGCACCGCCGACGGCTGTTACCATTAATACGACCTGCTGCAAAAATGTTCTAAGTTTAGCAGTTTAGTTTAATACTGAGGCGAAAAATTTGAATTTTTCAACCGTTACCTGCGTCTATAAATCAGGTGAAAAGTCGTTCTAAGCTCTCTGAATCGAGCGCCGACATTTTAAAATTCAAATTACAAGTCGGTCCGCCCTATACATCTAATACACCCTGACGTAGGTAAAGACATGCAGTTTTATATATTTGAAACATAGTTGTTTTAACCTACAGATGTAACCGAAATCATGACAAATCATTATAGAGTTTGTAATAAAACTTCCGCGAATATCAAAGAATGTACCTATAATAACAACTTTGCGTTTTAATGACACTCTGTTTAAATAAGTAATCGACCATAGGCACTTAATTTTAATTGGCTCAATTTAGCGCCAAATACAATAATAAATGTTTACATTATTTATTTTTAAACGCCATCTTGAGATACGTAACTACAGTAGATGGGTAAGCCTCGTAACATAATGCAGTGAATTAATGAGTTCTTAATTCAAGTCTAGATGGCGGGCTAGCAAATATTTTTTAAGCTCGTTTAAACTAACAAGTACACGTTGTTTCTACAGATGGCGTGTTACCTAAATATCGTCCCAAGTGTCCATTGTAAAAACGTTGTCTAAAACTTATTTAAAAAATTACCGGTATTGCTGGTATTATAAACTATCAATAAAACATTAAAACATTGGAATACAATTTATATGCGGAAATTATCCTAAGATCATTGGTAAGTCATCTAGAACCTTGGGTCATTATTGGGTATCATTATGGTGACATAACGATGACGTCACACCATTCAGCGCTGACTAGAAAGGAAGAGGGTCGAAGGTATGAACGGGTTGAGATCTGCGCAGTAGACCGCGCACCAACACTTGTCTGCGGCACTTTGAACCTTCAGCTCTTGAAGAGTGCTCGTGTCCAACAACTAGTGTTTGTTTTGAAAGATACCCATACTCCATAACAAACAGGTAATTTCTTTTTGTCTTATTTCTCCTAGTTCCTACTTTACCAAAAATAACGTCCATATTTTTTTAATATTTAGAGAAATAATAATAGTTGACCTTACAAAGATGAAGGCTTATTAAGAATAATGTTGTTATTATTTATATTTTGACCTTTTTCATAAAAATATTTGTAATGTTGCATAACAGCTGATGTTAGAAGATATTATGCTGCTAAAGGTCAAAAAGGCACTGCAACAATATGCTTAAGGGTTGCTACTTGTTAACTAAGCTGCTTTTAATAAATTTGTATTAAAAATCTTTCTATATTTTTTTATTACTAACGATAAAAGTTTTGCTTATATTTCATGTCATATAATTGAAAATATTACTAAAAACTATCAAATGTGTATATTGTAATGCAAAAAACAAATCAAAAGTGGAAGGGTTAGTAACAGACATGTTTAAAACAATATGTGTTAATGACACGAGGCCAAATAAGAGTTTTCCTATTTTAGAGAAGTTCACATTTTAGCCCTAATCCTATCTTGTTTATTAAATTCTTTAAAATGCTCGTTTTCGCCAACCCTAAAGCATTTCGTTTAACGCTACTGTTGTATGTAGTTACATTTTACTGTTTTAGTCAATACACAATTCGAATAACAATTACGTAGCCATAACAAGGAATAAATTACGAACAGCGGCATTTCTCAAATAACGGTATCTTTCTTTTGTCACCTGTGCTAAGGCAGTAAAATAGCATATTTTATATCTAATGTACTTTAAAGAAATGACAAATTAAAACAAAGTGACAACCTATCGCAAGTTATAATTATAAAAGTAATATTTTAAATCGAATAATATTATCATTTTTATACATTTTCATTTGTTAATTATCGTATCGTAAACTACCAACCTATGAAAAACCTTTATTTCAAATTAATAAAAACGTTATAACGATCTACGAAAAATATATTTTTTTACATAAATTACTTATTTATTATGATTGACTATAGATATGATATTCCTCTACTTTGGTATACATCTAATTATGTAGGTCTCAAAATATTACTTTTTAAAAATACGGTGATATGATCCGTAGTAGAAGTTGTGACTTACGTCGCTGTAGTGGTGGTGCGCGGACGCAGTTGTACATTTTGTGATTTTAATAGTTTGGGAAAATAACGCGAACGTTCAAATACTTCGTTACAATAACACAGACAATTTACAAAGTTAAAATTATAGCACTATTTGTTTTGAGTAAGTATATTATTTTAAATAGAAATATGTAAACAAAAAACTTATATTTGTCCACCTATTTTTTGTTACTATTAATTTGCCGCACATTGTAGAAATAGCCGTTTTATTTTCATTATCATGCGTCGAGCTTGTCGTATCTAGGGCGTACACACATAACGTCCCTCGATTCCTCTATTTTTCGTAACACAGAGTTTATATCTATCCTAGTGCACATTGCTATAGCGACATAGCTGTAACTAGGTCAAAGATAATCCACCCGCGCAACGCGTTGGGTCAGCAACCTATATTTCTGATTTAGTCATTAAAATGTAAGAATTAATTACATAATGGATTGAGATTGACGATTAATTCGGTTATGTTCGATTTAACGGCGATAATTTTGATTCTCTAGCCAATACTTAAATACACACTGTGATAAATATTTTTAGTTTAAATACTTGTATTGAGTTCTATATTTATTTAACACTTTTTTTAAATTATGCAAATCGACATTTTTTTATCTTAATTATATATACCTATCTTGAACAACTTAATAATATGTACCTACCAATTATATCGAATGTCTTTATGTAATTCACACCGCATTACACTAAGTTACGGATTAAAAATCTATTCTGATTAAAAAAATGCAATGACACGGTGCTCTTGCTTGACGAATTTATGTTTAATAATTTCTTAGCTTTAACATTATATCATTACCATCTCTTTATTACACAACACTCTACATTTCATTGTTGAGTTGAGTTGTATAGGTATATCTGGTTTACGTAGTTACTTGTAAATCTATTCTCTTAAAACAAAGATGGGCGTATAATATAACACGCCGTTATTCAGCAGCCACGACAAAACAAACAGTCAACAGATAATGAAATGTAACAGGTTCTGTACGCGAGTTACAATAGCATGAACCACATTTGGTTCCACCTACTAGTCTTGGCCATTGAGTAGGTGTTACTTATCTAACGTATGTCGCAAAACGGACAAAAGTTTGGAAATTTTACGATGACTTGAAGACGTAGCTACAAAACATTACGTAGTTTCCACTTTGAAAACGACACGAAAACGCGTAATAAATGTTAACAGTTTGAAATGTTACCTTATGTCGTTCCGGATGCTTTGTAGCAGCTATGGTCACGGGGTGACGACTGCTATATTTGTGTGTTAATCGCGTGAGCTATAGAGAATATACCAGCGCACTCTTATTGTAAATAGGCTTTTAAAAAACTCTGAAATTGTTGAATTAAAAGGATTAGTCCTTCGTTAGAGCTGCCTGGTCTACATCGTGGTTGCCAAGAACTTTCTTGCGTTCGTTATGTTAAGACAAAAAAATCCTTAGTAAAAAAAACGTACTACCCTTTAACTTTATTGCATTTTGTAATTACCGTTTATCATATCGTTTTAATTTTTATATCTTCTTTTGGTCTTCAATGTATTACATGGAATTCTAATTATTATTCATATTATTAAGTACAATTTAAGTCTCTCTATATATATAATATTAACCTGTATAAGTTCGAAGAAATTCCTGTTCAAGTCACATACATTGAGTATATGATTTGAATAGCGTGCATGATGTGTAAGATATATTATTACAAAATACGGAATTGAATATCCGACCTGGCTACTTTGGTGTTACACCATATTTTAATCCAACCCTCAATTTTTCGTAAAGTATTCAAACATTTTGACGCCACTGGCTAACTAGCAACAGAGTCTACTGTTTCCGATTTTCCGTTAAAAATAAAAATGTTAGAGGCAACGTGTAAAAAAATCGCATATTGAATAATTGCTACGAAACCCAAAAATCCAAAAGCAATGACGTGTAAATTCGCGTTTAGATTCACCTGTATTTTTCAACTGTCCGAAGCCAAATTTTGGTTATTAGCGAATCCTAATTATTTGTTATGGGGCTTGAGCCTATCACCTTGCGTCAATAAAACTCCATGTTACACCTGTCCACCAACCACATTTACCCTCCTCTGTTAAAAAATAGCATATACGAAAAAAAAACTTAAAACGTTCTACACTTTCTGAAGATTTGGCACAGTATAACGAAATGTTTTCATTATAATATTGAAGCTGAATAGCGAGTTTATCAAAAATGATTGCACAAACTATGTCACGGTCAACCTGTCGTTATATTGATATAACTGTAGAGTCATTATTGGCTGTTATCCAAGCGCAATTGATACAATAATAACCAATAGATACCATATGATTCGTCTTCTTTCTTAAAGCATCTATTTTGCTATAGAAAATTGGGCCAACCGCAATATTTCGCTACAGCAAACGACCGTTCAGTTTTTTTTAAACTCGTTTGAATCATATAGTGTTGTAACAGAATATTATCACACTGTACAGAATCGGTTTAACAGTTAAAAAGATTTAAAATGTCATTTTCTCTATTTCAGAATGACGTCACCGGCGATTAGCAAATCACCCGAAAAACAAAAATCCGAAAGCAAGTCACCATCACACGCTTCAGTTAACACCCAAGAACAGGTCCCACAAGCCCAACAAGAGCCACAGGCGGATCCTCTTAGCTGCCTCAGAATTTTTAAGCTGGCCGGGCTAATGATGAAGCAAGGGTGTTAATTGATTTCAAATTAACTAGATAAATGTGTATGAATCTATAGTTTTAGCAAACGTTAAGATTTAACGGATTTAAATGTATTAACGGTAAGTATATTACCTAAAAGTCAATAATCTAAATGAGCATCTTTACTGCCTTATATAGAAATGCAGGCACCTGCAACCCAAATCCAAGTAGGTACAAACTAACAATCATTCAATACGTATAGAGAATCGAGGCAATCTTATATAAATACTGTACTATACACAAAACCAAAAATTATTACGTTTAAATCCGTTTAAACGGTAGCTTGTTGGAACTTAAATGTAGATGTTAGTTTCCATTTTTATGGCAACGTCAATTTGAAAAAAAAAACGTATGAGTTATAGATTAAACGCGATTTACTATTTCAAAGATTTAACGTGTGATATAAAATATTAGTGTATTCTGATAATTTATATAAAATACGTATACTTAGGGTTGTTTTTTTGCGAGGTTATACAGCTACACATTCCGTAACTATTTATTCTAAAATATTTGATTTTCAAAGGATTAGATATGACATTAAAAAAGTACAATAAATTAATAGCCATTTTGACAATAGAGTCTGTTTGAAAGTTGACAAAATTTTGTCTAAAGTCGGCATTAAACTAACTTGAATTCGACATGTGTGATAGAAATTTAGAACTATGTATAGATTTTTTTGACTTGAGATGTTTGAGATTGTAGCTTTAATGTTATATTCGTTTACTTATATCACGAGTTCTCTCCATATTCATAATCAAGTCTATATACAATATAGTATAAGTATATATATGTAATATGAGTTATTTAGAATAAAAATCTAAACCATATATCTGTTTTTTTTTATAATCTAATATAATGAAGTTATGTATTATGTATGTGACCCTTCCTAAATGATTATTTCAAATGAAGAGATCATCCCTTTTATATGTTGTATTATGTCTACAAAATAATTACTAGGATTTTTTTAACGGCTAGTGTCCTAGCGGATGAAAAGGTGCTGAAATAAAAACACAGTGAATATGTATTATTTTTTTAATAGTATTGGTAGGTAGGAGGTAAATAACACGCAGGAGTTCTGGGTTTTTGGATAATGGGAAGTAAAGATACAATACTATTTTAATATGTACAAAATATACAATTATTTCTAAATTCTAGCATTTAAAAGTTACAGTAGAAATATGATCACAATATTTTTATTTCCTTACACTTCTATAATATATTAAAAGCTAGGCGATGCGGCGCGAGGGGGCGCGAGGAGGCGCGGCTCGGGCGTTAGTCCTCACTTTCACTTTTGCTGCACACTTGAGATCAAATGTTATTTTTACATTTATATTAAGAACCCTTACAACTCGCACACGTGACGCGAGCCGCGCCCGCCGGCGCCCCACCTCGTCGGCGTCCCACCCCCACGTGGCCCGCCGCTCGGACTTATCTAATCGAAAAAAAACAAAACTATATTATACTTCTCACGTAACTAGGCTTACCTCTATTAAGTCTGCTTTAAATTACTAGTTAACATCGTCGAAAATTATAATACGCTACAATCAATGGTGCTAATAATGCTTCGAATATTTTAGTAATTGACAATTTCGCATAGCGACGAACCGAGGATGCAATTATCCATCGGCGAGGAGATTTCAGATTGCAGATTAGAAGTCGCCAAACAATCACATCACAGTGGCCAACTAAAATAAGAGTAAATACCGACTTTAATTTGAATAAATATTTCTTTTATAAATCTCGTGTCGCTTAATTTATACAAGTTTCTTACTATCGAGTCTAAATATTGTATTGCTATGATTTATTTATTAATAGTAATATTTATATTTGAAGTTCTATTTACATCGAGCTCCTTCATAAGGATACAAAATAATAAGTGTACATTTATTTGGGCATCCGTTTTATAGATTAAATTATATATTTAAAATTAATGGACGAAGTGACGAGTTCGTTAGTGCTTCTCTTAGCTAAATCGAGAACTGTTTGCGACGGAGAATGACAAACTATACACGTTTATAGACGGACACACGGGACTTGAGGTCTAAGCGAGACTGCGAAAGGAAAGAAGCTCTAAAATAAAATTTCTCAACCGATTTGAGGTTATCTACCAACAATGAACGTGTTCCGTGTTTTGTTTCAAATCAAGAACTCAATAGATACTGTACACAAGACCTTCCCCATACAATAGTTAATTTTGACCGCTTCGAGTCCCTTTCGAGTCCCGCTCACATAGTGCAAACCAGACCTTGAGACCGCAAGAATCGTGTCTTCTTCTATACACAATAATATAATTAACTCTTCAAAGAATATACATACATGGCTGTGCTGTAATTATTGTTAATCGTTAATATATTAAAATTACATAAAATACTTTGTACTTTAGTTTTTACTCGCGACACGAACGGCAAGGTCGCCATTTAGTAAGTAAATATTCGCGCGGGTCGGTAATATGCAGACGATGGAACGTTACGAGAAGTACAATATATATTAATTTTAAAGTCGGAGAAGACCTTGGGCTGTTTTGATTAAGAGAGCTTTTAAAAATGACAGACGTCTATGTGAATTGGGGGGGGGGGCGACGAAGTGAAATATTATATCAAAGGATGTTGAAAGAAAATAAAACTAGGTGGCGATTGATAATCACAACAACAGGCAAAGTCTCAAGTCGAAGAAAGTTGTATAGTTTACGAATAGGGTCACAAACGTATATTTGATTGTCTCTCGTAAGAGAGAGGAACAAAAACGGTTAATGCAAGCTGATGTTAAAATATTCATGAAAAAAATAGAAAACTAAATATACTTACAGTTTGGAACATGATTTTTTTTCAATAAAAATAATAAATATAAACAATATATAAAAATATCAAAGGCCATGTATAACAAGAAAATAGCTTTCTTTTGGGAAATTTCTTTCTAGGGAAATCACTAATGAGATGACAAAAAACATCCTCTAGCGTTAACGAAAGAATTAAAGCTCTGTCAAACAAGGGTCAGCGACTCAAGGAGAAGCGGCACGTGAGGATGAATCTATAAAAATCGCGAGATTTAATATATCAAAAACGTTTAAGTTGTGACATTTTTAGTACATTTCACATAGGTTACCTTGGAACTGTAAATGTATTGCGGATATGCGTATAGTACATAACGCTAGAACGTTTCGTTTGATTCCGATCTCCCAAAGATCTAGTGGAGACGTATTCCAACCGATAACAATTAGACTTCCGCGTTTCTTTTCAATTTCTTTTTATTTATTATTTCCATTTTGGCCTCCTACACGATACACTGAAAAGAAGGTCACAACTTACACATTCTTTGATATGGTTACTTAACGCGAGGCGGATCGATGTGGAATGAATAAAACCTAACGTTAGGTGGAACGATTCCATATCGCATGTATAATTTACCTTTAGTATCTATCTAGAGTCGTTAGATTTTTTCAACCGAGGAGAATAATGTTCCTCAATTAAAACATCTAACGAGACACATACAGCTATTCGCTAAATTATTATATCGCATATCAATATTATTTGGATCGGAGAATTAGTTTGTTTCATCGTATGCATGTTACTCTAAATGTTAGGGTTAACATTCATACAATACTAAGTCTAAGGTTTAAATATAAGGAAACTAGAAATTAACGTGATTGAAATGAACCCTTCACTGAGGCTACGCTACGCTTAGACTACGAAACGTGGATCGTACTCGCGCGCCGTCACATGTACTGCTTCATCTATAACTATCTAAATCCTACGTTAATAGTCAGAATCACAGTTTATTTTCCACGTGTATGTTTACATTTTTATAGTACATTAAATTAGCCATATACAACTCCAAAGAACTTACGTGCGACCCCGTTTTGTAATTTTACGTTAATCTAAGTGAACGAACCAATGCTTTAATACGTATGGATAGATTCGGTATTTACATTATTAAATTAGTCTACCGCTAGGCTTAAAACAAAATAACAATTTACACTAACAATAAAAATGCTCGATAGATCGCCACTCATCGTCGGAACCCAAATTGAATATCGCGTACTTGACTTTGCTTATTTATAGTTAGTTTTTTAATAAAATTTAAACTCCGAATAAGGCCGAGCGCAGTCGACCGCAACAAAACATTTTACAAAATTATGTCTTATCTATCTAACACTTAAGTGACGGCTTAACTCTAAGTGAGACTACACGATACACTTCACTAGAATCCCATCTCGTGTCCGCACTAGTCCGGGCCCTCAGCTCGACCGATAACAAAATTTTAAAAATGAGTTTTCACAACCTGGATATTATTTACAAGAGAACGATTAATCTGTCACTAGGTCGCGTCCACGGTTGGTTCGATCGGGGGCGGCGTTTTGTTTCGAATGGGTCATCTACCCCGCTCTACACTTCCTTAACGTGTTCTTCAAGAACGCCTTTACTCCAGCACTACTGGAGTTAGTCGCAGTAGAGTTTGGGTCGGCCTCGCCGACCTGCCATTACGGTGTTCGTTGTTTCAGGGTCGATCTCAGTTTTACCCAATTTCCGTGGCTATAGTTTCCTTTGGTTAATCATTGGTCGTTTCAACCGATGGCCGTCGCGATAACGATGAGTAGATGCGCGATGTTGGCCACGCGGTGCATCAGATCGGGTGCGATTCGGTTCAGGTTCTCGTTAGCGAACTCGCACGATGGAAATATGTGCACGGTATACATAGACTGGAAACACAATTATGGGAGTTAATACAATTTAAGTATCGAGCACGTTTAACAATACATAAAAATTAATTGGAAAATATTTTATGTGCTAAAATTAAATAGTCCCAAATCTTTAACAAGTATCGTCAGCGAGATATGAGCGAGAGAATCATAATAAAAAGCCGACTTAAAGTTAAAACAACATTTCTTAATATTATAGGTATAAGAGGTAACATTAAATATGTTTTATTATTGCTATTTACAAACCTGCTGATGCCTAGGCGAAGGAGCAACATTGACAATGCCGGCGGCTTGTTTTCGCTGCAGATAGGTGATGAAACCAGCTGAAAGATTGGTGGATTGTTGCAACACATCCATGTGGTCTCGACCGCACGGCAACGCCAACAGCATGCAGTGCTCGTTTTCCAGCTGGACAAATGTATATACATAGTAGAATACTAATCTAATTATGTAGAAAAATCTATACTAATATATAAAGCTCGGGAGTTTGTTTGTTTGAACGTGCTAATGTCAGAAACTACATTTGAAAAATTATTTTTGTGTTGATTAGAGTACGTATGTATGACGTAAAAAAAATGTCCGCGACAGTCTACACGTCTATCTTTTAAGGTTATCTTGCTAGAACGACGGGAGGCGACCGAAGTCGTGAGCAACAGCTTAAATTAATAAATGTGAAGAGGTTTGCAAAAAAATTTTGGATGCCCAAAATAACTATTCTACGCGGACGAAGTCACTGACACAGCTAGTACTATATATTTTTAAAAATTGATTGCTTATCGAACAAAAATGGAACAGAGGTACTCCTATTTTTTTTAAGTTGTAACACACATTTTTTTTTGCAAGCATTTTCTGTCTTTGAACAAGTATCAGACATTAAAGAGAACTACCAAACATAAGACTGAAGTGAAATCATTGATTCGGATGTATTTACGTTGTATTCGACACCTTACTGCGCACAAAAAGGCGATCCAATATATAAACTTGAATAATATAAGTGTGTGTAATGGAAAAGTACACCTGAATCACTTCGTCCAAAAAAATATTTAGTTAGATGCAAGATCTAATTTTGAATGTTAATAAATATTATTTTATTCGAACTTCAATGTCGCTTCTTGTCCACAATTATTGATCGTTGCTTATGATCAGAAACTTACAATCGTTCTAAATGTCATGAAAACCTGAACAGTACAGTATAAGCTCGCGTTTTCAGTGACGCAATTTTTCTTATTCCGTACCGTTATGGTCTTATTCTTATGAACAATGTACTATATGTAAAGTGAACTATAAGTACCTTCATTTTGCGGTGTACTTGATCCAACTGAGCTGGTTCAAGGCGCATTCTTTGCGCGATTCGTAGGAGGGAGGTAGCAGCTCCATCCGCACTACGGGAAAGTGCATCGGCTGCGACGCCCGCACTGCCTCCTACAAAGTGCATTTGAACTGCTGCAGAGTCGTTCTTCAATGCAAGTAAACCTTGCCACATTACGGGATAACGCTGTAAGAGACACAAGAAACATAAAACTATTATTCATTTCAAACTCTCTGCAAAAAAAAAGCATACATTAATTAAAGAATTATCAAATTGAGTAAAAATAAAAACTAAATTGGGTTTTGAGTTTAAATACAACACAAAAACATACTCTGTGTTTATAAAAACAACTGGGTTTAAAAAAAACTTGTTATGAATTTGATCTAACTCTCCAGTTTTCGCGCAGCATGATGATACTGACCCTTAGTAACATCTGAAGGGAGTCTGCCTCGCGCGGAACCTGGCTGGCATGCGGTGGACCGGGCGCGGCGAGTGGTGGGAGCGCGGAGGGCGGGCGACCGCTACCGTGCGCAGGCGGCGGCGACCGACCACAGCGCACTGCGTACACTAAACACAAAATACATTTGAAAGAATGCCACTGCGACGCTTTGCTCTGACTCATTGTAATTCTTTTACATAAAAAAATAGAAGTTCCAAACTCCATTATTATTTTATCTTCAACTATTTCTTAAGCTGAGCCATCGAACATTGAATTTCAATGCTTAAATGTTAAGGTTAAAATTTAAGCATAGAATCTCTCAACCCGGTGAAAAAGGGAAGAAAAAATTCAAAGAAAACGGGCGAGGCACGATAGGTTAACAAGTATGAGCAGCGGCACGTTAAAGTCTCGCCCATGTTATAGAAAATGTTCATATAAATGTTTGCAATAATGATAATCTATGCCAGATGCAATCAGTAAGTGATTACTCACGAATGTGCCGGTCTGCTGGCGACGGCGAGTGCGCCGGTCGGGGCACACGCGCCGATGGTGGACGTCGCAATTCGAGTGGAGGTGTAGGCGCTTCGCTACCTTCCGCTTCGAGACCGCCACCACACCTGAAAAAAAAAAGCAATTACTGACTACATTACAATGATATAAAAATATATATATTTTATACTAAACAGATATTTGACCGAAAAATTATGTATTAAAACCGATATTACAGTAAATGATACTTTAGTTACATTAAAAAAAAAACTTTTTAAGCGGCGTTGTTCACTTTTTATTATTGATATTAAAAAAAGTTGTATCTCGCGCAAGGTCGTAAAACCGAGAAAGACATCGGCAGGCACGGCTGTGGCACTGATAATTAAACAAATTAAAGTAAATTTTATCTTAACCATTTCAAAATATCAGAGATTCCTATTCTGTCGGCACTACCAAAAAGCATTTTTTTTTTCATTTGAAGTTGCGTATTTTGCAATTTTCATGATTTTCTTCAACCCACTAAAATACTTTTTTTACTTTTACTAATTTTTTTTTTAAGAAAATCATGAAAAGGTAGGTAATAATAGTAGTTAGACTCCTTGGAAAAATTGGAATAAGTTCCTGAATGAAATGCGTACGTCTCTGGCTAAATGCAATTGCGTTTTTACCAAAATCAATCTTCTTCAAAAACAATCTTAATAGAAAATTATAAAAAACAAATGGTTTCTGGTTATTGGTATGGATGGGAAAACGATTCACTGAGAAAAACTTACCTCGGAAACGGTGAGGCACTAGCCCGAATGTCCTGTTGAGTCGCGCGGAAATGTTGCTGGTACATTTGGTAGTGGTGTTGTGAGAAGTGAGGGTACATTCCGTCGCTCTGAAAGTAAATAGATATATTATTTCACATACTTTAAAATTAAGATAACACCTATTTATATATAATTACATTATGGTATACCGAAGTTATAGGAGAAGTCTGCTGGTGTGCTGGCGGAGGGCTTCGAACAAACTCCGCAGACTAAATCCAAGCAAGCATGAAATATGGATATAAGTATATTATTTCTGAATTAGAAGATCAAAATAAAACACTTAAAACGGTTTAAAACGCGATATATTAGTTGAATTATTTTTTTTTTTTTCGGGGGGGTTTGGGGGTTTTTTCCCCCCGAAACCTCGGGAGACATTTATTTAAATGTGTTCTACTCGCGGAAATTATAGACAGTATTTAGATCAAAATAAGTAAAATTGTGCTACAGTAAAAAAAGTGTGCTACTCACCATATTTACTTGTCCTTGAGGGCTCACTGCTGGAACGTTGGTAATGGTGACCCGAGACACTAGAAAGAATTTTGAGGCTTAAGACATTTATTTACGCAAGAAATACATTTTCACTTAAGCGTAAACACAATATTATACATTACATAATATTATATGCGAGTAAGTACGATTTTACAATTATAGTTGGTTTGAAATACTTCTCTGGTCTATTTTAAATATAAACATTTCTAATAACACACTAATACACAATCGGTTTGGACCTTAGCTGTAGTAAATCTGCTTTTTAATAAATTAATAAATAAATAATAGATATTGGATTATAAGATGGTGCAACTTTGTGGCATATTGTAGTTTGTTTTTCTTTTTGCTTTATTTAATCTTTTCACGGTGCTATTTAAATTGGTTTTAAATAGTTTGTATGATTTAACACCATCATACAGAATGTTATTTTTACCATAGTTAGTGCGTTGGCTTGTATAAATTTAATCATTAGCGTCCACACAGCACAGCCTCGCGAGGCATTTACCGCGCGAGGCTGCTCGGTCTGTGTAGACGTGCCTCGACCGAGAAAGCGGGTGTACCGCCCGGCGAGCGACCAGCCACCACCAGTGTCGGCTTTTTGTTTTGCTCAAAGGCGCCTCATGGTTTGCCGCCGCACTCTACCACCTATTCTGTTTCGTGCCCCGCTCGAGCATAATAATTATGGATAAAGAATTTTATTTGAAATTAATATCTCTCTATGGTTAAACACCTGCACAGGTACAGTTCATTTCCATAACATTCGTTTCCATTATATAATCTGTTTTTGTATAATGTCTGGATCCAATATTGTCTTCGTTTAAGTTTTTTTTGTCTTCTCTTTTTTATTATCCTATTTATAAGAATAAAAGCAACAGCTGCCACCGCAACACGTACGTGTGGTGCCATGATGTTTTAACTCTCAACTAAACGAACGAACACATGGTTCGGGCTAGCCGCGCGCAGCAACTTCGCGATGTTACCGAGGCTGCCGCGCTCGTTCGGGGACCGTTTCCAGAGCGAGCAGCCTCTCTGTGTGGACCCGCCTATTAGCGTTTTTTAATTTAGAATGTAAATTAAATTAAACTTATTTTATTAACAAAGAAGTAGTTTTTTAATAACCATTGTATTCTCGTCAATTATTAACCGTTTTATTTTGACAAAATTCCAGAAAAGCACTTAAAAAATATCCAGCACATGGCCTCCGACTGCTGCCTTAGGTACTATATAAATGTTAGAGGAGTATGGTAATTCTTAAAAAGTTGATATTGGATAAAGAGTGTCCAGCAAGGTTGTCGCTTACTACAATAAATAAGAACCTGAACATCAACGTTTTTCGGGCCCTTCTTATTAATACGTTGCCCATACAAAAATAAAAACATTTAAAATAAAAAAAATACAAAAATTGACCAAAACATGAAAACATATTTCGCATGTCCAATTCAGGTAATCTTGGTTTCGGCATCTATAAAATATTCAAGAGCAATTAGGTCAGTCTATTTTCAATGCCTAAATAAGTTATTTTGTTTTGAAATCCTAGCAGTTATATTTAAATAAGCCCTAAAATGATTAGACATGTAAATTTAAAAAAATCACAAAAATCATTATAATGGTTTTCAATGTATTCACGTTCCTTAAATCAAAAGTAAGTTTCAATGTTGTTTTCCATATTTTGTGTTGTGGAAAATCATTTTGTTTTTATTTCGTGTATTAAATTACAGCGTAATTTATATTATTTTTTGTTTTATTTCTTATCTGTCGGACAGTAACCTATTTTCTATGTTTATGTGTTTGGATATGATAGGTTTGGCTGGTTGGTTGGACTACATTTAACATCATTATCCTAAAAAAACTTCGTTAAATTGTTTGTTTATGTACGTTTTTAAAATATACGACTTTCTTCAAGCATTTTTTTATTTCCAATATCTCTAAGTAATGTCTCATGACTAACAACTAACGACGAATGAATTCTTGGTATTCATTCCAGGATTGCCTTTTCTGTAGTGTAGTTTAATACAAAAATATATTCCGATCGATTAAAGACCCAGTGTCAAGTTCCAATTATATAGTTTTACCAGGATGATGGTGATGCGGTCCGACGATAGCCACTTGTTTTGTTGTTGGCGGCGGTGGATGATGAGCGCCTCGTGGTAGACTAGCAGGCCCTGGGTATGCGCCACGGTATCCACGGGCAGCTAGGGCTCCTGGACCCGCTCCGACGCCTGCGGCACCAGCCGCACCTGCCACGCCTGCCACTCCAGCACCCTCAATTCCGTCGCCACCGCTTCTGTTGAAATTACAAAACATTTTTACAATGAGACTTGATTGGGAAATACATATTTATAGAATTTTTCAATATTTCTATCATTATTATTTCAACGTATAGCTAACATAATATATTACTTTAATTTAACGTTAGATTTTTAAAAATAGTCACCTAATAAGAATTGGCGTGGCACGGTCGGCAGGTCGGTGAGTTGAAGGTGGTCTGTGGGGCAGGGCAGGCGATTGCACACGAGCGTCCGTTGCCTCAGTCGCACCTACAGGCATCATATTTGACGGCACGTTGTCGACCAAACGTCGGATGTGTCCCGTTTCAACGTTCGTCATGTCCGAGGACTCTCCAAGCGAGATTGTTACAGGTTCTTGGGTTGCAACTACCTCAGCTGGTCTCGGTTCGCGGTGAGCCAATATGGGTCGGTCAATTTCCACCGGCCGCCGTTCAACGGGCATTGGAACGATGCGTTGATCTAGACCGCCGGAAGCGACAGGAGCAGTCGCCGGTGTCGGTACCGGTGCAGCAGTTGGAGCAGATATGGCTGTAGATGGTGGACCCGCTGCGGCTGCTTCAAATGCACTCGCCAATTTAGCACTTATCTCCGAGATCATTTTCTTCGGTGGTTTCATTATAGGAGTCGGATTTACTACAGGTTGCGGTGGAGAGGGCATCGGAGGCGGCGGTACAGTCTTAACCACGGTCTCCACTTCTGGGACAGACGGTTGGATAATAGGCTCACTAAGTTTAGGTATTTTTGCATCTTTGACAGTTTCTTCTTTTTTGTTTTCATCAGAGCTATCGACCGAAGTGTCAGAAAGGCTGTCCCTTGATCTCTTTGTGCCTCGAGGTGACTTTCTCGTGTCCGATAGCGCCTTGTCCGTGTTTTGTTTCGCTCCAGCTTGTCGGGTTGGCCTTTTTCTATTGGGCTCACGAGCATTCTTGTTATTTGGTGTAGGCCCTTTAACATCATCTACAATGTCATCAGATGTACTCTTTTGAATATCTTTTTCTTGTAACCGTCTCGATTTTCTGGTGTTTGTGGAGGGTGAAGCAAAAACTTCGTTTTTTTCTTCCTTAAGCTTTTCCTGGGCTTTGATATGATCTTTTTGAGCTATGCTTAACGTCGACGTCGGTATTACTCCGGCATTGCCCGAAAGGGGACTTTTTATGGTTAAAATTAATCGAGGCCTCGATTCTGCTTTGTTTGTTGAGGACGTTTCGTCACCTGAATCTTCATGAAAATCATAGATATCTCCAGGCATATTATGAAAGTTGCTGTTGACTAGGCTCTTCACTTTTTTCTCAACCTTATTATTTCGACCTCTACCTCTTCTACCCAAGCCACCACCGCCACGACCAGGCTTGGAAATTTGACGTGCTTGTGTCTTCTCTAGTTTCTCTGTCTTTCTGCCCCTATTTGCCTTTCCGCCTCTTTTACTTGTTGGTGTTATCTTTTCTACAGCATAATCTTCCAAAGCATTACTATCGCCAGAGTTTGAAAGAGTATGGTTTTCTGTTAAATTTGAATTAGAACCTCTTGAAATTAGATTATTTGGTAAAAATTGTTCGTGTGGTGGATTAATATCATTAACTGATGTTATACTTTTAAATTCTTGTGTTTTGGGATTTATTTCTGAATCATTGCAAAGAGAGTCAACCTTTTTTATAACTGATTCTATTATGAGGTCTTTAGTACTCCAAAACTCATTATCTTCTGGTGTATGAATATCGTTTTCATTATTTTCTTTATTACTTGGCGACACACGAAACGCAGAAAGATCTTTAAAACTATTGTTTGAATTAAAAACTTTGCATGAATTCATTATAACTTCTGTTTTATCGCGTTCTTTATCCTTAAATTTATCTTCCAAGTCGAGTATTTTGTCTTGATTATTTAGTATATCAGAGATGTTATTAGATTCTTTTTCAGAAGAAAGACAATCTTCAAAACTTTCTAATATTTTTTTATCTTTAATATCTTCGTCACTTTTTATATTGGTTATGTCCTCCTGTAATCTTTCCGTTGGCAGATTTTCAGATACCTGCACCACTTCACATTTCTCATCAAGGTCATCCACTCTGTCGTTACATTGCGAAATAACAGTCACTGTCTTACCCACATTCACTTCTAGTTTTTTCTCAGGGTTATTAGTAACCTTAATCTCATTTGTATTATCTTTTAATAGTTCTTCAAAGTCAGTTTCACATTTAGCTACATTTTCTGGTGATTTTGAAATTAGAGGTGTCATTTTGGTAACCCCGTTTGTCCCGTCAATACTCTTCTCATTATATTTCTCATCGCTATTGCTTTCGGCTCGATTGACCGTCTGTGCAGCATTTAGTTCAACATGATCATTACGAGGGTTTAGACGAATGGGTAGGTTCGTATTACACGTAGATTTTAGCAACAATGGCGTCATAACGACATTAGTTAGAGTTGATGTTGTAAAAACTGCGGCATTTGACGCATCAGATTTAGTAATAACTGCTGGTGGACGAATTGTTGCTACTGACAAAACTGTAGGTTGTCCTTTGTTGTTATCAATTTGAATAAGATTATTCTTGGAAGATCCAGTTATTATTCTTTGTTGATTAATTGAATGAATTACATTTTGCCCTTGTCCTCGGCTTAGACTACCTTCCTGAACGCTACACATAACAGATTTCGAGCCACTTTGAATAATAGTGGATGGCTGATTAACATTGGCAACGTGTATAATTGAAGAAGAGTGATATGGAAGACCTCCATGTTCTGTTTTTTGAATAATGTCCCTCTTATCTATAGCTTGTTTGTTGTTAAGTAGAACTTTTTTTGGTAAATGCAACGAATTCATAGTTGCAACATGCATAGGTAGTATACGATTAGCCATTACGGAATTACTCGAATTTGCTTGTAAGCGTGTTGGAGACAAAATTATTTTAGTGCTTTCAGTTACATTTTCATTATTTCCAATTTCCCCAGGAATAAGCTTTTGTTGCATTACAGAAGAATTTACACAGGTGTTTTTATGTTGTTGTGGTATATTAGGACCCAATGGTTTTGAAATTGGAGCTAAAACGGGTGTTACGGGCAGCCTGTTGAAATGAATGGGTGGCCCTTGAGTCTGTACCAACACTGAGTTTGGTCTATTAGGTGAAATCATAGTCCTAGCTCCATGCGGAATATGAATAGGACTCAAAGGAGGCTGTTGCATACGAACAACGGTGACTTGTCCTGGGGACCTTTGCTGCATTGCATTTTGAGGCGACATTCCTACAGAATTTAAATTTTGTGGTGATGTGGTTAATATGGTCATATTCGTAAGACGCGACGTGGTTATGCCTTCACTTTGTGTACTTTTTGGGCTCTGTAATCTTGTTTCAGCATTCAAACGAGGAGATATTACAATTCCTTGTGGTTTCTGATACAGAACATGATTTTCGGGTATTTTAATCATTGGTGGTTGCATATTGGTCAATTGACTTTGACTTCTTGGGTTAACATTCATACGATTAATCACTTGATACGGAGAACTCAATCTTGTAGAATTTGAAATTAAAGTATTTGCAATATGCGATGGCCTGATCTGTAATATATTAGCGGTAATTCGAGCTGATTTACCGTCGTCTTTTCCAACTGTTGTATTTACTGTATGTGCCTCAATCTTATTGTTACTCAAAGTCCATGATGTAATGACGGGTGTCGGTGTAGAAGTAGCTAGTAATGTAGGTTCCTGCTTAATGCTTGAATATGTATTGTTACCTTCAGATATCTTTATATTTGCTGTGTTTGGAACCTGAGTTTTTATATCTGACTGTACTATAGTTGTTTTAGGTTTAGCAACAATAACATTCGAGGTTTCAGGTATTATTTCTGTTTTAACATTGTTATTTTGTACTTGAGTGGTTGCAATTACATTAAGTGGTAATTTTTCAATAGCATCTTGCGACGTTTCTTCAGTCTCTTCTGTATCAGTATCAATAAGAAGAAAGTCACTCTCGGACACAGGTGTGTCAGGTTTTATTTCCATTTCACTAGCGTTCAAATTTTGCACTGCTTGTCGCATTTCTTCTGCGTCTTCTTCGGGAATATTTTCAGTCCCGGTAGATGTAGTTTCTATTTCAATTTGGTTGCTTTCATCTGTTACTACTTCCTCGAAACAATTGGCAAATGTATTATCTTTTCCACCAAAACTTTCCCCTAGCAAAGCTGCAACGGCATCTGCAGTTTCTTCTTGAGATATAATTGCTCGTGGTTTTTCTTCAAGCTTCTTTGTTGCATGGCCATCCGTTGGCGAACTTTCTCGTTCTTTCTGTTTTTCAGACTCATTATCAATACATGTTATACTTCTAACCGCATCTTCACTACCATTTGATTGGATATCTGTCGAAATTTGTAAAAATATATTCATGTTTGTATCGTTATTTACACTTGTTTGTTCTGATTTCGGAGGTCCTTCGGGTAGCGGCACTTCGCTTATATCTTGAACATGATTATTTTCTATTGGTGGAGGCATCGGTATATCATTAATTTCAACGCTCTTTGTTTCCTCAAAACTCTTTACTGTATCTCTTTCATCGAGTGATAACTGAATGGTACTATCTGTATCATTATTTTTACAATCAATTTCTTGCGATTTAATGGCAAAAGGAGGACTATCCGTTAGTCTTGGTAGGCTAGGAGATTCCGAAAGCGATTTTTCATCAGATCTATCTGTTTCAACTTTTTCGTTTGGAAGTGGTATATTTAAAATCGTCTTTGGTGACATGTCAATATTTCTTTCGAAAAGACTTGTATCTCTACAGTGCTTATCATTGTTATAATAATGTTCTCTGCGACTTTGACGATCTTCTCTATTTTTCTTTTTCTTCTTTTTTCTATCTTTAAAATCTTTCTTTGCTCGATCAATATATTTTTCACTGTTCAGTCCATCGAACTTTACACTAAGGTCATCCAATTTAGGTTTGCTTTTAGAAAGACCTGATGATTCGATCGCTTTTACACCAATATCGTCATTGCTAATAGAATCTGCAAATAAACGAGCTTCGATTGCTTTACTTACTGCATCTACATCTAAACTGTTTTCATCTTCCTTAGAAAGTGGTTTCTTTTCTTTTCGTTTTCTGTCTTTTCTTTTTTTATTATCTTCTCTATTTTTGCATTTCGAATCGTCTAAAGATTCGTGGTTTAACTTAAAAGAATCATATTGTTGTATTTCAACCGATGACTGTTGTTCTATTTTACTTAAAGCGTCGTGATCCGACTCATCAGATAACGGACCAAAAATATCTTCCATCTTACCTTCCCTCTTAGTATTGCCGGGGTAGGATTCGGGCATAATTTCAGTCGACGGCCTTTTATCCCTTTTACTTTTTTCGTCTTTTATGTCATCAATATCTACGCTGTCGCGCGATTTATTATCTTTTCGCTTTTCCTTTCTGTTATGCTTACGATCTGTATTTTTATGTTTGTTGTCTCGATCGTCACAGTTATCGGTTTTAGTATCCTCATCAGAAAAGGTTGTTTTGTGTTTCTTTTGTTTCTTTTTATGCTTCTTTCGTAAGTCAGAAGACATACGGGGCGGTAAAGATTCATTTTCTGATGAAATATCATTACAGATAGATTTAATAAACGACATTTTATAATCACTATCATTTTCTGTATTGGATTTTACTTTGTTGTCATCACTATCACTCTTACCGAATAAATTAAGAAGAGAAGTTTTCTTGACTTTATCTTCAACAATAGATTCTTTTACGAAGTTATTGATATCGTTACATTCACGTAATGATCCATTGTCAGACAAATATCCTCTTTTAAAATCTCTGCTTCTAGTGGGACTATTCGTTCTTTTTCTTGTGTCATCTTCTGATGAATCAGACATAATTCTAGAGCGAGAATTTTTTCGCGATAATTTATTTCGTAAATCATCATCATTGTTTGCTAAGCTGTAATAATCATCAATGCTATGTCGTTCATAGGTTAAAGATGATCGTTGCAAATCATGTCTTTTACTTTGACCAAGTAGTCTGTGATCCTCGTCAGACGAACTATCGACTGACGATTTACTAAGTTTTTGTCTATCGTGTTCAGAGTCACTATCCTCGTCCCAACTTGACCGTTTCTTCTCCTCACGTTTAGCTCTACTTTGTTTCAGTTGACTGAATTTGGCCTTGATCTTTTCCTGACGTTTTTCTTCTTCTTGCTTCTGCATGTTTTTACAAGAGCGTGCCTTTACTTTATCGTACATCGAAATATAGGTGGGCCCATCGTCGACAATATCAAATATGGAGTGTTTTTTAGGTTCATCCGAATCAGAACTATCTGTACTTTGCGTTTGCTTCCTATTCTTCCGTTTTTGGTCGGCATCTTTACTTTTACGTTCTGTTGACATACGTTTTTCACGAACAGATTCCTTTTTCTTGTCATCTTGCCTATGTTTCTTATCATCTTTTATTTTATTGATTTGATCAGTATTTTGCAATGCACCTTGTTGCATTTGAAGTTCTTGAATTTGCTGTAACTGTTGGATCCTCTTCTTTTCTTTCATTTCATTAGTAAGCGCCCTTTGCTTTTCATCTTCTTCACTAGATCGTAGCTCGAAAATTGCCAAAAAGTCTAAGTTGTTATGCATATCGGGCCTCGTTTCAGTAATGTTACAAGCCTTGTCCTCTTTTCTAGGTTTCTCTTCTATTTTACTTTTTAGTTTGTCGGGAAATTCGGGTTCCTTTACTGGTGTAAACATATCATCTGGTGGTTTTACTAGATTCTTTTTATCATCCTTTGTTTTACTCTCAAATAGTTTTGCGAAGTGACACTTATTAAATTTGGTGGTTTTATGTCTATCACTAGATTTTGAATCCTTAAAGTCACGCCTGTCTGCACATTTAATATCGTTTTTACTTTTCTTTACATCTTCTTCTAAATTATCGAGAACATCTTGGGACGACATTCTTCTTTTGTGCCCACCGATATTTGAAGGTAAACTTGAACATGAACTTAGACGTTCTTTGCGCTTGTTATCTACATTTGAAGAGTCCAATGAAAAATGTCTTTGTTTTTCGCTGCCGTCTTGTTTACATTTTTGCGAAGGATCAGTAGAACTATGTATTTTGTTTTTATGAGTTATATCACTTGGATGTTTTTCATCCTTTATTTCAGATTTTACTTTTAATTTATCGATATGATCATTTGTTTCAAATGGCACTTTATATGATTCTTTAACATCATTTTTGTTAATTAAATCGTTTTCTTGTTTAACTTTTGCTTTAACGTCCTCTTTATTATCGGTAGGTTCTACAACATCTTTGACCTTTGTTGATTCGTGGGACGTTCGTGATGTTGTGGAGTCTGTAGAATCCTTTCTTGTTATTTCTTTGGACGATTCATCTCTAGAAGACTTTCGACTTTTATTCACGTCAAATTCTTTTTTAATCTCACGTTTACTGTCACAATTATCTTTCCGTTGACGATCATGCTTTTGTTTGTCTTCCTTTTTCGCTTTACAAGAAAATGGGTCAATTTCAATTAATTCTCTTCGCCTTTCTTTTTCTACTTTCTCTTTTTTGTGATTATTGTACTCAGACCTAACGTGTTTATCATCAAAGTGTTTCGTTTTATCTGTGTCTCGGACTAAACAATTGTCTGAATTTTTATCAGTATCTCGTTCTATTTTTAATTTATCACTTTTTTCTGAACACGATTTACTTGGCGTTTCATCTTTTAGGCGTCTATCTTTTTCATGTTTTTCTCTTGAATGTTTGATACTTTTTGACTTGTCTTTGTTAGGATCACTTCTTTCTCTTTCAATACGTTCTTTGTTGTGTTTAATTTTATCTCGATCGCTTCTTAAGGACCCGTCAATATCTTTTACATGTTCTACCTTCTTATCGCAGGTACTTGGGAGACAATTTGCAGTTTCTCCTTTTTCTAACGATTTTTCTTCATTAGAAAAAGGATCATTCAGTTCTTTTTCATTTAACTCTTGGCGGTGGTGTGTTTCACTTTGAACATGTGAATTCAATAGTTTGTTTTCGTTTTCACTATTTTTAGTATCTATATTATATTCATTAACTTGATTGAAATTTCGGTTATGATTATCTGTAAAGTTCACTGTGCCTTTATGGTTAAAAAACCGGCTCTCAGTCTTTGCCATATCTTCAATTATTTTGGTTTCTAAATTTAATTCTTGGTAGATTTCAGTTTCCTTTTTTATTTCCATTTCTATTGCATCTATTTTATTTTCATTGTTGTTAGCTACGGTTTCTACCATTTTTTTTTCTACTTTTACATTGCTGTCTGATTTATTCAAAAGTTTGTCTACAACTTTGTCAGAATTCGATACATCTTTAATGCTATGTCGCCTTGATCCCCAAAAAGGAATTTCACCCCTGAACTGTTCTTTTTCCTTTGCTTCGAATACAAGATTATCATTAAATTCAGACATCGGTGCGACCTTTTCAGTTTTTATGACAATTTCTGGCACATTTGTTAACGCTTCGTTACATGGCTTGTTTGATTGTAATTTTTGATTTTCTTGTAGCTCTCGAAAAAAACTACTATGAGGTTTGAACTCGAAGTCAAGCTTTTCATTGGCCATATCACATTCCATTGACTTAGTTTCATCGCTGTGCATTATAATGGAGTTTCTTCGTTTTTCAGACCGTCCATCTAGTTCAAAATCTCTACGTTCAGTTATTTCTACAAATGGTTTGTCTATAGAAGGAGTTCGTAGTCGCAATCTATTATCCGATGAATTGTCATTTTCAAATTTTGGGAGGCTATCAGATTGTGACAAACGATTTAGGCGAGGGTCGGAACGGTCGCTGTCAATGGACGGGGCTGATGTATCTGTCGAAACCACAGAGCTATCCGACGGCGGGGGTGGATGTGTAGGAAAGGGATAGCGTAACGCCCGCGGTAGTATAGGTTGTAAAATTGAACGTGGACTACTGCAAGGACTAGGTGGTCTCACAGCTCCTTCTAGTCGTTCAGAATCTTCATCGAATACAGATCGCTTTGCTAGCAGTGACCGAACAACTTCTGAGGGTTTAACTTCGTTGATATCGAGCTCCAACAGCCTGTGCCTAAGACGAGTTCGATCGGGTGCATCGGCATGAACTCTGGAGCCAGACCATCGCTCATATTTTTCATCGAGAGATCGAATTCGCTCTTCCAATGAAGGGGAATGAGGAGCAGAACCACTACTAGATGACGATGCTGAAGGCGGTCGCGGGGGTGATGCCGGTGCTGGTGCAGGTGCTGGAACTCGAGGCGTTGTTGGGGCATTTCGTAACAACTGAAGAGCAAATTTCGGCAATGGTAATAACATAGGGAGTGGAGGTCGTTCTCGAGGTGGCCGTCTCGGTTCTGTTGGTAGAGCATCTGGTTCATCCCGCAGTGGAGTTCCAGCCCGGGACGCACGAGATCCACGTGATCCGGATCCGTCTCTTCTTTTTCGATGTCTTCTATGAGAACTGTGTCTTTCCCCTCGAGATCCTGAACGAGACCTTCTTGAACTACCTCCTGCACTCCGATGTCGTTCCTGAATAAGAAAACATTATGTAAACACATGAAAACGTAATTTTTAGGTGAATTTTTCGCTGTATAAAGTGAAACTTTAATTAGAATAGTAATTAAATAATTTTTAACATAATGAACCAAATGTAGATTATATATTAATGAAGTAAATCAAAGAAATGGGAAGAAGAAATTTACAGATTTTAGATAAATCAATACAAGTTATCGGTAGCTGAATTATTTATTACGGTATTTAGAAAGTTTGATAAATGCAATTAATTATTTTAATAGACAAAAAAAAGATAGAAAGCGACGAGCCAGAACATTTGTTTTTGGATTTTTATTGCTATTTATGTCGGAGAATTTGCGTTTATTTTTTAAAGTCTCGACTTTAAAGACTTGACTAAAGATTACGAGTAATCTTTAGTCAAGTTATCTTTTCGTAGGGAAATAATCTTTTTGCTATTGTTTTTTAAGTGGACATAATTCGAGATATTTTAGAAATCCGCAAAAGGAAGTGATATTTTTTTAGAAATCCGCAGAAGGAAGACTTATCGACATTCCGCTGTATAACCCTTAAAACTTCCCATGTAAAGTATATTTTTTTATATAATATTTTATTGCTTGATCAGGAGTGAATTTTTTTAACTTGGCAAAAGATCACAACAAATAGGAACAATAAAAACATCGATTTTGTATGGACCAAACGGCCTCAATATTGAAAATAACATTTTATGACGACCTTTTTTATTATTTAACTCGACGTTTGTAACGCTTTTCACCGACCGACCACCGACGAGTGGGACTTCTACGTTCCATTGTCGTTGACTTTGCATACATCCCGTCCCTATTTAAGGTGAAACTAAAGAAATTTTAATCTGTCAATTTACGTAAATAGTTAGGATTTTTATCAATTGTGTATGATGTTATGGTTATTACGTAGATATTACGTGAATTTAAGGTAGTTCATTAGTTTAATATATAATCTAGTGTTGTCTCAATGTTTTGTGTAAACCAATGTAAACCTTGCGAGAAAATCACGATTTCATTGATTTTGAAAAAAAAATACACTATAAATACATATGTATATAGTCTTTTAAAAATCTCAACCAACCTTTGAATGTTTCCTATCTTCGGGACTAGAGTCATGCCGATGTTTATGAGTCCGGTGCGGTGAAACGACAACAGACTGCAAGCGATCTTCGTACGGCGCCTCATCCGTTGGTGGACTTGATCCTAATTCTTCGTGTACCCTATAAATGGTTGCCGATATTTAAAAGGTTTTCAACTTTTTGTAACATCTAGCTGGATATCATTATTTCGGGTCAACCGAATTAATTAATTTATATTGTTCATTTTTCAATCTGTTTAAAATTATTTATGATTAATTAAAATTAAATAATTTTCCACATTATGTGGCAAACAAGCAGCAGAAATTATTTTTTAACATTTTGCCTAATACATATTTTGATAAGGGATACATAATATAAAATAAGTTAAAGCTAGGAAAGCGATAATTCTTCATCTTCTATTTATTAAACAAACCTGTACCGTCGATCAGCAGCGTAGTCTGACGGATCATAATGGTCGTGATTATATCTGGGTGTTCTAGACGAGCTGCGACCAAAGCTTGGAGCCCGAGATCGTGATGTACCCGTTTCATACCTGAAAAAATTTGCAGTTAGAAAAAAAATTAAAAGGCGTATTGCAAAACAAACAAATCAAAGCCAACTTTACTATCGTGGAAGCTTTCTCATTACGCGGAAATCATGGGATGGATAACCACTGTATGATTTGCGAAGCATTATATTTTTGGAGAAATACTTGGTTGGCACAAAAAAAACTTACCTTATCTGTTCATGTCTGGCAGAAGGTAAATAACGACCAGAGAGGTCAGTACTTAATCTCTCCGAACTGGTCAACGTTGAGGATCCACCATGTTTTTCCAATTGTTCATAAAACGCATCCTAAAAGTAAAATAATAATGGTAAACTTATATTGAAATTACATGTTTAACTGAAAGCTAAAAAAATGCAATGAAGTTACTTTAGTAAAATTGTATGCCATATACCTGACACTCTCTCGAAGCATAGTCAACACAGAGCCTCGGTTGGTCGGGTTCAGCGGCGGATAGGTGTGCAGCGAGGCGACGTAGCTCCCGCACGGCGGCACCCGCTGCAGCTGCTTGCTCAAAATGAACAAGGGCCGCGCCTGCAGCACGATCCACACACACTGACGTCGCCGCACCACACCGAGACACCGCAGCAAGAACCTAATACATTTAACAAAACAAAGATTTTAAGAAGAAATACAAACATTTGTTAAATAATTATTTACTGTCTCTTTGTTGTTTCATTTCAAAAGTCAATGATATTTGGAAGAATGCTTCCTTATATAAGGTACACAATATAAGGTACAACTAGAAAAGCTTAATAGTTATGCAGTATTGGCTAGTATACATTTCCTGTTATAATGTTCAAAAAATTAGTAGAGTCAATTATGATGCTGTGGCTTCAATTTGATTTTTAAATATTTAAAAAAGTGGTTTATACAAGACATTTTGATAAACTATAGTTATTACTATTACCATAGTAAACTCAACATATACAATAACAATATAGAAATAGTCAACAACACACTTTTCCAGATTTTTCAAATTAAGACATTTTCTAGGAACCTGAGGCTAATCTTTAGGTTAAGCTGGTAGGCAAAGGGATGGAATACTTGTTTACCTGCTTCTCTGTATGTTCTGTGAGCCCGTCGACCCAGACGCAAGTGGTAGCAACAGGTTTCCCAAAACCTAACTTAACCCTTGAGCTGCCCACATATTCGCCGTCCATTGCCCGGATAGCTTCTACCACACTCGAGATGGATGCATATTGACAAAACGCGTAGCCCGCCCCGCCACCACTACCTTTCTTTATATCGATCTCTATTATCCGTCCGAAGTGCTTAAATTTGTCTCTTAACTGCTGCTGCGTCACATCCTTCTCCAAGTTACCGATAAATAACGTTCTAGTGGCCTGTAAAATATACGTTTACTTAGATTAGATGTATTGTGTAAATTAAAAACTTATTAAAATGAATTTTAATAAAAATAATATATTGTACACCTAAAATGCTTTCAGATTTTAGATAATTGAACCACGACAAAATACTATACAAGGAGGAGTAGAGGTTTGTGGGTGTGGGTGTGTGGCGGTGTGGGTCTGTGGCGGGGTGGGTGTGTGTGTTCCAAGGGACTGGGTAAAAAATTTAACATAATATTAGTATTGTGATGTTATGTTAAATTCATTTTCATTCATCGTCATTAATCGAAAATATGATACCAAACACACAGTAAAGGGCTCCACGCCCCAAACGAGTCATTTTGCCCAGCAAATAAAGTGATTCAATGTAATTGTACTCCTACTAATCTTTAAATTTTGTCAGACCTGTAGGAATTTATGTTTTAATAATGTTGATAATTTCTGGCTATTTTTTTACCTTAGGGTGGTATTCATCAATATCAGTCTCATAGGGTTTCGCTGACTCAGCGTCATCATCGCAACTCTGGTGAGGAGCCACAGAGATCTTGCAACCAAAAAAAAGTTTATCTTGCGATACTTCCAGTGCTTTTTCTACATCGGACGGTTTTTTGAAACGGACCACCGCGTATCGATCTGCATTCTGGCCAACCACCTTCACCCACACAACTTTGCCGTGCTTCTTATATTCGTGATAGAGGCCGTCTTTCAGGGAGCTGTCAGTTGACCTGGTGGGGAGATTTCTAACGCATATTGCAAGAGGTCTTCCATTTGCTGTTGATGCCCACTGTGAATCCATATGAAATATTTTTTTTAATTTTCACACTTACGCACTTATAACGGAGAGATTTTCTACTGACATACAAATTTGGAGACATTTTTTTTATAGTAAAAGATTCACATGTTTATATTAAAGACTGTGTATTTTAAAATGTTCAACCCTACCATCTGACACTCACCTAAAACCATCAAAAATTGTATACTTCAGGTTCTTTCCTATGGCCATTATGTTAGTAAGAGCACTTTTGAATAAATGTCACACAAACAACTGTTAGATTTTAATTTAGTTTATATTAAATACTTTTGTAAGTTTAATTTAGCCACGATAATACAAAAGTTAAATAATGAGGTAAGAAAGAAAAGTGTAGTGAGTTTTTGTGTATGCCATACACAATAATTCCTAAAAAATTGTTTTTATATACCGTAATATTTACCACCGTAGGCAAAAAAGATTTGTTTCCATTTCACACTTTGGTACACAAAACAATGCAATGCTACATTAGTACTCAATGAAATTTCGTCTTAGGAGTGCACCGGTTGAACTTATCGCTATAAACGATATCTTCCAGGCATCCAAATTTATTGATTTTCGTTTAAAATGAGTTAATAACAGTACTTTTGATGTACACTGCCAAGTAGGGAGACTCTAGTACTTTATCTTTTATTTTTAAGTTCTATTTGTTTGATGTAAAACAAGGCACGGATTTTGATGCGTTTTTTAATAGTTATAATAATAATTTTTATATAAAACGTTTAGTTTTTCTGTAGTGTATTTAGTATCAGCATCGCACCCGCGGGTAGCCGGGGCGGGTCGGTAGATAAAATTAAGGTCCAATAAACAATTAAAACTTTGATTTCCAGAATTTGTTTGAAGAAATTGTACTGCAGAGATGTCTCCTCGAAATGACTGAATGTGCGTATTTCTTTAATCCTGTTGAAAGCGTTTAACTTTTAAAATAAGTTTGTGCGATACTTGCGATAGTTAATAGGTGGTATAGCATGATCTGCTTCACATACATAAACACGTCATATTTGAAGCCTACAGACAATCGAAACTTGATTTTATTGACAACAACTTGACAAGTACTTATACAATGGTTATGCCATTATATATTTTAAAAAAATCTGGCGAAACAAAGATGGTCTACCTGATGGGGATGTGTGGAAGGGGTGCGATGGTTGGCGTGATGTGGCAACGCATGATGGGCCGTGGGCGGCGCAGCAGGAGTAGACGCTCTCGACGTGTCGCTTGGCTCGGGCGAGGTTGATTCTGAGCGTGATGAGCCGGAAGCAGAGGGCCGTCGCCTACGGTCCGTTACTCCACCTGGAGTACTCGGCGTACTCTCACCACCTGTCCCTGCGCCTGCCACGTACCACCGATGTAGAGGTGTCGTTCTGAAGTTGAAAATAGTCTATTTACGTAATTGTCCATAAGAAATATACCATATTAACTGCATGCAAAAAAAATGGTTCGTATTTTACAAAGAAATTTACTAATGCTTTTCAGATATGCTTATCATGAAAAGGCAGAGCGGTGCTTTTAGCTCTCAGCCACTATTAGTAATATAACTATATTCTTAACTCACTGGCTAATTGCATTACAGAAATATTTACCAACTTGTATATCCTTAAAGCTTAACGACGTATAGCATTATAACCCAAACACACATATACAGCATAAAATGCACAAATAAAGCTACCTCATTTAATAAATTACACACAAAGATAAACAAATGTTAGCACATATCATGCAACACAGAGGAACTGATTACATACAAGTACTATGACTTTTCGTCATGTTGCTTTACACCACACAATATAATAGTAAATTATGGCTATATATATTAGTTAACTTAATTTGGATATATTTTAACACCATCGTGTCGCTTCGGATGCTTTGAAGGAACTACAGAAATACTTAAGTTTGTAATCCAGAATGAATATTGGTTTGTCAACTACAGACTGACGTTATGATTATTAAATAATATCTTATAAAAATATATCCTACTCTTCCTAATAGATGATTAATGTAGTATATTTTGTCTATGGCACTTTTTATCCCTGGTGAATATAAACAAATAGTAATAATAAATAAATGACCAATCTTGTCTAGTCTTTTTACAACTTACCTCACCAATACGCTGAACCATTTATTTCTGTCACCGTTTATTTATGTAACGATTCATTAATTTATTTTTTACAACTATAATATACCAAGCTAACCTAGCAGATGTTTTTTTGTTATATGAAGTGTGTCAACCAAATATGATTACCATAAAAACATCTTTAAAAAAAGACATACTGTTGCGGACAAAATATGACTTGAACCTGCGTACGCAACGGAAACCCTCAAAGATGTATCTATTTTTCCGTTAGTTTTTTCAAAATTTCTCGCTATTTCTTATCTCCTATTGTGTCGCGACCTAATCTTTAGGCTAAAGTCTTTCTCGATAAATGATCTATCCAACACAAAAATAAATTTTACAAAAGTAAGTTCCTACGATTAGCGCGTTAAAACAAACTAACTTCTCCAGATTTATAATATATTTTCATAAAATTTACCTAATTCATATTACATATTTAAAATATGTATAATATACAAAATCGCAACAACTTTAAAAATCGAGTAGTTATTATTATATTACATTACACATTCAAAAGAAATTGTTCGGTTTATATTGATATTATGCTTGTTTTTATCTACATGGCGCATCAAATGATTGTTCCAAATGCAATCGTACATTTAAAAATTATCATCTTATACACGACAACAATGCAATAGAGTTATTATTTTTTATAAGACTCAATCTGTTTTTTATGCTCTGGCGACTTTCAACAATCTGGAGTAGTAGTAGGGTGATAGATACTTCACTGGGTCATATAGGACTTATAGTGCATCATGCAAACCTTTCGGTATTGGAAGGTGGCGTTGCATAAGGTGCATTGTTTCGCTGGTGGTACCTGCCGTACGTGGCGGGCGTGTTGCCTCGGCGACAGAACTCCGAGGTTGCACTATCGTTCGTCCCCCGCCATGCAGCTGGGGCCGCTGCCGTGGCCGCCATTGCGCATGTACTGTTTGCGGTTTCCTCAGCTCTGTAGACAAAAATACCTTAATGTCAACTATTACGTAGCTACAAATAGTCCCGTACGATAATGTATAAAGTATAGGCAATAATAAATAGCTTAGCTTAGTAGTACAGATGTACTGTATAGTCGACAAAGCCGACTCTGTTTTAAATCTAGTATACAAGCAGCTAGTAGTCAAATAAATTATTGTCAGAATGTATTGTATTGACAACTGTCCATCAGTTATTAATTTGTTTAATTCTGTTGTGTACTTTGCGAGACCAGTGGGGATAATTTTACGGTAATCATGTTACTGTAGACTATACCTACCTTTTCTTTATTATTATTCTTGATTAGCGTATAATAAAACATGTTTTACTATTTTACATTGGAAACCTAACCTAAATTGTGCCTTAAAATTGGTGTGTTTGTGTAACGGACAAACACACCAACATACATCTTTGTAGTACATTAGTACTAGTAAGTATAGATGTACTAATTTTAACCGTGAAGAATTCTAATGTACTAGCTGATTTGGTAAACGTTCTTTGGATGAAGTATTTCGACAAAGTTTGATTACCATAAAACAGTTCTTGTGAGTATCTTAAACATTTTTACATTTTACATTACCTTTATAACTAGTTTTTCGCTATATTCAACAGTTTTCGCATTGCACGCAACGGAATCCCAAAGATGAACAATATTCCCCTTTATCATTGTCTTTCGGGCTGTTCGGCCGATGTGAGCGAGAAGAGGTTCTCGACGTTTCGCTATCACGTCATCATAATTCTTCGAGCAATCGAGGAGTTAACATCTGATGATGCCGTCCACACGTGATGGCGAAAAACGTCGAGAACCTCTTCTCGCTCACGTCGGCCGAGTTCAGCCCGAAAGACAATGATATGCCGAACGATGGCCGTGAAAGCGTTACGCAATTTAATATTCCCCTATTTTCCACTGTTTCTTCGTTGGTCGCGCTTGATGCTTTATTTTTAGCCTAAAACCTTTCGGAACCAACGAAAAAAAATATTTTTATATTCGAACTAATATTTAGAGATTAGCGCAGTCAAACAAACAAGCTCTTCAGTTTTATAACATTTGTTGAGATTAGATACTTCTAATTGTTTCATTAATTGCGATATACTGGAATACTGGTACAAAAGGATTGCAAATCATTGTAACACACGCTGCCGAAACGCTCAGAGACGCCAATCAATTCTAGCATCTAATCCGACTGAACTGAATCCGATGAAAAAATCTAATCCAAGTAGTTTTTCTGACTTCAGCATTTCGGTCTATTTCTATCTTTCCTTTCTTTTCTAAAGTCTTTGAGCGTATTATCTACCTGAAGCTAAGTGTGTATTTAATCACTGAAAGCATTACCACTGCTTTTTAATTAAGGATGATTAATGAAAGAAGATAGGAAACAATTTTCTGTTCTTTCTTTGTTGGATTTTAGCAATGCCTTTAACCCTGCGAACTTTGAACTTCTTTTAGGCGTACTTCGATCGTGTAAGATTTATTTTGCCTATAATTGACTGGTTTTCCAGCTATCCCTATGGACGACGCCAACGTATTTCGACCAATGAACCGTTTCACAGTGGTGTGAAATATTTGCCGGTGTTCCACAGGGGGGCTTACTATGTATATCCTGGTCTATTTTTTTTAAAGAAATAACTTACTTCTAGGTTTTCTATTAACTATCATTCCTATGCGGACCACCTTCAAATTGATGCACAATCCTCCTTTAACGCTTGTGATCATGCTCTACTTTCTCATATTGACGCCTTTCTTTTAGGAGTGTACAATTCCGTAATGAACCTAATGACTTTTTTGGATCAAACACTATATCGTGGGTTAAATTATGTTAAAGAGGCCAGTCGCAAATTTTATGCGACTTATTGTGTTTTGAGGGGAATAAGTAATTTTCTTTCTATTTGTACCAACACTTTCCTCGCTCAATCTCTTCTAGACTGCGCTGACCCGTTTCGCTTCTGATATCGGTGAACATCTACTTAAAAAGCTTGATCGTTTATAATTTTTTTCCATTCGGTTTCTTTCTTTTTTGGTTTTTGTAAATATGATCATATCTCTGCTTACTGTAGGCTTAAACGTGATTGACATATTCTACACCTTCTGTACTCTGTCTCTTTTAACCCTAATGCTCCTATATACCTCAAACGATCATTTAAATTTATAGGCCCGTACAACCAAGGACTCCGGTCATCAGAGAGGTATTCTTGACATTTCCAGCCATTCAAAAAACTTTGCTGGCAACTTAATTAAATTTTAATTATTAAAAAGTCTAATTATTATGTATCTTTCTACGCAGGGTGCCTGGAAGAGACCACTTATAGGGATAAGGCCGCCCGGTGCACTTTATAGTTGTACAATTTTATTGTGTATCTGTATCTTGTGTACACTAAAGTGTCCAATCAATAAATACTAAGTTATTGTAATAACATCTTTTAAAGAAACGACAACCTTCTTCACAGCATATAGGACTTGTACGCACTAGACGGTTTACCGCGAAGAATATCAAAAGACTTTATTGTATTATATGTAACTAATTAATACATTATAAGACCAGACTTACGCCATAAGTTTTAGCTGAGCATTGAAAATTTTATTTCTAAAAATTTCATAATTTTGATCAAATTTAAAGCGATTTCCTTTTCATTTCAAAAAAATAATTCAAATGTCGTTAAAGTTCACTACACTAATTCCATTTCATTAAAGAGAAAAACGCGTAAACTTTCAGAAAAAAATTTAAAGACAAGTACTACTCTACTTGATATTTATTATCAGAATCGGTTTAATTTAAGGTGTATTTCATTTCCTGAAATAATTCTAACTAAATATTTATTGGCGATAAAACCAAAATCAGACAACCCTTTTATTTTTGAAGATCGTCAATTTCAAATAGACTGTTCTCTCTTTCGCTGTGTGCCGACAAGCATATATTGTTGTAATTACATTCCTGGGTTCATATCGTTATTGGTGGTTAAAAAAATACTGCACTTTTTTGCACTTTTTTGCCCCTTTTATAATAAAGTATCTAAACGTGTGCTGAATTTCAAAATTTTAACTTTTACGCTTTGCTGTTATTGTTACATCACTAGACATTAAATATGGTTTTGGTTGTTTTTACCAATTAAACTTTAATATTTAAAATTTATATATATTTTTAAATTTCTTAGAGATAAAATAATAACAAAACTTAACATAGATAACACGTAAATTGTTAAGATCACTTACGAATTTTTTTATGACAATGGTCGATGGTAAAATTAGGTGTTTACTATTATCGGGAGCCAGACCATCCAAAATAAACGATTTAAAGTGAGAATCGGGAAATTCAGACGTCAGACACGAATCAATTTGGCTTGTCGACGTTGTACCCGGGGATATATTGAGTTGATATTACATGTATCTTATAATTTAGATTTTGTAGAATGCTTACATATTGATAAACCTCAAAAACCTCCGGTCGTGCTAGAAACGCCACCAAATTTAGATAATACGCGAAAAATATTGAAATAAAGTACTTAGAAAAATATATTCCTCTGTAAAACGGAAAAAGCATAATAAAACATTACACTATTTGGCCTTATTTAAGTATATAAGGATGCTCAAATATCTCGAAATAAAGATTACTCTAAAATAAGGTTAAGCCAATCTATTAAATGTTCACCCCGTCAGCGACAAACGAGTATGTGTTTCATGGTCTACTTTGCACATCTGACCCGTGAAAATCTAGCCTAATAAGAGCTACCAAATCAGTTCCTAAAGAACTATGGGAACAGACAAAAAAACTTGGAATTGTAAATAAAAACGAACCTATTTAATAAGCAGATTTAAATTTTATTTACAATTCTTATAAAGTATATATATGGAGTCATATTTACTTGACGACACTTACATGAAATAATGACACAGGACAGTGAAAAATGTGGTAGAAACGGAGAAAATTATTCATCTTTGAGGGGTTCCGCTGCGTGTGCCTCGAAAACGGTTCAAAATACCGAAAAATTATGTATCAAAGATTGATTCCTCTTAAAATGATTTATAAAAATGTACACGACGATATATGTCTTTTTTTTAGATTAACTTGCAAGAACGACGGGACGCGGGCGACGAAGTGAATAACAGTTGTTATTTATAAAGACGACAAAGGTTTGTAAAAACAAAAATATGTACTTAGATAGATTAGATAGAGAAACATAAGTATCCACAGTTCATAAAACATATTTAAGGTGGTTAAAAATTAAACACAATGCGTGTTAAGTTGCAATATGCCTCCCTCTGGTCACTGGTTTAGTTTGATTTAATATTTATTTACGATCTAATGCTTTGATTATTATAGATCTATCCTATTCAAGCCGATAAGTTCTGTATTGTTCGTGTTCGTGTAACACATTCGGAAAGCTGACTAGCATAAACAAATTATAGCTATAAACGGAGAGTTTACGAACAATTGTAGATAAATTATAAATACATATTGAAAAGCCAAACATGCATTAAGTTTTTAATATATATATATGATAAGAAGACTTGAAGGAGTTTATTTTTGTAATACCTTATCGTAAACTGTATAGAGATATTATATTAGGTATCATTTGAGTCCAAGATTTATACTACTTACGTAAATATTTTATACTACTATAGCTAGTTATGAAAAAAAGTTTTTTTTATCAACATCAGTCAAGTTTGATTAGAATTTGCACATATAGCTGCGCTCCGAGGTACAATTCTCGTTCATCAATAATGATAGATTATATGAATACAATGTGTTAATTAGGATAATCATGACTTATGAAAGATTAGTAGTGTCGGAATTGCCACTTATTGAAATTTAATATATTTTGGTTAAGACATAGGGGATGGAAGACTTGTTTGTTCTTTTAAATAAAACAAACAAATACTGTGTCTATAGTTTACGCGAGTAGTACATTTAAATAAAACACTTTAACGGTTTAAAACGCGATATATTAGTTAAACTTATTTGAAAATGATTTTTAACTTCGGCCCGACGTTTCGGATGCTTTGCAGCAGCCGTGGTCACGGGAGACTAAAGGTGGAGGATGTCTCTGACGTCAAAGTCAAAAATTGCTACGCTAGGACCATCTGTTCCGTCGATGTTGGTATTTGGCGAAACTGGCCGGGTCCTTCCAGAATTGACTAACAGTGTCTTCGCGTTTGCCGATATGCTGTTTATTGGGATCCAGAGTTTTTAATATGGGAATATTCTCCCAGTCGTCAGAGACATCATCATTTAACTAATATATCGCGTTTTAAACCGTTGGTATTTTATTTAAATGTGTACTACTCGCGTAAACTATAGAAAGTATTTAAGGTTTAAAGATTAAGTTATTGGAGGTGATTTACCGACAATTTTGTAAAGGGAACCCGCTGCCAATCCATTATTGTGATCTTACGTAGGAATAATTTTAACTTTAAAGATAATATAATAAAAAATATTCAGCAGAAACAGAAATTTTACGTAAGTACATTTTTTATTCTCTTGTATACGTAACCCAACTAAACTTTATATACCTACATGGAGTGGAAATGATAACATTTTCAGTTCATGTCTATGAACTTTTAGTACTTCAAAGTACGATGGGTACATTCTAAACAATATTATTTTAATTTAATATCATAATTGGTTCAGTTCATTACAATTATAATAAGCCAGTTTTATAAAAAAAAAAAAACATAATATTAGAGCAGTAAAAAGTTTTCGCTTTGTAAATAAAATACAGTTTATTATCTGTTTCTAATAACTTGTTTTGGGCTATTAAAAGTATTTGCAATTACATTTTTAACAAAACATGCCTTTCTTCAAACAGTATGTAAACTAAATAGCAAAAATAAATTTACTTGGCATAAAGAAATATGATTTAGATAAATAGAAATTATGTAATGGATAATGAATATTTTTGAGAATTGCTATAATAAAATTTACGTATAACAAAGTAACTGGTTAAAAGCTACTATTCTACTAATCCGGTTATCTAGATAACGACATAGATGATTTAATTAATAAAATTATCATTGGAATATATTTGCGTCTATTTAAATAACGTTGTTGGGAGAAGACATATGTGTACTTAATAGAAGCATACATCGGGTCAAGTCTCCTGTCTCATACTATTAACTACAAATCCAAATAAATAAAAAATAATAATTAGTTTAACTTTCCTTTTTTTTATTGATTTAATTGTATAAAGTTACTACTTCAGATGCCTTTATCTAACGTTACTTATATGATATATCCTCCCTAGCCAATTTTTCAAGGGCAAAGAGACTATACTATTTCTACAAGAATTTTATTTAAATTTTGAATATGCATTTTATTATTAAAATAGCTTTAGACAAGAAAGCTTTCAGTCAAATAACTTTACTTTCATCATCGAACAAAGGCATTTTTAAATTCTTCCTTGCCCTCTAATTGTCATTCATCCTTGGATTTGTAAAAATTTCGTTATTATATTTTCCAATTACCTGAAACGGACGCTAGCGGTCGCGCGAAAGCCAAAGCGCGTTTAGGAAAGAAAAAGTGTCTCATATTGTGCAAATTGTTATTTTTAAAGCATGTTTTGGAGCACATAATATCAGACAGCATCTTTGGTAACTACCTAGGACCTAGCGTTTACATTAACTCGCTCTTGCGCACTCGAGGTCTAAAGACAAATATTATATCTACTATTTATTGTAGCTACAAACCAGGACACAAAACCTTGAAGACACCTGTTCTAACGTTATAAAGCTGAATGAAGAGTTTGTTTGTTTGAACGAGCTAATTTGAGGAACTACTTGATTTAATGTTTTGTCTTGATTAGACAATTTTCGAGGAAGGCTTTAATGTATAAAAAATCACGCTGCGACCGAGCGGAGAAATAGTGAGTAAATGTGGAAAAAACGGGAAAAACATTATTCATTTTTCAGGGTTTCCGTTGCGTGCACTGGGAAAACGTTTCTTAAAACCCAAAAAAATATATGAAGGACTGATTCCCCTTTAAATGATTTAAAAACATATCCGCAACAGTATGCGGTATATTCTATGCGGACGAATTCGGTGGCACAGCTAGTAATAACATAATTCCCAAACGTTTAGTTGAATAACTATACAAATAATAACGGGTAACGGGGCTTAAAACTTGCACTTGTCTGTATATAATTATTCGTATTTTATTTCATCGTTCTTCATTTATAAATTTTATTTAAAAAACCGTTTGTTTCATTTTCAGAGGTTTTTTACCACAGACTTACCCTTAAAACTTAATAAAAAAAGTTGAAACGTGTGTGTTGATTGAGGTAACATATTATAACAAAAAAATATACCCGCAATAGACCGTTTTAATTATTGTAATTATCATACAGCAACGAAATGTTAGCGCAATTCATAATTTGCATAATCGTTAGTCGTCGTGTTGTTTCCAATTAAGTGATTGTAATCGACTTCTGTAATTGAGAACTCATTTTTATCTACTCTTTTTATTAAACTAGCTGCTGACCTGCCAAACGTTGTTTTGTCATATGAAGTATTTCGACTTAATTTGATTACCACAAAAACGCTTCTTGTGAGTTAATCTTAAAAGATATACAATTATGTACTGCGGACATTTTTTTAGATTAGGTAAAGAAGAATAAATCTTACATACAAATTTGGGTATCTAGAATTCGCCGAATTTGAAAGCCTTCAAGGATGAATAATTTTTCCCGTTTCCTCGTTTCCACATTTCTCTGTTTCTTCGCTCGGTAAAGTGCTAAATGACTTTTTGACATTACGAAAACTCCGATTACATTGCTTAGGTAACGATGATCGCTTGTTATCCAATATGGACTTTATTGTGTGATGATAAAGATCAATTTAACTCTTCATTGTAGTTAAAAAACGTTTGTTTGGGAATAAGATAATCGTGTGCTGTTTTTAGGGTTTTCCCGACAATTTTTCTTGCCGTAAAAACCTTCCTTAGATTACAACGGACATTAAAAAAGAGAAATGCACAAATAGGTCCAGGTGTTTTTGTGTTATGAGTGTTTTAAGCCGCGGTCTAGTCCATTTGCTTTTGTGGTTTAAAACGGTTTAGTTAAAACAATACCGGTGTAATTTTATCCAAATCCCTAGTACATATCATGACGGACTAACCAATATTATATCCTTACAAACTCCAATGATCATATAAATTTTATACTATACTAGGGACTTTAGTCATTATTATTGTATTTTTTTGTAAAACAAATCGAAAGAGCTATTGGTTAGTAAAAGCTTCCACTTTCAAACTAACATGGCGGCTAACGCACCGGATTTGATAGAGTTTATGGATGTAAGCTATTTAAGACCTCCAAAGCATTGGCCAAAAACACAGACTATAAAATTAAAACTAGGATACCCCTATTTCTAAGCTTGATAACGTCTAGGTGCCTAACACCTGCCCAAGAAAAATGAATATGAAACCCGGGTATTTTTCAATGGCGGTAGAACACGTAAATTGAGAAAGATACTAAACATTCAAATTGTTGTTGTGATATGTTTGACACATTCGTTCCTTCTAACTAAATACAGGTTTGTTGACGTTTTTCTTTTTTTAGATTGGTAAGCAAATCGTGAATTGTATGAAATAAATACACGGTCACAACAAAAATTTGCATTATTCCTATTTATAACGATGTAATTTTCCCGTCTTTTGTTTAGTGAATATTTGTGTGAAAATGGATCCCGACGAGGGAACACTGCTTCCGTTGACCGCTTCGAAAAATATCTACATAAAATCAATAATTTTATAAGACAAAATATGCGACTTTAAACAGTAAACTAAATAGAAGAAAAAACATAGACTTAACTACGCACTAAAATATATGCATTTTGGTTTAGTTATATACATATTATTTAATACATGACTTTTTTGTTTTTATGCATGACTTCGTCGTTTAGGAGAACAGATTTTTATGTTGATATGCTGATGAAGATGAGACTCATTGAGGAGTCACTACGACTGTAGCAACTCCTCAATGATTCATGATCATTTGGGTATCTGCTGACGAAGACCACGGAAATTTCAGGGAACTCCTCAACTGTTTACCGGAGCTACCTATGTTTAAATATAATTTATCTATATTGATGAAAGAGAGAATTAGATAAGCATGGTATATCCGTCACATACAAATCATAAAATAAAATCAATTTTACATAGAAATAACAAGTAAAAAATACTTTGTATAATTATTCGAACAGTAAGTAAACTTGTTACAAGGCTTATAATGAAGAAAGAAAATGCAAAATAACTATTAATAAAAATAATTACATCAGTCTACACAAATAAACATTGTGTGGGCCACAAATAGCCTTTCTACATCTAGAGTAACGGATTCTCCGGACCTTGGACGGACACAGGTTACAAATTTTACACGCATTGGACGTAGATGGAACTAGAACTTCTACTCTAGAAGATTAACGAAAAATATACTCAATCATGACCCTTAAATTACGTCTCAAACTCACGGTCTGCAAACGTTGTCGCAGCCAGGGCTCCATGAGCTGATCTCCTAACTTCGTTACAAAATCACGCCGACTCACTGGTTTTTGCTTATTCCTCAGGTTGTTAGACACGTAAATAGCATAAGCATTGATTGAAGATAAATTAAGCATGTTATAGAATAGAATAGGAGCCGTCTCATGGTTTTCCGATTTGTGCTATTATTGAACACATTTGGTCAACAGTGTCCACTACCTCTTTCGTGCTGTTATAAAAATGAATTATTTCCAGTTTTCCGGTTGTTTCATTAAGGCTAGGTTGACTCCGAGGACTGAAGGCTGCAAGAATCGGAATCGCTGCTTGTTGTTATGAACGTCTGTCTCTAAAATGTCTTCCGTTCTAAAGCTGTGTTGTCAGATCGTTTTTCTTTTTCGCTATCAGATTCCGCTTCTAGCCAACGGAAAATTTGCTGCTCTTAATTTCTCAAATCCATTAATGAAACATACCAAAAAACAAAGTATACTTATCTAAAATCATAAACAAAATAAAAAAAACTTTTTCGAAAGATTTCCCGGTTACCAATTAAATAATTAGAAGTAACATTTTGCTTATTTTTGTTTTGACAATCTATCAATAGAAAATATTTATGCAATCCACAAAATGAAAAAAAAAAAATAGAATATGTAATCTACATACCTTGACAATAAAAGTGTCGAACTAAACGTTCGTCGAACGGGCGACGGGATGGTCGTAAGTTCCGGCTAATTATGCATACGGACGCAATCGCGTCAGAAGATGCACTTTTTAACGCACTTAGGAAGGTAGAGGATGAGTCAAGGTCAGGGAGCGGGGCGGTGTAAGTGATTTCGAATTTAGCCGAGTAGCGTGTAGTCGCCTCGACGAGGTATTAGTTATCTAGGTTTTTTTTTATATCTATAAAAATAAAATATTATAAAGTGATACATTTGAAATTTTGTGTTAAAGAACGTATTAATGACTACAAACTTCCTGGTGTATGATAAGGATACTATATGTCTAACTACATACTACTGTTATATCACAGTAACTTATTTTAGAAGTTGATAGAAATACTGACCAAATTGGACCATGTCATTTGTACAATTTAAGAATGTTTCCATTCCACTCATGATTCCTATTTGAATTTTTCAAATCGCGTATAAAAGTTCAAAAGATATTATGAATATAAAAAATAAATTTCTTCGCATTGTTTATATCCGTCAGTTAGTTTATTTCATCATACCTTTTTGCAAATGAATTTGTATTCAAAATAGTTTCAATACTTGTATAGATGGAATAGTTTGAAGTTTTCAAATCGTATATACCAATAATCGTAACACCAAAATGGTCGTTTAAAGTTGGTTTAAAACCACAGGCTTGCTACGAAGCAGATGTAATCGGGATTTCATGTTTTTTAACCATTTTAATTGTAAGTAAATAAATCCCTATAATATGTCCACCAAAACTTTAAATGACAAAACAATGTTAACCGGTTCAGCTAATGTAATATTATATATCATATTTGTTTACAACTAAACAGAATAATTATATTTTACATTAATAATTAAACTTCATAGATGGTCATATAGAAATCCGTTCAAATATATTACATGCCCAGTTGAGGTACCTCGAAAATAGAGATAAACCTTTCTAGGTAATTTTTACTAAACTAACTTTACTTTACTCGTCTTCAATACTAATTTTTAATTAATTATGTGTATGCATTGCTACGGACCATCATTTAAAATAAGACATTAAACAATACATAATAACGGTATGGTATATGGGCTGTGAAACTTATAACATTGATGCCGCAGGTGGAACGAGTCAGTCAATCAGAGTCAAGTCAGAGTACAATCTCTCGAATTATTGATATTTCTACTGAACTTTAAGATGATTTAAGACACTGAGAAGTACGCAGTAGGTAAAAAAAAATGAATTTCAGATACGTAAAAGATAACAACTCCTTGGTGGATAAACGATAAACAGACTGAGGAGTACAAAAAAGCACACAGTGAATAAAAGGTTAAGGTGTAAATCACTCTGAAAGATGTTTGTTTTCTCCATACAAATTCCAAACAAGTAATATATAACAAATTTGCATAAACGCAGTATTATAATTTAGCTTTACATTTGATAAACCAATGTGTACAGTTGCATTTAATACGTTTTAAGTTCAAACGAATAAAATTTGATTATTGGCTTTGCATAGCTAAGAAGAAACAGCCAAAGACAAATTATATCCCTTTAAGGAGTGCAAGAATGTGTTTACTCATCCGGTACTGTCAACAAAAATAGTCAAGATATTGTCAGGATATCGATGAATAGGACTAACATCCACATTTTAATCACGAACTAAAATTAAGCACAAGTTTCTCTTTATAAAATATAATTAACACGATTCCAAATATTACTTATATTTCATAGTAAAATAAAAAAGGGATTTAAATGTAAGCATTAGCATTTTCTAATAATTAATAAGTTAGGCTGCAAGTTTTTTTTGTGACTTTTGACTTATTCATATTTTTATAGTCTAAAAATGTTAATCTACAAGACCACAGTGACTTTTAACTATTGTTTTATACAAATAGCAGTTACGAATTCCCCTCAGCCTAAGTTTAAATTGATCAATAACCAGACACTATAGTGGCCTATGTAGAAAAGCCACTATGGAACTGACACATTAAACAGTATAAGCTATCAAAAATTTGTGGCAAAGGCCAAACGGTAAGCGCGAAACTCAAAGTATTTTTTTTACAATTGAAGCTGTATTTAATTAATTTGTTTAACAATTAATTACGTAGTTGGTTTTTTAAGTATTGTATTTCTATTATTCTTATTTTATTTACGTATATTTTAATGGTTTTGAACTACGTAGGTATATTTTTTATGAGCTGACAAGCGCGGGGTTAACATTAAGGGAAAGTAAAATATTCTTATCCTTATAACATCCCAACAAGATGCCCACCTGTATTTTGGCTTTGGATTTTCGGAAATCCACAGACTGAAACCGAACCGTGATTCAACTTCACGGCTTTTTAATCTGTGACGGTAGCCACCGCCCATTGAATATCAAGATTTCCAGACGAAGTATCAGACATGTTTCAGAAAATTTCAATGTATATTGATTGTGTTTAAGATGTTAGGATCGAACCCATAACCTCATGATTGTTAGCCAGGAGTTGCTACCATTACACCATGGAGCCTGCCGAATATTATTAAAACCTAATCTTTTTAAAAACTGTTGACATATTCAGCATTCTGATTCTGATTTAACTCTGATACTTAGTAGCAGCAGTAGTAGGTAAATCAGATATATTTTTAATACGTTACTATTTTGCCTTAAGATATTTTATAATATTGTGTATGATACTTAATAACATTGTTTAAACATTTGCATGGCATATATTAAAAAATTTATATTTATTTTCAACAAAAAAGAATCGGCAAAAATAGTTAATAGAAATTGAATTTTGTTCATACCTTTTTAAAGCCTTTTAAAAAGTGTGGAACGTGTTGAATATAAAAATTTAAGCTTGTGATAGAAAATAAAGATGAGAAAACCCAGTTTGAGACATAGATAAAGCTTTACTACTGACTGCTCTGTAACTGAATTTAAACTTTTATATCCTGCTGTAATATAATAACTTTAGTGCATTTTTTATTTCAGTGCGTAGTAAAAAATAATACTTTCACTAAATTATTTCAGTACAAACAAATTTGAAAATTGCGCATTTTTATTTACCTCCATATTGAAGAACATGGTTTTTTTTTGTTACTTACGCCACTATGCCTCATAGTACAAGTAACCAAACTGAAGAATAATAACAAATCTATACTTATATATAAATCTGAATGCATGATAAACTTACAATTTATAAAATAATTTCTGTTTAATAACATGAATAAAATTACGCGGTTTTTTGTGCGAAGCAATTTTATTTTATGCTTTTTTTACTTATCGTTGAAGGTACTTTTTTTTGTTAAAGTTTATATTTTTCTGAAGAGAAGGCCTTGGCCGCCACTAGGTATTGATGGGATTACGTATGTGTGCCGGCCCTCTCTTGTCGGTTGCTGCAGAAATGTACTTTTACTGAACAGCAGTATTTTTTAAATATATTGCGTAGCGTAACATATAAACATACCGTTTCAGACAATAAATCAACATGCTGTGGACATGTCTGACATTTTTGCAAGCTAAAATATTACTTTTAAATATTAGTATTTACACATTGTCTTGGGAATTTAACTTTAACCATATAGTTAAATAATTCTTTCCAATCATGTAATTTATCATTTGTGTTACTGGATTATTTTAGCAGCTAACTAGTTTGCCTTAACAAATAAAACAGTTATCGATACTGTTTAATTACTTTTCAAATACATATAAATAGAAATACGTTCTTACTAAACATTGAATGTTTTAGGAAACGAATGTATGTATCACTATATGAAATCCATTAAAAATTCTATGAAATTAATTAAAACGGTTGTTCCACAAAGCTGTGTCTTTTTCAACTGACACGGGTTAAAGTGTGAGCTGACAAACATTTTAGAAACAGAACATGTATTGTGCGGACGACATATAAAACGACCCGCTCCCCGTATAGTGAAATTTGCCTTTAAAATCTAACACTATAATGGGCTAGATATCTATACTAATATAATACATCTGAAGAGTATGTTTGTTTGTTGTTGAACTAATAGTCCGAATCGAAAAAATGTTTTTGTGTTGGTTAGACCATTTAACGAGAAATGATTTTTTGGCCGTTAAACCAGTCTGACAGGTAGGAGGCTAAGAAACAGAGAATGTGAAAAAAAAGGGAAAAAATATTCATCTCTGTGGGTTTCCGTTGCGTGTTTTATGAAAATTGATCAAGATACATAAAACTTATGTATATGATAATTATTCCTATTATAACAATTAAAAAATAAAACGAAATTATAAAAAAGATTAACTTTGCAAGAACGACCGGCCGCGGACAATGTAGTGGGTAACATATAACATTGATAAAGATAAGGTTTAAAAAAGGAAAATTTAGATGCCCAAAATCACAATTCTACGCGGACGAAGTAGCTCGGCTAGTGAGCAATATGTTCCATTTTCTATTGTTGTTTATTTATGCTCTTTTAAATAAAATTAGCGTTATGACTGATTCTGTTCAATTACATTCACAGCTTCTTATAAATTTTGTGACAGACGCAAGTCGCGATTTTACCGTGTGCTCACAAAAAGGGACCCCTCAAGCATGTTTTAAAACTTCTTTACATCTGTGTTTAATTTATATCCTCAAAACAACTCTTATCTTCCAACTGAAAAGTTGTGTGCTTATATCTGTATATGGTAATTTTTATTTGTAATCTATTTATTATTAAGTGATGGTCAACTATGCAAACACGAAATGGTTGGATTTGTAGTAGTTCACAAAATGGTCAACTGTCGAGTTTTGATTATCGATTTGACTTTTTTCTTATTTGTTCTATAGCGATAAAAACCAGACGGTCACAACCAGATGGTTACCGAAGCTACTATAGGATCACATCAGTTCTAGTGTTTGTGTGTTTAGTTACGGAGAGATATCGCAAGACACAAAAGAACTTGCGTCAAGAAATTAAGTAACAAATACGTCATGATGAAGTAGAAAATCTTACGACAGTCTTAAGGTTAACATTAACTTATAAATAATAAGAATCCAAAAAACCTATGATATAAGAAAACAATGTATAAATAATATGTAGTTTTATGTAGGTAACTACTACTACTACTCCTTCTGGTCAACTTAGAAACGTTGGTGTTCATTGGTAAATAAAGAAATTTAATAATTTTCTATATGAAAAAACGTACTAGTTCCTTTGCTTAGAACATCTAAATGATGTACATATACATATATATAAATATTTAAGTTTGTATCGGATATTATTATGAAGAAGTGATTTACTTTGCAAGTTTTCCGATAAAATATGTTTTCACAGATACCCAGGACCCGAGCCACCTTCGCAAGATAAGCGACCTGTATTGCAGTCAAGAAAACTCACAAAACGAATCAAGTTGAAAATCTTTGGCATGAAATCTGTACTTTCTGCTATATGGGTGAATATACGCTATTTGAGTTTTTTGTGTCCCAGAAGGAAATTTGGTCTGTTTCATTCAATATTTAAAATTTATGTATTTGACACTATTTTAAAATTAGTAATGACAGAGGCCAGAAGATATTCCTATTTTTTTTTTTCAGTTTTATACGTGCCAGAAGAAAATACATTACCAGAGAACTGACATCGCTCATAGAGTAGTATCAAATTAAACTAAAGAAGTGAAATAACCTTAATTATTATGAACTAAGCAAGGAATTTGATATGACAGGTTTTAGATGAGCACACATTACAGGACCATTGTGGTGACTCATTTCGTTTCTCCCTTGGTATACAAAACCAAAATATGCAAACTATTTTGTGTTCGTGACCCCACCAAAATGGAATGATACACTTCTGAAGAATATTTTGTATTATACTTTCCTGAAAAGTCCATTAAGTCACAACATTTTTATCAGTTCAGTTGCCTTTTCGACGTTATATTGTTTGATATTGACGGACTATATTTGCTCCATGCATCTTCAAGTTTCATCACTTTGTCTTTTGGAGTAATATCTCATATGATTATGGTATGTATATTTTCAAATTCTGCGTTTTTCAGTTTTCGAATCGAAAATGTTCAATACATTGTTTTGAAAAATATTTGGTGAAAACAGAATTATTGAACTCATAATAATATGTGTCTTTTGCAGTTAAGATATTCACACATAAAATAGTTTTAATTGTATTGTATTGGCAGCAACATCAACAATTAAGCATAGCTTGATGTTAGCTTGAAAAACTCTTAATGTTTATGAGTTTTAGGGAGGCCAAAATTCCATAACTTAGCGATACAATTCAAAATAGCTGTAGGCGACAAAAAGCGTGTAACTTAACTTTATATTTTTGACTGACCTCAATGTATGTGATTCAATACTCTCATTATATTTTCTGATAGCCTTTTGTTGTCAGGAATATCATCTATGCTCTTAATGTGTCGCTGTATTATTAGTTCTGTATTACTAGTTGTATATTATTTTATCTTTTTTTAACTAAGTAAGCTCTTTTCATCACGATCCGATAAAACCTTTTTTAATATTTTCGTAGCGTAATATTTCAGCTTAGAGCTTTTTTTTGTAATCACTTCTTCCTTGTTTACTTTTTTTTAACATTCACCATGATGTTAGACTATGTTACTATATCTAGAATAAATCAAATTTAACCTTAACGTATTAAATAAAATGTTATTTTGTCACTTCTCTGGTGATCGTGTATTTATGGCATGAAAAGTGCCAGAGAAACAACATCATTCCCTTAACTCGCTACAGTTCTATGTAATTCATGACTTCTGGACACAATAAACATTGCATGGACTAATATACAAATTGATAACGATAAAACTCAGAAAACTGTTCTTACCAAAGGAAATACTCCAACTACTGGCACAAACACGGTTTCCGAAGTTCAATTGCTATCTGTCGACATTTTGTTTGAATTTTCCTCAAAAACATAAGCTTCCTTCTAACTTCACACTAACGTACGCGCGTAGTTAAAGGTCATAACATATGGTGGGCATTTTTTATCTAAATTTTACTTTATTGAGTTGTGCCAAATGAAGTGACGATATTGTAATATAATACGCGAAAAAGTTATTTCATTTTATATTAATCCTTTTTTTATACAGTTTATTTTAATAAAATATGTTGCATTGTTTATAATAGCATACGATCATTAAAAAATAAAACATAATTAAATACGTTTTAACATTATTTTTTACATAAAACAGAAGGAAGGCCAGAGGACTATACATTTCTAACGTTTTTAAACTAAAAATTCCATAAATTGACTAATTATCATAATAAGATTTTGTGTCCCAAATAGAGGCAATATTATTTATTATTTAAACACAAAGAAACAAAAATACAATAAATTTAAGACGCGTTTTTCCTACGGACCATTGAAATCCAAATAGCGTATATTGACCCATATATGTATGAATATGAAACATCAAAAGGACACGAAAGACATCTCTAGAAGGCTCCAACTCTTTACAAGCCTCTGCCGAATTCCTAACATCAACTGGCCAAAAAAGATGTAATGCTGAAAGGGGAATTGGATTGGCCGCACCTTCCATAGATATTCCCTATACCGGAAGCTTGATTGGAACCCACAAGGAGAGCGCACGCGTGGCGTATGATTGAGAACTGGGGAAAATACCTAAGCTTCCCGTTATAAAAATCACTCTGCTTCGGCTACGGAACATAGGATATTAAGCCAACTTATATGTATAATAAAACCGAATATTTCATCTAGTACGGCACCGTAAGTATAATTAACTAGTGATTTTGTGAGAGCCGCACCAAAGGGAAATATTATAAAATATTTATTAAAAAATATATATTATTTTTTATAACAAAAATGTATTACTTTGTGCGAAGTAAAGTTATTTTTTTATTTTACTATTCGATGTCAGAAATTCTTTTGTTTAATATGATTTTTGCAACGTTGTTCCGTTATCTTTCGCTAAGCTGCTTATATATGCGGCTCAAGTTCTAAAACTATAAGGTTTTATGATTACAATGGATAAATGGTAAACTTTAAATCTTCTTATATATATTTGAAAATATGCACTAATTAAAAAACGACCGACATAACCTATTAGCTCACGAACAAAATCGACTCGAGTGTTTTCCTTGAACGCTTCAATAGGTTTTAGAAAAAGTAGTCAAAATGTCCCTATTTCGCCCACGATCGAGACTTATTCGAGGGTCCTCCTTAGTCTACTCATGATAGATAATAAATACATTTATCTCAAAAAATAATCAAAAACGGTTATTTTTACTCTTTTTTATCAGCTATCATTTATTTACTTTATATTACTTTGTATCTATTCTCAAAAACCGGTCGAGCTTAATGAAAACGTCGACCAAGCTAAGTACTCGTGCATTTTAGATTTCCAGGAAAAACTTTAGATGACAGTAAAACATTTTTTTAAAGACACTGGACTCGGTTTCGCATAAATTTAGAGACAATTTCGGCATAATTTTAGATTTATGGTTACCCAGAAAAGGAAGGAACTGCTCCGTTATCTATACAAATATATATATGTAACACGATAAGTTTATATGTTTGTGTGTTCGTAATTCGTAATTATTCAATGAAATCACAAACTACTGTTCTGAATTTAAAAATTCTTTCACTTTCACAATAAGAAAGGTACATTCACCAAGAGTAAAATAAGCTATTTTTATTGATAGATTAAAGATCATTTTTCAACTTTCGTAAAATAGCCCAAGGTGTATAAAATATCTGTAGGTAGAACTGCAATACAATTTTTTTTATATTAATAAAAGAAAAAGATATTTTCAACTAACTGTTCATTTTTTTAATTTCCGATTAATTCCGATACCTACCATTTTAGTGATTAGAATAATAAAACAACTTAGCTAAAATGAAGAAATCACTAATAAAAACACCAAAATTCCGAAAACCATGAATAAGTTTATTATTCATGTTTTTGTTCATGGGTTATGAATTTTTTTTAAGTTTAAATGCGCCATAACTTAAAAATGCTTATGTGAGGGATAAGGCCCCCCTGGAACCCCTTAAAGGATCTATGTCGACTTAACCTGTATATAGTTATCAATCTTTCTAACTGAAGCAATGTACGTGACGTATATATTATTATTATTATTTCAAAATACTTTGTGTTATTTTTTTTACTTCACTCCTTATATTGCAATTTGACTTATTTAAATTGCAGTTGATGATTATAAATATAGGTTTTCATATTCTAGAAATAATTAATTTGGCAAACGGATGTTTTTCACGATAAAAAGGTTATTTTCAAGATCCCATTTAGTGAAACGATATGTGTAAATTATAATCGTAAAATTATTTCGAAGCACACATATTTTAACAAAGCTTTGCCTCTAAATTATAAGCAAGTCTCATTCAGTAGCAATTACTCGTTTACCAAACTAACCCACCGTTTCTAAACTTAGTTCAGAGTAGTTAGTACCTTTAAAAATTGTTTTCTTTTATGTTTATTGATAACAAAGAAAAAAAAACAGGTTAGAAGTTAACTCTTATGTTAAATATAAGTAGATTAAAATATGGGCCTTAAAAATATGTGGGTCATTCTACAAAAATATTACAACTCGATGTTCGCGACATACTTAATACAGCATAATTAGCAATATTTTACTATACATTTGGTACGTAACACAGCTCGCAACCTGTTTCATTCATTACCCATATTTTAACAAACAAGTTCATGTCAATTTTATTTGAAATCTCTTATAAAGACCCCAAAATAACAGTTCGCTAACATTAACAATATTCTTTATTTATTTGAACAGCTATCTAGTTTTTTTGTACATATTAATACCAATAATAGATTGTAGTTATATTTAAAAACTTATTATTGATTTTCTTAATGTGAATGCACGGGGAATATAATCTAGATACTTTCAAAGTACGATACAAAGTTATCCGTCGACCACAGTCGAGACCACTGAGCGACAGCAATTTTCTGATTACGTGCAATTTCAGCAATTCTTTGGGAAACACGCGCTATTCCAGTCACTTAGTCATGCCCTAGGTGAGTATTTTTCTACTTTATGATAAGAAATTGATGATAAGGAAACCATATTTACATGTAGGTACATCTTATTTGGTACATCACATCGAATAGCTTCAAATATAAGTTAACCAGCATTTTTCTTACGTTATTCTTGTTGGCTCTAGCTTTTAAATGTATTAAGGAGTGACGGATTTAGTTAGGGAATGACGTTAAATATATTGTAGTATTAAAAAATATCTAAAACAAACGTAGAAACTTGATGTAAGACAACGGTAAAGTAATAAAGGGTTTAATGTTATTTATATATTTATAGTATTACTATTTAGTTATAGTACTAGTATTATATATATATATATATATATATATATATATATATATATATATATATATATATATACTAGTACTATAACTAAATAGTATATATATATAATGATTAATAAAATGCATAATCCTTAATTTTACGATTGGCTTTTTAATTTTGAGGTTAGACAACGAAAAGATAAATGAGATAAAGGTTTTACTGTTCGTACTTATAACAAACGAACCAAAATTTTCTAAAGAGGAAATACTGAGTAAGAAATAGTCACCGAAAAGGCTCGTTTGGAAAAAAAATAAGAAAGGCCATCAAGTGATTCTGGCAGAGTATAAAGAAAAACTAAATATTTCAAAAATAATAAGAAGGGATAACGTAATCTATTGAGAATATGTCCCAACGCCACGGAAAATTCAGAAAACAGCAGAGGAAGTATTTAAACAATAACATTAGAAATTGTTGTGAAATTATGTAGCTCAGAATATGCCAACTACTTACATCTAAAAAAAGAAAAAGAGACACGTCCATGGGATTAAAAAAGTGGATTTATTAGCTGAAAATGTTTATTAATGCATTTTTTTTTAGATTATGAATTAATATTAAAAACTATTTATAAATATAATGTTTAATTCGCGACTACTCAAAAAGAACACGAAGCTCACAATGTATAAATCCTTGCTGCGGCCTGTCCCTACGTACCTACGCCTCTGAAACCTGGGCATTAAGCAAAAGAGACGAACGAGCATTCCGAATTTTCGAGCGGAAGATAGTCAGAAGAATCTTTGGCCTCGTCTGCGTTGACGATGTTTGGCGCGTATGATACACTCGGCGTCAAAAAAATCGCACCTTTTGAAATTTTGACTTCAAGCGAATAATATACTCTTAACTTATTTATTGTAACGCCAAATCAACCAATTCATTAAAAGCAACAGACTTAAACAGCCGAGACATGTACACAGAACGAAAAACTTGCATTACTAATTAATAATGTATTCTATACTAATATATAACTGATATATAAAGATGAAGAGTTAGTTTGTTTGAAAGCGCTTATCTCAAGAACTACCGGTTTGAATTGAATAAATATTTTTGAGTTGGTTAGAGCATTTATCGAGAAAGGCTAAAAAACATATCGCTGTGACTAATAGAATTAGAATAGAAAAATTATTCTTCCTTGGAGGTTTCCATTGCGTACGCTGCAAAAACGGTTCAAGATACCCAAAAAATATGTGTGAAAGAATTATTTCTCTTTAAATGATCTAAAAAAAAGTCCGTGACGTTATATGTCTATCTTTTAAGATTAACTTGTAAGAACGACGGGAAGGGACGCGACTGATGTCCTAGGTAACAGTTTAAGTTTATAAGGATAAAGGGGTTTGCAAAATGACCTACTAAGCAAATAGCTAAAGATTATTCCAATATTTCAGTTTAAGGATCCCATAATTTGATTACTAATTTTGTAAAAAAAGTATTAATGAACTATTTTTGATTTATATTTATTTTTAAAAATATAAATGAGATTTCAAACGGATAGACAACTTATTTTATAACAAAATCATTATGGTTTATCCCCTGTCCACCAAAATTGAAAAACTCAAAATTTCTTCTAAAGCGTATGAAGCTGTTCCTTTAAGATAAGCCGTTATATATAATATTTATTACGCAAGCCGTGATTTATATATTAATCACTCTATTATCCGAAACCGCATTAGAAAGGTTGAGGACAAAAAGCACCAAAAGTTGCAGATTTTTGTAGAATGATGCGTGAACGAGACGGTTAATTAAATAAAAATGTTTCTTCTTGTCTACAGACGACAGATTCTGACTTGATTGGTTTATGTTTAATGAATACGTTTCATTTCATACAATATTATAAAGTCTTTTCTTATAAACTAAAATGGATTTAAAACATTCTGAACATATATGTAAATTTATATTGGGAATACTTTTTTCAGACCCCACGCGTGACTTCAAGGTCAATTGTTGTTTAATTAAGTGTATTATGTAAAAAATATTTTTTTATTTATACCGGGAAAACGATGGAGCTGAAGCTATCGAGTACACGCTGGGGGCTAGAGCCAAAAGGCTTATAAAGAAAGCGCAAGTTTGCACGTTGAAATAAAATTAACATAATTATAATTGTGTTAAATATATGTAACAAAGTTAAACTTGTGCTAAAGTAATGATAATGTAACAATATTTTATGTAAAGGACACATTAGTAACTGATAAAAGTAGGGTCGAAGATGGCCATAAGGGAGAGATGGCCCACTAAAATATTTCATAGAAAAATTGGCTAGATGCCACTAGTTAAAGTTCACTTTGCTCTGAGTCGTGCGTGATGAGAGCAAGGGTACGTGCAGTTATTTGGCGGGAAAAATTATAGAAGTAAGTAAAACAACTCTTTATTTAGTGGTATTTGGTCAAGTATAAATATTTTTTAGAGAGTTCATGTGTTAAGTGGTTCTGATATAAGATTCGTATAACAGTGGTTATTTTAGGCTTTGTTTGTATATATGATTGTAAATATTTATTACTTGTGTCATGGTAAAAAAAGGAATTGTGTGAATTTTTACGGGCCGGTTTCGCTGACCCTTTGGTGGTAACTTCAGCTCCATGGGAGATGTCCTTAGAGCCTTAGCTCTAAACAAAATACTAGTTATTATAAAAAAACACAAACAACATTAAATTTTACTATTTAGACAACATTGTATAATTGAATTATTGTTATTATCAAAGCAGGCACACACTTTTGCGTCGGCCATTCATCGAGTAAAATGATTGGAACGTAATGTCCCGAAGCATTCTTGATGAGTCATGGCCATTTTGCAATCACAAGAAAGACGCCATTCTCATTTTGAACGGGGATTATGTTCACCTTGATACTTTATTAGATTTTCGAAGCGAAACACGCACTACGAGGTAAAACTTGTGACTTTGTAAATAGAGAAATCCAACGTCTTAATTTTTTTATTATTACTTTATATAATTTTGCACTTTGAACATAATTATTTAGATGATTCGTCTTAGTTTCCGAGGTACAATTCAGTACATAATACAGTATTATTCAAATAAACCAAAGAATAGAGCTACCGTTTTAGTAACAGCGCTGAATGTAAAAGTACGGCCTAAAATTTTAATTTTACATTTCATTAAGAAATATGATGTATATAGTAAAATATTGTTTGCCCTTGTGGGGCATTGGGCGAATACATTTTTGTGTCTCTTTCACTGATCGGTTTTATTTGTAGGCAAGTAATTGATTAGACACATCAGTGCCCTATTACTAAATAGCGAATTGATTAATTTGTTTCTAGATTTTATAAGGGTATAAAGATGATGTTTTAGAATTTACACGAAATGTTAAATTCTCTTAGTACATAGATAGACCACGTAAAAATCGAATTATTAACTTGGTGCATACATAAATCAATTTGGGACCGCCGCCAGCCACAATTCAATGCAATCCTCTGATAGCAGTAGTACAAATCCAATTTCACTGCACTCCATCACAAAGATGCACATACGAAGGGACGCACTAACACAACATCATGATGTCACTACACTATGTAATCACTGTTTTTGCAATTTCCCACTGCAATCCAAGGTTATCACTGCAATCCTTTGCCGTAGTGGAAGTGGTGGCGTTGGCGGCGGCGGCGGCACCAATATTTGTGCATCCGCTAATACTACGGTCATGCTAAGGACGAGTAACTGGAGGACATAATCCGAACACTGCAAGCACGAAGCGGACTTTTGTGTACCATTCATAAATACGGGACTGTTAGTCAGCTGACATATGCATAACGACTAGCGACGTCCGCCGTCTCCAGGCGGCGTGGTTACCATCTGCTTGCATCATGCGATTTCCCAGTAGAATATTGTTCAATCCCCTTAATTTGTCTTGATACCGGAGAAGATCATTTGGAAATTATGACTTGGAAAATAGCTTTTTACAGTGCTCACTCATAGCTCAGACCACTATTTAGCATGCGTAAAGGATATCTTTTATAAAAGTAAAAAAAATATCGATATTTAATCGTATAATAACGTAGTAATTTCTTAATGTAAAGGCTGTTCGCTTCTCCAATTATTGTTATTTAAAACTAGTGAGAAGCTATAGGTCTACGTATGCTAAGCAGATTTGTTAAATAAATAGCCATCTTCTCTGATATCACGGCAACAGTACTATACATTAAACTAAAGTACAAGATAAAAAATAGAAGCGCTTATCGATTGAGTGACACCGGCAGATGGTGATATGTAGCTTAAAGCGATACTCACGAGAGATGGTATCGCGTGGTGGAGGCCGGCGTCGTGGAATTCACGGAGGATGATGAACCTGAGTAACCAGAGCCGGCAGGTGAGGAGCCGGCGGATGGAGCCCCCGCAGCCGTCGGTATCGCGGCCGGTTCGTAATACTCCGTGGTGAGAGTTCGTTCGTCCAGCACGTGCTCGATGTTATGCGCCTTCGACGCGGACTTGATGTCCATAAAGGCAACAGTGGCACACACACCGCTATTAGAACCCCCACTGGCACCCGTGCTCGCGCCCTCCATTCGACCCAATAACTTGACATTCTGGACTCGGCCATAGCTGCAAAAATATTATTCTTGTAACACCTTCTTGTAAAACTTTGGAAAATATCAATTTATCGTTCTTATAAGTGAAAATGTTATCGTAACTATTAGATATGTTGGCCTTCTTTTATTCTTAATAAATTGTTTCTCAGTCTGTGATTCAGCATAAGCCCCATGTCTCTTAAACGGTAAGACAACCTTCTATATAACTTTCATTAATGGAATATAACAGGAAATATTATGGGAAAGTAAAAAAGCTTTTGTGTACGTTGTGTTGACACTATCATTTTTCTTCTTAATCTAGCGCGATCAACACTTAGGATGGGTTTAATATAAATTTAAGTTTTAACTTTGATCGACGTACTACTGATGTAAAAACTTAGCAATACGTTTAATCTATAGAGATATTAAAAACTTGTTAGAATCATACTTCGTTAAATACCTAGTAGAGGTATCAATTTTTAAATCACACAATTGTGTATTTCAGATACGTGAATAAAATTCCGTCAATTTTCCGCGAGTAAAAGTAGGACCGTTTCCAGGTATATTCAAGAATGATTAAGGTTTTGTGCTTCTTTAAAAATATGTCTTTTGTCGTTCTTTAAAAATATGTCTTATAACTATTTTTTTACGGACCAATATGAAAGAATTAATCTAAATACTTAAAGACTGCTTATTTGTTATAACAGTATTATATGGTAGTAAACATCAGGATATAACGCGATTAGTACTGGTAAATTATGTATGTATTTGAAAATGTATAATCAATGATGATATTATATTTAAAGGGGTTAGGCAACTGGAGGAGCCTACGTAAGCTGTGAGCGTGAGGTCGCTTCGCTATAAACTATAGGCACCTTCTACTTTTTGATTGTCAACTCGTGACTTGACAGTCGAACTGTAGTGTTCACAGCAAAATTACAATAAAGAGCGCCGTTGCCGCTCAGAACGCGTTTATCTTCTGGCATCGTGCGCCGTTGCCTATTCCTCGAACTCGTTTAGTCGGTTTTTTATTTATTGTTGAGCATAATATTTTTTAGCCGTACAATGTTTCAAATTTTCAAACTCGTTCTATTAGTTACCTTTTTTTAAATTGATATATGGATCATAATATTGTTGATGCCGCAATTTAAAAAAGACAAGTGAGTACTTAAGTAGGTACATAGATTCAGAAAAGATAAATTCTCGTTTTTTAAATTTGCTATAGATAATATTCCCTTCTGGATATAAAAAGTTCTAGGCAAATGTTGCATTTTATATTAAATTTTTAAAATCTATTATAAATGCGAATTACGCACACAAAAATACATGAATAATAACGAAATCTAACTACAAAAATGTACAAGTCACTAGCAAAAGTAGCGATACCGCGATGTACCATAGAATGATTAAATCGGTCGATGTCTAGAGCGACGTTGCCGAGTTTACAACATGGCCGCGCCCGTCGAGCCCGTTTCCGTGTGAAACCAACTCAATGCGTCTGTGCCTGTGTGAAGTGCGCCTGTCCATGTGATGATAATAATAATAAAGGCGCTGGTAGAAGTGCGACAACGACCGGCTCGGCCCGGTCGCGACGGCACGAAACGTATCGAACGGCAGGATGCGGAGAAAGAGCGGGGGGAGGGAGCAGGCTCAATGACGTCAGTCTACTTTCTGAATAAAATATTATGTATACAATACCATTATGGCCCTATAGTCTGTTTATGTTATTATATTAAATGGTACCGATTCGTTTAACAAATTTAAATATTGTGCAATACCTGAATTCTAGCTGTTTTGATCACGTTTATTTGTTTTTGGCAGTCTGTATTAATACAAAAAATGGTATCTTCTATACACGTTGCATACTGAGAACTACTACGATACGAACTACATTATATGTTCCCTGCGGATGTTATGACGTTATCAAATAGTAGAAATATCAAAGTCATAAAAATCATGAAATATCGTTAGATACAAAAATGAGATATAAATAGTGTGAATCAATGAGAAGGTATATTTTATATGATTATGAGGAATGCCGCGTACCTACCTATTTAAGATTATCGAGCTATATAATATGAATATACGATCGTGATTAATAATTGAGTCTTAAGGTATGTTTGTTGTTATGTTAACGACTTTTTTAAATAATATAACATCGGCACTGACACACACACAGATGTCGCATGTATCTAAAGGCATACCTACCTTTTTATATTAGTAACAGATAATAACGAACCATATAGAGTAAAATGTACATCTTTAAATTATAACCTACACTGCAAAGCATTGTAAGTATTCTACACGTCCTAACTAGATCGCGTTATTCTTAATCTTAAAAAAAAACAATACCACCCGGGGTCGCATTTAAGTTTTTTACTAAATCAAATATTCAACATAAAAGACGTATATACAATATCCAAAAGCGGTTATATAACAGCTAAAGGGACGAGTTAATTATATAATAGTAGAATAACAACCTGCTCAGTTCATTGACCTCTCAAGTAAAAAATTGTAAGTTTGATAACAAGTATTCCAACTTTCACCAAGAAAACGCTGTGTGTGGGTGGGTGCTTGTACCCGTGAAATTATTTCGGTTTTCAAAATGGCCGCGGTGTAGTAATTAATTTTATTATAAGTGGAATACATGCCTAGGGGTAACATTCTACAGTATTTAAAGAGAGAAACTGTACAACAGTTTTTATGTTTGTTTATCTTTAAAACTAAGCCTTTTTCCACTAATATGCAAAGGACGCGTGTTATAGAAGAATTTAAAGCGTTTCTATTTGTTAATCTATATACTAATATAAAAAGCTAAAGAGTTTGTTTGTTTGTTTGAACGCGCGAAACTCAGGAACTACGGGTTCAAAGTGCAAAATTATTTTTGTGTTGATTAGAGCATTTAACGAGAAAGGCTATAAAGGCTATAAAACATTTGCTGTGACTAATAGAAGCGAAGATACAGTTGGAAATGTGAACAAAACGGGGGAAATCTCTGTGGGGTTTCAGATGCGTACGCTGCGAAAACGGTTCAAGATACCTAAAAAATGTGTATAAAAGAATGATTCCTCCTTAAATGATCTAAGAAAAAGTCCGCGACGCTATATGTCTATCTTTTAAAATGAACTTACAATGAACGACGGGAAGGGATGCGTTAGCGGTCGTGGCTAACACCTTAAGTTTACAAAGATGACGGGGTTTGTAAAAACTAATTTGGATGCCCAAAATAACGATTCTTGCCGACAAAGACGCTGGCACAGCTAGTTTATTAATATGCTACGAAAACTTACACCGTGAAGAAACATCAATATACCATTATTGTTCATTTAACTAGGTGACCCGGCAAACGTTGTTTTGTCATAAATTATTTTGGTAATAACAATGTTTTGGTAGATCATAAAAAATAACTTAATATTGTGAGTGCGTGAGTATTTACATCCATGTAAAAGAAGCAGGGACAGCTATGATTGATACAAATACAAAAGGTTAAAAACTAAAAATTTACATTGATCTCCAATATAAAAAAATATCCTGCAACAGTTGCAACGAACTCACTCAAAACGGTTAAACTGATATGAATAAAATTTTGTATACATTTACCTACATTCACTAGGCGCTCTTTAGTTTCGGAGGCCAAGACCCATTTTGGATCGCTGGACATTCATTAGGCTCGAAAATAGGTTCTACATATTTAATATTAATAAGTGCATTTGTTAAAATATGATTTAAAAGTCGAAAATAAATTGAATAAATTTTCGACTCGGGCAGGACATAAACCGGCATCGTCAGCGTTCCGTGCTGTTGCTCTACCAATTGAGCTACCGAAAAAAATTTCAATTTATTTCCGATTTTTAAATTATATAGTGCCTTCATGTACAATAACATGTAAAAATAATAAAGTTTTTAAACATAAAAATAAATAATTTAAAGGACCCTGTGCCAGGAGCATTCCATATATTAGATAAAAATCCTAACAAAGATTAAATCACCACTAGATATATTTATACGGGTTTTTAGCGACGTATATATGGATTTTATACACGTAGCTAGCTCATAAAACAACTTATTGGCTTGGCTGAACAGATTAAAATATACAACGGCCACAAGGTGCATTTGCCACTATTGTAGAGTATTGATTTAGTATAATAAGTCTGTAGATATAATTAGTGTAGCACTGCGGCCAGTGACATCAGCAGCGAGGATTTGAAACGGCAACCGATTTGCGCACGTTATAAGGGGGACGCGGTAGGGTTTCCTAGCTATGGCCGGGGTACCGTGCGCAGGTCGATAAAGCAAGTTGGGGTGCCGGGGTGGAGCCACAGTGTACGGGGTGGTATTCGCTGTCACCGCGCAAAAGTTGCATAATAAACTTACTGTAATCTAACTACTGCAATTCATACGCACTTTATTTTTATATAAATTTTATTAAACCGTATGGTATTTTATAATTCAGGTAGATAAATAATGTAAGCTTTTTTGTTACGTATTAAACTAAACGCAAAGATTTATCTTTTTTACAAACATTTTACGCGAGTTGCAAAAATTCATGTAGATATGAAGGCTGCTTTTCAATAAGGAAGAAAAAAATGGCGAAAATGAATGAAACTATTATTTGTATAAGAATTATGAAAACAATTTTCGGTCACTCTGCTCTTGTAGATATTTTATTTTTAGACTATGAAAATATAAAAAACTCAAGTTATAAAAATTTCAGTTAGGTTACTTTTACTTTGCCTCCAGCGGCCTCATATTATCTCCTAATAAAAAAGGAGAATAATTTTGACGCAAATAAGAATTATTGGTCTCTTCTTATATAAGGTGATTAAAAGAATAAAGTTGTTTAAAATTGAATATTCTCGGGCGGTAACAGCCGGGGTAAGCTAGCTTTAGGTACTTTAAATTTTGCGTTTACATTTCTTCTCATAAATGTCGACATCAATAAGGATATTTATGAAAAATTTTTAATCAGGTAAAATATAAAGATGCATAAATAGCTGAACTAACACTACGTACAATAAATACGTAGTAAGTATCGAGAGCCAAGTGAGACTAGACCCGAGTCGAATCATCCGACGTGCGACGTTGCCGCGCTTCGCGTCACTGGGCGCCATCGTGCAACAGCCAACACAGCTAGCTACATTTTATGAATACGAAGTCTCAACTCTCAACCTCTAGAGCTCAGATAATTGCCGTAAAGAAATAATCTTGTTAATTGCGTTGCACTTTAGAAAGAAGTATTACAATTAACTTGGTGTAATAAACACCATAAACATAAACATCCTATTTAATAAGTAACTTTTGAAATAAGACGCATAAACAGCTATTATACCTATGTACTTAAACTTCCACCTGAACGTTAACTTCCAAAGTAACAATAATCCTTAAAGCACGTTGACCCAAGAGGAAAACAATAAAATTAACAACATTGTTGTTGGTTTGCAAAACAATAATAATAAAGTGAATGACATAGGGAGTCCAAAAACATCATTATGTCAAAGATAATAAGTTAATAGCAATTATAAATATGTTGCGTAATAGTAATTAGCGAAAGCTACCGTTCCAGATCATCTTTAAAATCAGGCGATTATTAACGTTTGTTAAGGCATTAAATAGTCGTTTAGTATTTTTTTAAAGTTGTTAATTGCCCTTATTTTATAATTCAAACGTGATGTAAATCTAATCATCACTTATCTCAGTAATTTATATTCAATTGGCACAGGAAAATAGGCAATGTTGATACGAAATAAATTAACACGTAATGACAATTTACACTTTTTGACTTACGTGAGAGGGAGTGGGTAAAGTATTAGGGCAGCTAAATTACTCATTTATTAATAATCCTAAGGAAATTTTTAAAGCAAACACCTTGGCAAAATATAATTTATGGCCTATTTAACACTGGGGAGCTGACTGATGAGTTTGCCAATCGAAGTCACGATTGAATAAATCAATAGAGGCGAAATTGATAATACTGCTTTTCTCAATTGCCTATATCAGTAAGTACTTAAAAAACAGAAAACGATTTAAAATAAAATTCGTAGGTACTAACTTACATAGTCGCGGTAGTAAATTAAAGGAGTTCTGGTAAGAAAGCGATAAAATGTTTGCTTTGGTTTTCATAAAACACTTTAAACGCGATATATTTTAGTTAAACTCGTGTCAAGATTATTTTTGTCTCCCCGTGAACACGGCTGCTGCAAAGTATCCGAAGAGTTGGGCCGTAGTTAAAAATAATTTTCATACAAGTTTAACTAATATATATCGCGTTTTAAACTGTTAAAGTGTTTTAATTGAATGTGAAGTGCTCGCGTAAAGTACAGACAGTATGGAATTTCATAGGTGTATGATGATTATGCGCAGTTCATTTTGTACGCACTCACAAATTCTTCAGACTTTTAGGAATAGGATTATTTGCAGATAACATAAATAGGTAAGTTTGGTTAGATAAATATATTAGACGGAAATAGGGCATAAACGGAAAGTTATGCACATACATAAAATTTATGAAAAAGCGAAAGTTCAATAACCCTAAATTAATAATTCGTAGGTATTTGTATTTCGCTCACGACGGCTTGACGGCTACCTACGCTTTTTTAGAGCGCGACATTGCCAACATTTGAGTAACCAACATTTTAAATTGAATGGTAACTGATTAAAGTGGATACAATATTTATGCAGTTCACGTCTTATAATAACTGCTAAAATATTAAGTTGCAATATATCAGGCACGGCAACAATTTCCTTATTATTATTACATTTATGTAAATATTTAACTGGGTGACTTTAGATTAGTAGATTTTCAACGTAAACCTTACACGATTGTAAACGGTAGGATATTCTAATTTCTAACTGAGTATGCAATACCGAGTGAACAGTCAAACCATTAATCGATCCTTAGGATTACTAGGGGTGAAATATAAAAAGCTATATTGTATATATCATTATATTTACCTGTAACAAGTATAAGTGTAGTAATTCTGTCAGATATTTTTACCATTTAACACGTCAATCTTTAAGATGTTGCAAATTTATGATTCGGTATAATTTAATAACCAAACTACATTCTGAAGGCGCAGATTTTATAAGTGCATGTCTGTATGTGTAGGTAGTTGTTGATATAGTAGTCGTACGTGTGGGTAGCTCGGACTACCCACGTGTCATACCCAAAAATTAGCTCCGCAAAATCATGATTCCTCTTTTAACGATCTAGAAAAAGACCGCGACGCTTTATGTCTACCTTTTAAGATGAACGTGCAAGGAAGACGTAAAGGAACGCGATCGACGTCGTGGGTAACAGGTTATAAAGATGAAAGGGTTTTCAAAAACGAATTTGGATGCCCAAAATAACTATTTTCGCGGACGAAGTCGCTGACACAGCTAGTATTAAGAATATAATTGAATCTATACGTACTCTTAACGTAAATACAAACATTCAGAGTACGATTTTATTGTATTACATGTGACATCGAGACTAGACTACAAAATACGAGTTAACGCACGAGGCGTGACAGCAAAATTTTTAAGGATACGTAAATTATTAATAGCTGAAAATATTGAACTTGTTTATTCCATTTCACTTAGAATTTGTGTTGTCATACAGCTATGATCATAGAAAAGTAGCGAACGTATACACCCAAGTCCATCACGTTGCAAATATATAGAAGCTATCAATTAGCATACACACGTAAAATTTAAGGTTATTGACGTGGTACAATACCTCGTGATGCAATGCAGGTTGCACGTAAAATATTATGGCGGGAAAAAAAAATTTCATTTTCTACTAGGTATATTGGGGAAATATATATTCTTATATATTCTCTATACCTATTAAAACTCCCCTTAATGTGCTTTTTTAAAGTGACCAGTAGCAGTCTAATAATATAACATCTTATTCAGCTCTTAAATTCAGCTTTGCAGTGTTGTTAGCATATAAATAAAAAAAAATATGAACGCTATGAAGACTTCAAGGCCATCACTTTTAACTACAGCATTCGAAACTTATCATAATTACCTTAGGAATCGTAACTTTCTTATGACAGTGACTTAATATAGAGGAGGACAGGCTACTGTTATTTAAATGTATAGCAAATTAAATAATTATCCTTGAACGACTACATAAATCTTACTACATTATAGGTACTGAATAAAAACTAACAGAAAAACCGTACAATCAACGTCAAAATAATATTTGTCATATGTATATAATTTATCAATAATAAGATCTTCCGGGCCTGGAATAAAGTCGAACATATTAAAAAAATATAGAACCTAATTGATGAATGAAAAAACAAGAATATTCCATAATGAGTAATAAAGTTATTTGCCTTAAAGATTCTCATAACATATTAAGTAGTACGAACTTAGCCTGATTACGCTTAATTTAATTAAGAATTATTTTTTCAATACTTTAAAAACCTGTAACCAGTGTTTATCGTCGTCGTTACCCCCTCTCCGCTTTCGCCTAAAAGCATTATGATGACTGTCGATTGAGCGTATTGAGACTTGTGACGCATTTTTTCCCGATGTTTAATTCATTGTATTTAGATTGAGCCGCTAATAGTTCAGTTAGCTGTGAAAGAGGCAACCTACCGTTTAAAGTGTTCTCTTATTCGATCTTCGCGAATGTTATCGGGTAAGTTTCCAACCCACAGGTGCCGAGTCTCTCTAACCATCTTGCTTCGAACTCCACATTAGGAATCATTACCCGTTCGCGTCACTACGTGGCAAAAATCAATTTTGCACACCACGGTGCCTCGCACATTTTGTATCAAACACTAATTAATGCACTAGACACGACATGTCGATTTCACAATTCACTTTTCACGAAACACAAATTTGTAACCTTACGACATTCGAAATTTATCACACAGATCACACTACACTATAAACACATAACGTAATAAACGCGAGCGTACTCTTCGCAGCTCTCGAATTGACAGTGGAGCCAGCTTCGACGCGAGTTTGCCGATAAGCCCCGCCTTCTGACCGCTGCCGCGCAAAGTGGAGTGGGGTGCCCACTTAACTGAGACGAAAATCTCTCCAAATTAAGGAAGAAAAACAAAGACTAATGGTTTATTTTTCCGGAAAATTCATTTGGAATAACTAAGACTATAATCTTATATGAGTAAGGACTAAGCTCGGTCGTATTTTCGTCGATAAATTTAGATGTAACAGGATTTTTTAATATTTTCCTTAAAAATACTTAAACGGGAGCCTTGGTTTTCAATTAATATAGATAATAATTAAAAGCAACATGGTTTTTAAGGTCCCTATAAGCTAATATTTTGAATAAAATAGTCGATGAAAAGAAGTAAATGTGCCGCTATTTCAGATCCGCTGGCCAGTTTCGCCTGTCTTCAGCGTGTCTCTCTCTTATATTAATGCAACTATCTCGCTTACTCTTATTATCAAAGGGTTTAGTGTTGCAACAGATAATTAATCCCCGAAAATAATCGAAAATTTAATAAAAATTGTTGACCAATTTAACAGTTGTGTCATCTACACTAACAGAATCCTTTTTATATCGGTCTTGTGTCGTCTGACTTGATTTATATCTTTGATATACTTCTTATATCACAACTAAAACAATAATGATTTTAGCACTGATTAACATACCAAACATATAGTTAAAGGCAAATTTCTTGGTTTGTAAAGGGTATATTTTAAAATTGACGAAACTAATGCAGCCACAATCAATAGCAATAATATTAAATTTCTACCCATTAAAATATTTTGAATTCCAAAAAGTAGCCTTTTCTTTGGGTGTTATTATTTAAATTACTGTATAAGGTGTATAGTTAATAATCGCTTGAGTTGTTCAACGTTAGTAAATTTGTTATCAAATTCTTTATTATGTTATAACATAGTGTACATACTGTTTGAAACTGTAAACATTTAAGTCGAGCAAATATGTAACCCAGTTTTAAAAAAATTATAATCTTTTCATTATCAAGATTGTCAACAAATTTCTGATCTACTTTTCATTCACAACATTGGGCAAGCGTGCCTTCGCTATGAAACTGCTTTCGACCGAAGTCTGCTCCGAACATTATGTAGGTGTAATGTAAGTACATACGTATTGAATTATATCACTAACATCAATCCAATGACCGAAAAAAGTATGTCAAAACGGCTTTATTTTGAAAATATATGTGCATATTTTACAATTGAAATCGGACATCGAAATTTTGTCTAGTCATAAAGGGTGTTATAATATGCATGTTGAATGTTGATACAAAATCAAGATCGAAAATATCTTCCATTTTATACATACGCGTACCTTATGCGAGGTAATAAGATATAATTTTAAGATATTTGATGTCATACAAACATGAGGTTCACTTATTGACAGGTTAGATATCCCCGCCGTGTAACATTTTAATAAGGTGCGCGGTCGACCTATTTCGGCTTTGAATATTTTGAAATCCAAAACGCGTCACAACTTCACGGCTTTTCTATGAGTCCAGATGCGGACGGCTTTTTTGATATTCCTATTACTTCATTTAATATCTCGATTTCCTGACGAAGTGCAACTTGTGTCAGGAAAAATATAAATTGATCAAAAACGGTTGGACCAGGTGGGTGTTAAACCCACCACTCGTTGATTATTAGCTAAACATTGCTACCATAAAACCAACGAGCCCGTTAAATAACTTATCATTACTTATAATTAAAAAAATCAAATTCTAATGTTATAGCTAGACAAAAACAGTTATCGAATATTGGCTACACACTGCAACTGTAAAAGAAAGGCGATGACCTCTGCGTACTACAATAGTAATGATACAACAAGAGTTTAGACAAAGATCTATAAATAAACAAGATTCAATGTACCGACGGAGTCAATGTCAGGGGTCGGAGGGGAACAGAGACCCCAAGTGCTAAAACGGACATTAAAATGCACTGCTAAATTACAAACAAAGAAATGTGCTTCGTATGTAAGAGGCAATTTAATTCATCGAACCAGATATTTTAAGTCTGGATTAAAAACGTATTCAAAGACATTAAATCTTTATTTTAAACATTAAAGATATTATTTGTATCTCTACTATTAAAAAGTACTATATAAAAAACATATATATATAAAAAAATATGATTAAAACAGAAGTCATACCAAATTCCTTCATATATGAGACAAAGAACAAATGAAAACAGTGGCTTAAAACATCTGTGTACAAAATAAGACTTCAATTAGGTTTTTTCCATACTGGTATATGGTATATCTTGAAGACCTTTTCGACATTACGAATATAAGTTATTGAAAACTTGGTTAGCATAATGCTTGACCTAATTACCTTTTTGAATAACTGTAACCGAAAGCACCTAATACAGTTCATTCGAAGCGGGTTTGCGAGCTGGCATTGTGAAGTGAAAAGTGTCGAATGTTAAGTTACAAGCAAGTTTAGCCTCCCTTAAATGTTTACGTCGCGGTCACTGTTTTGTAGTTTTTAAATACTTCCAATTAATACTGTTTGTATGTCATACGTAGTAAAAACTTTTAAGTTTATTTGACCCGAATATGATTCATAATGTAAAAAATATTACGAACATAAATTTTGCTGCAATATCAAAAAAACCGATTATAATTGGCAAACGACGTTTTCCAAGGGTCAACTTTAATCATTGTTTACCATTATTTTATTTTAATGCCCAACATTTGTTGTCGCTACATCGAAAATAGTTGTATTAATTCTGTGGCACGGCTTATTCTGACAATTCTATTCTACGTCAAATTCTTTTACCGTACTGTCACGGTGACAATTTACTGTGCACATCTGTATAGAGATGTTCGTATTATCGATCTTCTATAATATAACTCAGTCAGACAGTTGATACATGTTCTATTTATTTACATCCTAGTCAATAGTTTGTGTAAGCTTTATGTAAACTATCAAACAGTGTGATGAATTTTTAATTCAACACAATGTAATAAAGCTATTATAATATTGAGATTTTATATAAAAAAATATATTCAAGTACTAAAACTTAATTGACATATTTTTCATTAATATCGATATAATGGTTACATGCATACAACCCTATGTCTGAAAAAATATTACAAAAGATGTAAATAAATCTTACTATCTATTGAAATAAATTTTTTATTAACGCAATTATATTTTCGTAGTAAGTTCTCGTGGTATAGTAATTAGTCGTATTTGTATACGTAATGTTTTTCGTTCTTTATTCTAGTCTTATTCGTTTCTGAATCCTAAAATGCTGTCGAGATATTTTAAACGATTCGTGTTTAGTAACCACCGGTATTTACAACGCTGCAAATTATATTCGTCACAAAATGTAATCTCTGCAAGCGATGGCATCGTGTTAAGTGATACCTGTGTAAAACGATTGAAGGAATTGTGCAGCCACGATTCGTTTTTAAGATTATGTGTCGAGAGCGGAGGGTGCTCAGGTTTTCAGTATAAATTCAATTTGGATAACCAGCTTTCAAATGACGATAAGTAAGTAAAGACTGAGTAAGATACTAGTGAATCCTCATTTAAAAGCAAAACTTAATTAATGTATGAAACATTATGTAATTAATTAGTAAGAATTTACCATAGAATATAGACTGTTTTATTCCATTTTTTGAACAGCTTAATTGAACATTGTTGTTTAATACTTAGCTGAGAGAATCTGCTTTACCATTTATTATGTCTGCAACAAATTGTATTTACAAAAGTAATAAAGACTTTTTGTTTCAGAATTTTTGAAAGAGATGGAGTAAAAGTAGTAATTGATGAGACATCTTTAGATTATATTAAAGGATCCACAATAGACTATCATACTGAATTAATAAGATCTGCCTTTAGGGTAGTGCAAAATCCAAATGCAGATATTGGTTGTTCCTGTGGTGCTAGCTTTTCTATCAAAATTGATTAGTCACTATTTATTTGTCGATTATGGTGTGTACAAATGTAAAATAGCATTATAGCTTAATTCATTATAGTTTTTGAAAGTTGAGGTTATCTTATTTGTTGTATGTTAGCTTTTACAGTTCCTATGAAAAGTCAATAATAGTTTTTGATATATTAATCTCAAGTGCTAGTGATATATTGTTGTTCAGTCCCACACATCATTGATTACAGTCCTTTCTTGTAAAAAATGATGATTGTACTCCTCCACGAAATTACGGTAGGATTTCTTTGCTTGACACAATTCTAGGTAAAACCTTTGTCCATTGAGTGACAGTATGGTTTTCGAGCTGAAGGTTTTAAATAATCTACTAAAAATGTTAATGAAGCAGACTTAAAGTTTAAATGAAAGCTTAATTTATTTATTTTATGTAAAGATAAAAAAAATAATTGACCTAAAAATAGTGTAAATGAGATTACAATGAAATAAACAAAAGTCTAATGAGACTGGGAGATGGTTGCCCAAACATTGTCGAGCTTGGAAGAAGGCAAAGCAATCATTGCTTCGTTCTTGTTTGTGGAATTGCCAGCAGTTCTGAAATAGAAAATAATGATTATCACAAGTACCTTGCAATTTTTTAACAGAATTAATTTAATCACGGAGTGTTGTTTATGAGAATCAATCGAGTTAGAATTGTTTAATAAACTTGGAAGGGATGGACATGCTATTTACACGTGTTTAACTCTAAGTAAAGTAGCTATTAGATTTTGAATCTTGAAAAACCCAGAAAATTATTAAATTTATTTTAGGCTTATTAAAAAATAGGGTCTGGAACCTTCGACATACGGGTGTTGAAATTTCGCACAAAAGTTAAAAACAAAAATTTTACAATTCCAATGACATAAACCGCGACGTCAATGGCGCAGTGGCCAAGAGACGGCAGCGCATTCGCAGTTTCGAGCCTAGCTTGTGTTTATCCCAAGTGTATACAGATTGTGTGAATACAAAACACTCTCTTAGAGTAATTAAAAAATGTTCAAGCCACAATCACCCGTTATATTACACTCGTGTACAAAGATAGGGCTTGGATTACTCACTGCTGCAATTCCGCATTGAAAGTTGAAGCATCGTTGACCTTCTTAACGTTGTGCGGCGAGTAACGGTTGTAGAAACCCCAGATGCTGTTCATCAGTTTACTGTTGTACTTTAGCGGAGTTAGCTCCATAACTGCAATCAAATAGGTCAGTGCACCTGAGTTTTTATGTTCTACGTGTAGTTGTCACGTAACTTTTGAAACTAAGATGACTAACTGACTTGTTTATAATCCTATCACTAAAAGATGGTGAAGTGTATGCCACTTACGGAACAGAGCGCACATATTAAATTCTATTGCGAGAATACTTATGTGAAAATCTTTAAAAAACATAATAAATTGCTCAACGTCAATAACTTTTTTACGCTTTCACCTTTGTTTACTATACAACAACCTAATTATATATCCTCACGTTTAGTATGGTAAAACTTTGTTGTTTCCCCGCCTTTCTTTATATTTGATATCTTCATATCGCGTTGCGTTTCCCTGATTCGGGCCGCGGAAAACGCTGATGGAGGAATTGACGCCATTAATTCTTGACAAGCTGAAAAGTAGAAAGGGGATTTTATATAAAAGTACCACTCAGTAAGAACAAATTGACAGTTATTTCTTTCTCACATTGAAATAACGAAGGAAATAAATAAATGTTGTAAATAGGTTGTTGTTTCAGATACCTAAACCCTTTTGTTATAAAACATAATAGGCTGCTTAACAAAAATGGTTTTCCTGTCATACATATTCCCTCTTTGTAATGCTTAGGTCTTGCGACTTTGCTTTAAAAAAATTTAAGGCGGTTTATATATCATAAATTAGCGATAACTAAACATTTATTTCGTTAAAAAAAAATAACAAACTGGTTCCTCTATTTAAAAGGCAGATCCTTTTAAAACTCGATAAAGGGGAAATTCCTACTAAACAAAGAATCACGAATAAAACGTACCTTTGCACACTTTAAAAAGCAAATTCCGTAACGGCCACGCACCAGAAGTTTCGTATGGATGGCCGAAAATAATTGGGCCTGGTAGAGAAATGGATATATCCAAATCCGAAACGCTAGATAGTTTCATGAAATCGCAAAGTGCTGGAATAAAATGGAACAAAAGACAGACCACTTCGAAGACGACTGCGAGAGTGTGCGACAAATAAGTCACTAAACAAAATGGCTGCGAACACTGCTTGACCCCCGCGGGCTTTATCAGCTTCCAGCAGATAAAAGAGCGTTTAAACAATTTATGTATTGATATGCTACATCACTTATTGCTTGTTTAAGTATGCTTTGTTCGTTCATTTCTATCTAGATTTGGCGAAACGGCGTATTTTCGGTTGTTTTCTCAATAGGGGTGGAAATGACATTTAATTAGTTTGTACTTTGAGTACTTATTCCAGTAATTTCAAGATTCTAAACAATACGTTGAATCCTTCGTAAACATTGAAGTCAATTATGGAACAGACACATTCAAATTCCAGTTTAACTAAAGGATTTTTTCCCCTGACTAAGTAAAGAATGATGGAATTCTCTTCGGTTGAAGAAGTCGGGGTGTTTCCCCTGCAACCGAAGTGAATCCCGATATACTCAGATTTTGGCTTGGACCAATTTTTTTCTTAGGACATTCGGAACTTTTATCTCTTTCTTTGGGGTATTTGAGTAAATGCTGATATACAGCTATATACTATACAATAAGAAACAGTCCTTGTCAACAAGGCCCAAAATATTTTTTGTTATTCGTAATTGAGCTCGATAGTTCATCGTTATCGTGACCCAAGGTTGCTGATCTAATTTTGTTTCCATTTTGAGATAAATGGTCGGATCGGACACACGCCTTCGCTGCGTCGGTAAGAAAAGATGCTCCAGATGAATATTGCTGAAGCCCTCAAAACTGATAGCCCCATATCTGTGGAGTCTGTTGCACCATAGCGTTACAATACAAAATTTGAAACGGCTGAAACAATTTAAGTAATTCTTAGATTATAGTTATTAAATAGTACATCACAAAAGTTGTGATCGTACAGCATTTGGTGTTTTGAGGATCTTGTATTCAGATTTGTAAAATAAATGACACACAGTTGTTTTATTTTTTTCAAGAATCTCACATTCTTCTAGATTAGTATCGTCATTGTTTGACTATTTCTGAAGGCTTAACGATTCTGTTCGATGCGCTATCGGGCTTCAAGATTGACCGAATGTTCGGTTTCTGGTATCAAAAAACACGTATACGTTTTAATGTATAGTCAATGCATATGTTTTTCTACACATCGTGCTTATTTTTAGATATGAGTTTAAGGTCTGGAGTAATAAATACGATACAGACAAAACAAATTCTCCTTACGTATAACATTTATTTTTGCTTAAAATCTATACATTGCGTATTTTACATTGTAATTTCAATTTAATACTGCACAAATTAAATTAATTGTGCTTGAATAGAAAACGTCGCAATCCACATTAAAACATTGAAAGCTGAAATGAATGAACAGGTCTTGAGGTAGGCTGAAAGTATCTAAAAGGGTTTCGATTTAAGTAACATTGCTAAAAGGCCAATCTCAAAAAGAAGGTAAAAGTAAATGCCGATGCTGTACAATTGTGACCACGAACGCCAAGACCTATATTCGTTTGGCAAAGGATCTCTTTAAATAAGCAACATCTTATAAATTTCATTTCTTCGATGTTAGTCTTTACTTACGTAGGTGTTCGCAATAGTACACAACCAAATCAATAAAAACAGATGTCAAAAGGTAAAACATTATGTACATAAAAGCTGCTAAAATGATTTCATTTATTACGTGATGCTTAAGACTAAGCTAACGCGGAGGAAATAAATTATGATGTTAATAAATAATGGCTTAAAAATGATCTGCTCGATGTTTGGACCGAGATACACGTCCAAAAAATACTGTTAAGATCAGTCAGCACTGCGTTACCTGTGGAAAATCGATAATTTAGTTTAAACATTTGGTCTTGCCGTACACGGTCCACCGGCCTTGGTTACAAAACGTCTCCATCAGAAAATCGCATTTGTCGTGTAATACATTTTATATAGAGTGGGTACAGCTGACGTTAGCAGACACACGTTATGTATCAAAATATGTGAAAACTACAGGAAATTTGAAGTGGCGTAATGTGACTTGGCCGGGGGAACAACATAATCGGATTTAGACTAAGCTAAATATTTGACAGTACATTTAGTTAACGGAAATACAAAATATAATACTAAACTTATTGAGGCTGCAATGATAACTTCACGATAAGTACAATTACTTTGTATTATTAAGTGTAAATTTGTATTAATATTCTCTTTCCTATTTTACGCAAATAAGCTTTTACTCAGCTTGAACTTCTTCAGCGCGAACTTTATAGAATGTCGGCTTTTTTGGTTATACGTACCAATTACTCTAGTAAGTTCTGATGACCGGTGGCACAGTCTTGCATTCGCCTTGGTCTAAGGTCTCGTCGATAACGGGTCTGTACGTGAGCTTGGTTTCACCAGTTTCTGGGTTCGTGTCGGCCAACGTGTGCTTTCGCCAATGTTGTTCGAACGGCAATTTCGTCTAGAACGATACGAAAAAATCATCATAATAAAATACCAGTTTTATAATCGTTTCCGCGAAAACATCTGACCTTTGCTTGTTTTTAGATAACGTGGCTAATAAATACATTTCTCAAACTAGCATTAAAAAGTCTATGACAAACATTATCTGAATATTTCAGAAGACATTTAACTAGAAAAGAAAAAGTAATGCATCGCCAATTAAACTTAAAACGATTGGAAAATGGAATAAGTAGTTAACAGTACTGCACTAAATTGAACAACATAAGTATCTTAAATCCAAGGTCCAAAACGGTTTTCTAATTGCTAAACTTTTGCCTGAATGCTTATAAAACCATATTATTTTCAGATAACATAAAAGCTCACAACTAACTCACTAAATTAGGTATTATTTAAGCTTTATATTAATAAAAAATAAAAAACCGAAATAAAAGTTACGAAACATAAAATTGTCTGTGTAAAAGTAGAGTAGTAATTATAATTGTTTACATTATCCATCATAATATCTCTGACGTGTAATTGGAATATAACAAAATTGCATCAGATTGTGCCTTTAATGCGATAAGAACAATAACGTCACCGGTCCAGCCAAATATAAATAAAGTTGGCAAAAACAGATAAACCTTTCGTACATTAATTGATTAGGCACAACTTCTCTTTCTGTTGTCATGCAGACTATAGAAGTGGGCTATAACTTATAAGTATTAAACGAAATGATATTAAAATATGATTATTATAAAATTAATTGTGAATATTAAAGTTATGGATGTACATATATTTATATTTGCTTAACAAGTGTTTGAAAACATTAATGTTTTTTCCTTTTCACAGAAGGGGCTATATAAAATTAAAAAAGGGCCGGGGGGGGGCGGGGGGGGGGGGGCCCGGGGGGGGGGGGGGGGGGGGCGGGGCCCGGGCCTCCTTTTTTTTTTTTTTTTTTTTTTTTATTAACAAAGTGTTGTTTATAATAATATAATACCTTTTTTTCTCCAATACCATACAGAAAAAGAAGTGATTGAAAGGGATCTATTAAGCTTCTATTGTCTATTGTATTATACGTAAAAAAAAATTGAATAGAGCATTACTAGTTAAAACCTATATATGCGTTATTACATAATAAGGTTTTCAACATACTCTTAGTTGTTTAAAAAAAAGTTAAGAAATAGTTAAATATAAGTAAAAGAGTTTAAAATAAATCAACAAATTACCTGTCCATCTAGCGGTTTTGAGTAATCGTATTCATCTCGCCTCGTTTTAAAGTCCTCACGCGCGTGCGCACCACGAGACTCCTCTCTGACCAGAGCGCCTTCTACGATCTGCACCGAGTTGATGAGTAGGTTCTGTAGCTCTAGGGTTTCCACCAGGTCGCTATTCCATATGAGGGAACGGTCGAACACTTTGACGTCGCTTATCTGCTTGTAGATCTCGTGGATTTGACGTTGACCTATTAATATAATTATTTCTGAGGTCTATGCTTTTCTAAATAATTTTCCTATGAATATATCAATGGTAGAAATGGATCTCTAGAAATAAGTAGTATAGTGGTGGTAATACAATAAAATACAATGTTGTGTTTTTACAGGTTTAACGAAAATTCTTTTTTTTTTAATATGATACTCGTCTGCAAATTATTTTTAAATATGACGAAATTCGCCGTATACATGTTTTTTTATAGGTTTCACGAATATTATAGAAACTATAATAATCTCATTGTTTGCCAAGCTTAAAACATGTTACGATCTGTCAAGTGCTTCGGTTACGTAAATAATAAACATACGTTGGTGCCAAGTGTACTTTCAACGAGTGATTTTGGCAACTTTCGCTTTTCCATTTTAGGATAGCGAGTCAGTTTTCGAAATAAACATGCTGATATTATTGTGAATTACGTACAAAAAATCAAATCATTTGACGAGAAACCCCTTTTATTCAAGATAACAATTTGGAGTTAAATACAAAGTTCTTTGGCTCGAGTCTCGAGGAAAGAAATACTAGTGGTAGGGAAAGGCGTAGTAGTCTAATCAACATTCATGTTTAATAAGTAAACAATGAATTTTTAAAATCCATTTCACCCAAAAAATATATATTTTTTTAAATGTTACCTTCTTCGAGTGTGCTTTTCTGTCTAAAGACAGCAGCGTTCGTCTGCATATTCTTTTGCATGCGCAAGCGCAGAGCCGCTGTGGGGATCGAGCCATTCGCGTGTCTGATGTTATCTAAGTTTCCAATGCTTGCTTGTCCGGTTGTCTGCAAGGATGTTAATATTAGGAATGCAAATGTATAACCTATAGATTTTTGACAAACTTCGTTATTTTTAAATATGTATATTCATAGGCTAGCATAGCTAGAGATAGAACAGACAAATGGACAAGATATATCACCGAATGGTATCCAAGAAGATAAAAGAAGAAAGGGAAGCTTGGAAGGCTTTAGGGGAGGCCTATGCCGGAAGGCAAGTTATTAGCAAGTGGGAAAACAAATGAAGTGTAGTTACTAAGGAAACTTGTATAGTTAATAACAATAAAGGCTTATTTTATGTTTTATGTTATTCATAAACCATACTAATTATTTTATACGTAGCCACTTATAATAATAAAACATTGTTTTTTAGACAATTACTAAAAGTAAGAACGTGTTATCCCTTTTTTATCTAGATAAAATATTTAAGGCACAAAAAGTAGGTATTAGACAACATACACTATGTGCATCTCTAAGAGCATTTGGATAACAATACTTACGTCTTTAAGTGGTGCCTGCTTGTCTCCAGGGCGGCTGTTTTCCGCGACAGTGATGGCGCATGCGCGTCCAAACACCACGATATCGAGGAGCGAGTTAGCGCCCAATCGGTTGGCACCGTGCACTGAGGCACAAGACGCCTCACCAGCGGCCAGAAGACCTGGGACGACTTTGTCTTCACCGTTGTAATGTGTTATCACCTGTGCATAATTGAGATATTGACTTTGACATATTAGGTGAAATAGGGGGGGTTTGTGGTTGAAAATAATAGTCAATGATGCATTTCGCTTTAAACCGTTTGAAGTGCTTATAATGTAACCACCATGATGTACCATGTGCATTTTTTTAAATATTTATTTACACAAAAAAAACACATTATAACATAACTATTATACTATGGAATACAAACCTATTCAGGTTCAATCAATTGTCAAACTCAACCGAGAACACAGGTTGAAGTGCATTCTAAAAATATCTTTTAAAGTAAGTAGGCCTTACCATCTACCTTAAAATTGTTTTGTATAATACAAAGACACACATACAATAACCATAAATGTACAAGGTAAATCATATGCATCAATCAAATAATCAAATAACGCTATCTATGTCATTGTGCTACGCTTACATTTATGATGGAATTCGATTGTGGACATATGGAGCCTATTATTTCAGCTGTTGATAACAATAGCCTTATTTCCGCTGCGTATAATATATCTCCCCGTGACTACAGCTGCTGCAAAGCATCCGAAACGTCGGGCCGTAGTTAAAATGATTTCGAAATGAAAGTTTATATTTAACGAGTTATCAGTTGTAGACGCGAGCACAGTTGCCGTAACTGCCAGTTTATTTAGACAAAGCCTTATTTATCTAAGATAATAATATTTAATTTCTACTGTTAGTGCACAATTTTTTTTAAATACAATTTTTTTGTACTTGCAAATAAATTTATCACGCTTGCTCACGATATTTATTTACAATTATCATTTAAATGGTGAAATATTAATATAAATATTCATCTACAAAATGTAAAAACTAATTTTTCCCAAATATTAAATAGAAATAATATTCTAAAAAAATTTCAAGGACGCATTGAAAAACCGATGCAAGTAACTAAGCGTCACACGCTTAGTAGCTATACATTTCAATAATATTATTATACTGGTTATAACGATATGACCAAGCGTAGATCTCAGATAATGTTAACTTTATCATCTTATCATCATATTCTAGAATAAACAATGAGTATGAAAACTCAATCGGCTCACCTCTCCACGATAGTTGGTAGGTGTTCCGCCCATATTGTAGTGCACAGTCGGCAGTACAGGTATGGGTTCCTTCGTAACGTCAACGCCAGCGAAGATCATGGCCGTCTCCGAAATACCGGGCAGACGCTGCTTTAGCTGTTCCGGGGGCAAGTGGTGGAGCTGAAGATGCACGTGGTCCTTTTCCGGGCCACAACCGCGACCTGACAAACAATTACAATCGCTTAACAGCTATTTATTCTACCTAGTTAACAGACATTGAACTTCAATTATTATAACACCAAATAACGAATTGTGATATGTTTTGTTTTTTTTTTCATATATTGTGTTGTTATTTAAAAGATCGCGTATTTTAGAAAAATAAGGAGTGGAACGGGTAGCAATTGGTCAGCGGATAATGTGGACGGTCCTGCCAAGGGTGTCCCCGATAGAAAATAATAATCAACTGGGCTCTCAATAATATACAATAATAAATTGTTAAAGAAAATTGGGTTTTGTGAACACAGAACAGAAGCAAAAACCACAGACCTACACATACAAAAATTGACAATGCAACAAGTCCTAATGAAGTAATTAGGCGAAATAGTTAATCTATGGTCGTATGGACAAGGTTATCTGTTGTGGAAAGTGGCGCGTTGTGTCTGCTAGCGGAGGTCAAATAAAACAACGTATCCGCCAGACGCGAAATACATAAATTTTGAGACTAAAGGTCACAAAGATTCACAGATATATACATTTCTTTAGTTTTAGAAAAGTCAGCTTTCGATTTATTAGAGTTAATAATAACAAAAACCTGTCACACTATAGATTTTCTTTCCTTGTTAAGAAAATGCTTTATTTCCTTTTTACTATCCTTACATCATACATGGGAGACTAAAAATACTTGAAAAGATTATGTTATTTAGAGTTTTGATCACCAAATCATATCCTCCAGAACTTCTCTTTCTCATTTTGAATACACACCTTCCATAATCTCAACGGTCATAGCTCTGGAGACAACATCGCGACTTGCCAAGTCCTTAGCAACAGGGGCATAACGCTCCATGAACCGCTCGCCTTTTGCGTTCACCAGGAAACCACCTTCTCCACGGCAACCCTCCGTCATCAGGCATCCAGCGCCGTAAATACCTAGAACACGAGTGGGTTAATTGTGTGTCATAGCAAGCATAATGGGAAGCAATAGCTTAATTTTGATATAAGGAACGTGTGAGAGTACATTATATACATATTTCTGTATTAGTTTATAGATCCAATATTGTCGCGTGTATTTTACGCGAGTAGTACCTACACATTTAAATAAAACATTTTAACGGTTTAAAAAGATATATTTTAGCCGTCGTCGTCGTAAACATACACATCGGGCCGTAGTTAAAAATAATTTCCAAACAAGTTTAACTAAAATATATCGCGTTTTAAACCGTTAAAGTGTTTTATTTAAAAGCAAGTAGGCACATGCTTGAGATACTTATAAGAATCAAAGATTACTGTACACCTTGTATTTCTATGTTATTACAATGATATTTAGTTTGAGGTGCACATTGCATATATTTAGAACTATGTATGTTGATATTTATTATGTAAACCATTTAGCACATTGTATCTCTGACGAAGCGTGGAAAGTTAGATGGAAATTGCGATGACCTAGAGGTTAGGAAAACTTACTTATCTGTGCTTGTTCTAACCATGCGATTGAGTCAGAATAAAATTAAAGGGCATAAGATATGTAAATTCTATTTTGTAAAGGAGAAGATTGTTTCATTAATAAGAGAAATAAAATTAAATCTTAAATTTTATTTGGAATTCAATAAAATTTTTTTATATTAATGGAGTTCCAGATTTCTTACAGGTTAAGAAAATCTAAAAGGGGTTAAAACCCATTTTTAAAGTAACACCTTGGATTTGTGGTTGAGGTACAAATATACAAAAGTTATTTTAGTCATGAAAGTGGCGTACAGACTATTTCAATTTTTTTCCTATTTATTATTATTAATATTTCTGTATTTCGTAAGGTCAGAACTAGAAAATCCCCTTTAAACTTTAACACTAAAATAAGCACACGAATATAATATATATTTGGATTTATTCAAATACCTCAAATTGTAATGAATTTCGAAAGACATGTAATTCTCAAGGTCGTCTCATCACTATTCATGTCTTATGACAAACCCGTATTTCGCTATCATGCTAATGACCTTTACTTTTAAATATATTTAACTCAAATATTAGACTATAGTTACAGAATTGTAAAATAAGTGTACATGGTGTGTATGGGCCTTACTAGGAATTAATTAATGTCCAATGAAATGGAGATAACTTATAACTTTAGTAATAAAATTAATTAAAATGAAAATTTCTTTAGATTGAAACAATTTGTGCTTGCTGCTTTGAACAATTGAGCTACAGTGTGCCATAATGCAAGCAATATCTTTTAACAAACCTGTGGGATGGAACTGTACAAACTCCATATCCTCATTCTGCAGTCCAGCTCGCGCCGCCATTGCTGTTCCATCGCCCGTGCATGTGTGGGCTGAAGTGCAGCTGAAGTACGACCGACCAGTACCACCTGTAGCTAGGATGGTGTTCTTTGCTTGGAATCTAAAAAATGAATATATCAATATCAAATATAATCAAACCGTAACAGATAAAAACGAATCAATTGTAAAGGCCTTCAACGGCTATATATTTAAATGTCATGAAAAAATCGCGATGGGTAGAGAGGGTAGTTTAAATTTCTCTAAGGTGCACACAAATTTTCGGTGCAGAAAAGAAGGCTATACCAAAATGGACAATACCTGTGTAATGTTCCATCCTCAAGATTCAAAGCGATGCATCCTTTACAGACTCCATCTTCCATTAACAGGTCCAATGCAAAATATTCAATGAAATACTCGCAGTCATATCGAAGGGATTGTCCATATAACGTGTGCAGGAGAGAGTGACCAGTTCTAAAAATAAAATGTCATTTGATATGTTGAATATAATTTTCAAACAAACAGGCTTTGAACCAGCCATATCTGTATTGGAACTTAGGAGTCTAGAAATTCACAAACCATGGATCGATTAACAAATTCTTAATGTTTTGTAATATAATACCAGTGTCATGTCATTGTGAATATCAAAGTTGGGACTGTGTGAACTCAATTTAATTGTTGAAAAATATTTAATCTTAAAATTCAAGTATTGCTCAAGCCATTGGTATAAAGATAGCTTATGAATTTAAATGCAGGATAAGTTTGGAGCACTTTATTGTGATCCCAATAAGTACTTATATTTTAATAATATCAATATACCTGCATTAAATCTCATATAAAAATCTCAAGTTAAAATTGCTTATCACTGCAGTTACTTAAAAATTTCATATCAGTAGTGATAAAAATGAAAAATGTTAAACCGTATATTCAATCATAATAATATTATCAAGCAAGATAATAAAAATGGGCGTTTTTTAATGGTTTTTTTAAGGGGTTTTTTTTTGGGTTTTTTTGGGGAATTTAGATTTAAAGTTTAATAAAAAACAATTTTTTCACGTATTATAATTTTATAAAAAATATTCAGATAATAAAAATATATATTTTTAGTAATAGAAAATTGGAAAAAAATGAGCATTACAAGAACAGGGGCACCTAAGGGTTAAAAGTATTACTAGGTCCGGGGCACCTAGGGTTTGCAAAATTGAAATTTGAAAACTTTGCTTGTGAAGTGTTTACAGTTGGTGATTTTATATGATTAAATGTAAAAAGCTAATAATCTATGTGAACAATTATTTAATACACTTATTAGTTATAAGTCTAGTTTGTTTGCATATATTTGAAGTTCAGTTGAATTGGTCTCCTACCTGTCATGACATTGTAATTTTAAATATATAAATAATAATATGGCGTGTTAAAAAAAAAAGCCCCCCCTTTTTTCCCCGCCAATTGTTCATGATTTGACTATATTGTTAAAAATATTATATTGTTTTTTTTATACATACCTGTCGGCTACGGCGCAACATCTATGTGCTTGTCCGCCCTTACCAAATTTAAGGGATTGTCCACCAAAAGCTCTTTGGTAGATTCTGCCTTCAGGTGTCCTTGAGAATGGCATTCCATAGTTGTCCAGCTCAATGACTGCATGTGGTGCTTCTCTTGTCATGTAATGAATAGCATCCTGTAAAAAAAACTTCTAATACAAATGTGACTTACTATTGAAAATAGAGAATTAGTTGTTTATTGTATTTTACCACCTTACTCATAAGCAAGCAAACAAATAAATTACAATAGTTTAACAGCAAATGTAATGACCATTAACACAATGGACATAGTTTGCCAGAAGTCATCATAACCGTCACATTATTTATTTCCTTCGGAATACAAGAATGAGGATAGCATGAATGATGTTAGATAATTTATTATCTAATAGATTATAATAACGCATCTCTGATTATTTATTTATTTAGGTATTATTATTATTGTCATATTTGAAGAGATTTTTAGCACAGTTAAAAAAAAATTGCAGTAACTCAACAGTATTTTCAGAATCTTATATATTTATTTATTTTAGTCAAATCAATACATACATACAATTAATGCAACATAATTTTAACAGTATGGAGTATACTAACCTGGTCTCCAAGCCAATCAGAACCCTTAACTGTGTCATACATGTGCCATAGCCAACTATCATCTTCCATGTTACCTGAAAAGATGTCCTAAATAATTAGTATATTTTACTACTTCTCTAGGCTAAAAAGATTTTGTATTACAATGACCTATAAGTGGATCAGAAATTCAGAATATTATTTAGTATTTTGAGTTACCATTATTTGTCAAATTTCTAAAAACAGTTACTGTGTTATTAACATGATCTTATCTACTTGATCTAGTGCTAATGAAGTAATAATTACCTAGTGCAGCATTTATGCCGCCCTGTGCTGCTACTGTGTGTGATCTTGTTGGAAACAACTTAGTAACAACAGCTGTCTTAAATCCTTCTTGCACCAAACCGAATGCAGCGCGGAGACCAGCGCCTCCCGCCCCGATAACCAGTGCGTCATGTTGGTGGTCTATGACTGTGTACGACTGTGCCACATTTGAATTCGTCGAGGCTTCTTTTAAGGGGGACGCGCCTCCAACGGATAAATGAAGATTGCGGTACAAATATGTAGCCTAAAATATAAATAAAACTATTATACTAACTAAAGTGCGAACACTTCTATAACAAGCATATGCGAAGTACGAAAACATGGTGCGGGCTGTGTAATATTCCATGCTTTCACTATTAAATCGAATTAGAAAAAATTCAGACCATAGCAAGTTTCGCGTTAAGTATAAAAAAACGTAAAATTCTAATTGAGCTGGTATTTTTTTAAAGTTGCACCACTTTATGCAACAGTACCAAAACACCTCAGAGCAGCTGGATAAAGACATTTCTTCTAATTTTCGTGGTTACATAACGAATTGGTTTTTCCATCGAAGTAATTCGCAATACAAACCAATGACGCAGGGCTACGAGATAAGGCTGCTTTCATTAATGTACTCATGATGGAACTCTCTGCCCGCACCCAGAGCACACTTTTTTATTTTATGCTGTTCTAGAATAATTCGAGGACCGACATTCACTCGCCCGCTGTTTTTCGAAACTGAAGCATTTTGACATTTGAGTAAATTTTTAGGATGATGACATTTATGAAAATTGACATCAAGCTTGATATTATAAAATAAATAACATCCTTAGAATTATTAAAACATTCAAATAAAGCAATATGTAATTTATAAATTTAAATTTTAAACCCATGAGGAATTTATAATGCCTATAGAATTTAGCAGATTAACAGTCAAAAATCAAATTTCAATATTGACTTTGACAACGACTGAGGAGACGGCCAAATAAAATAGGCAATAACTAAAACTAAAGAAAACTATAAATAAACTCGAAGCCGAAAATTGATAACTATAGTTTCGATTATAACGATTTTTACTTATATACAATTAATGAATTCTACAATATTGCGACTTGGAAAATGGCTGATAACCTAATCAGCGATGCTTTAACTGAAGCTGAGAGATTACGCGGTGAGTTTGTACACAGTTTTTATTGGATTTTGGGATGTTGTTTAATATTCACGCTATACATTGACCTAAATAACAGGCCCTTCTTCCACGCTGTTCTCAAAAGTATAATAAATAACGATTTTGTTTCAGAGGAAGAACTAGCTAGAGAATTGGAGCATAGTGATTCAAATGAAGGAGACACAGCAGACATATCATTGGAAATAGAGGAAAATCTGCTTAAAGATGAACCAGAGTGTAAGTATCAAATCTTAACAGTTATTCCTACTGTGGACACTTCCTATCAAGGTAGTTAGAGTAAAAACATAAACTCTATTTATGGGTATCTTGATTCAGTATTTGTAAAAATCATTGTATAGATAACCAGGTCAGTTCTTTGTGTAAGCATAGTTTATTAGTTGTTTGTAACAGCTACTCTGGGGGACAAATAGAGAACTTCAGTAATAAATCTAGTGTCACTACTTTATTATTTTATTTATTTATGTTATGGTAGGTAGTTAATATTAAAGACCATTTAGTAACTAATAATTATTTATACTTTCTTACATTAAAATTAATACTCTTTCCAGATGCGACATTAACAAATTATGGTGAGAGTACACAAAATACACAACATATTGAGACATATTCTGAAGATCTTTTTAAGCATAAAGATATAGACTTACCCATCTATAGAGAGCAGTCAGATGATCTATTAGCAGCACAAACTGACACTTTTGTTGACGATAATGATAAATATGAATCCTATATTAATGACTATACATTTAATAATCAGACAATTGAAGATTGTAATATAGAAAATGTTATTGAACAAAGCAGCAATGAGGTGAAGGAAACAACAGAGACTACAGGTACAAGTGATGATCAGCAAAATGATAATGATAATAATGATTATCAAACTATGGAGGAGATGAGCGAAAGAGAAAGGGAGAAGAAAAGTAAAAAGGAATTAGAAGAAGAAGAGAGAGAAAAAATGCAGTAAGTATAGAAAGCATTAATCAAAAATTAAATAGATGTGTATAATGCCTTAATAGTATTATTAATTTTAATAGTTAGTTTTTAAAATGGACAAACCTAAACTTTTTTAATAATTTTTAGAGTTCTGGTATCTAACTTCACAGAAGAGCAATTAAATAGATATGAAATGTATCGTCGAGCTGCATTTCCAAAAGCGGCAGTAAAACGGTTGATGCAGACAATAACTGGCACTTCAGTTGGACAGAATGTTGTGATAGCTATGTCTGGTATTGCTAAAGTTTTTGTTGGAGAAGTTGTTGAAGAAGGTAAGAAAACTACCCTTGTGACTGCCATCTCTTTCGCTTTGTAGGTTCAACCAGTACTCGATCTTAATTGAAATTAAGTGATGTCAAAGACTCTGGTTCACAATTAAAAAATTCAATTATTGAACTCACTTAAAAACACATTGTTTTACACACAACTTAAATTACTAACACAGTAACTTTATTTTTAATATCCTACCATAGGTTTTACTTGGTACTGAGGATCTAATATGTTTTGAGAAAGTAAAAATAATTTTAAAATCGAAAATGAATTGAAAAAGAATTTCGACTCGGGCAGGTCTTGAACCGGCATCGTCAGCGTTCCGTGCCTATATATACTGCCTTCATGTGCAATACCATGTAAAAAATAATCAAGTTTTCAAAAGTGGAAATATCTGTACAAATACTGCATTTGATGAGGGATTCAACCCTTTGATTTGAGATTGTAAATTCCATTACCATCAATTCAGTATCCAGAATAGAAAATATTTTTTTAGTTCAAATCAATTTCTATGTAATTCTTTCTTCATTTCAGCTCTGGAAGTACTGGAAAATTCTGGTGAAGCCGGACCCTTACAACCGAAACATCTTAGAGAGGCTTTGCGAAGGCTTCGAGTGAGGGGTGCAATACCTCCTCGGAAAGCATACAAACATATGTTGAGACTTTAACATTTAACATAAGAGGTACTATTCACCAAAATGATTTAAAAGAGTGTTGTCTCTTCTTTACATCTCCTACAATGAACAAAAGACACCCAACATTCACTAAACTTCAGTTGTTTACTTTATGGCAACACAAATCTTTCCTATTAACTCCTTTTGGTGACTATTGTATTAACACTGTAAATAATCCTGTAATTCGTCTTCATTGTGTAGATATACAATTAAATGTAATTTAAGAGTTTTTAATTATCCTGTCTTAGGTATTTATAATATAAATGAAAGAAATATATTTTAATTTAAAAATAACGTTAATTTATTACATGATAAGTTTGTTAATTAAAACAATATACAACGTTAAGTTAGGGTCATTCGTTTACAAAACCTTTGAAAGTAAAATCAGTCTTGTTAAAAATGCTAACTCTATTTATGGGATTCGATGAAGTTAAAACATTATAAAATACATTTATCAACAAGGACTAAACAAATAAAAAACAACACAAAACTCCATTCAAAACACAAATAAAATTGGCACTTAATAATTATAACTTTAGATCCCATTCAGCATTTAAAGAAATTTCAGTGTCTCAAATGTTCCGTTAATATCACAGTTACTTTTGTTTTAAATTGTTGAAAAACTAAATAAACTTGTATCCAAATGTGGGAAGGCACTTAATTAATTTTGTAACGTTGATATCTCTTTACTTACGGGATACTGTATCAACCATGTTGACTTGTTCAATGTTGGATATATAAGAGGCACTTTTTAACAGTTACTCAGAATAGACCTGCTAAATTAACTGAGTACCCAGTTTTACCTCGAAATAATGACAATTATCAAGAAAGTCAACAGTTCTCATTGCTTATATATAGCTATGTCAATATTTCTTGGTTAAATTGGGTCTAAATACTACTAATACAGGAAATCAGGCGTCCTGATTTACCCCAAATGAACTGATATACATATACTTTTCTGTTTCAAACATTTAGTTCATAATAATGAAGGATTGACATTTTATAATAAAATAACATTTAATAAGATTTTGAGAAATAAATAGGAATTTTAAGTACCATTCTATCTATGATACATAGATACCGTACTTTGATTTGCATTCCTGCAAATATCGCTTCTTAACATGAGTTTGTTTTAAAAACCCCATACATACATTTATATTAAGGTCGGGTAATTTATCAATGATAGGGTTCACGGTTGAATAGCAAGTGTCTATTCATAAAATATATAATATAATAGTACGTGCTGTACTCTGCCATGGTAAAATTTACTTATGTTAAAGACATCATTTCCTAGAAACCATAACAACCCGGCCTTAACTATCTGCAAAGATCAGAAGCAAACAATCATTTTGACCGTAATTCTGAATTATAAGAAAACAAATCGCTCATATCTTGCAATAAAATCTTTCTACTCAGCCAGCTTAAGAGTCGACTGTATTTTCGTGCCGATAAAGTAAAAGGCTGTAAGACTAGAAATCTGACACATTAAGTACACAGTTCACACTGCGAGTCGCTTGACCCCACACTCGATGCAAAATTTGGCTGTGTCCACTGGAAACTTACTTCCACATTCATGACAGAAGCGGGAAAGGCGTGGGGCACAGGGAAGAGTGTCCCTCCGGCCCTGGTGGAGGGACGCTTCGGATCCACTCGAACTTAGCGACCCTTTTGGCCGATGCGATGGATTCCGATGCGTAGACGCGCGAGAACTTGTACGTTTGTCTAAAAAAAGAAGAATAGTGAAGGCCCTGTTTCTCTGCCCTAGGTATTTTTTGGGTTCAATATTGGTCGATGTTGAAGTTGGTACACACCTAACGTGTCCTCCGGAATATACAATTCATTTTCTCGAGATAGTTAAGCCATGTTAGTGTTATGGAGAAATTATTGGTACTATTTAAATTCTTACAAACATCATATATCTAGTTAAGATTACATTTAGGTAAATAGAATAAATAAGTAAATAGATAAATTATTACCATTAACAATGTTTCCTACATTATTGTACGACGAATGCATATCAGATCTTGTCAAAGTCTCCTCTAATTCTGCCGATCTCTCCATTGCTAGGAATTCCTCGCTGGATAGTGACCGCCTGTCTTCTTTGTGACTTTCGCTGGTGTCAGAACCGCCGGGGATTTGTTCTAACAGAACGGAATCGTTTTCCTTTACATTACATAGTGATAGCTTCGACGGTGACACTCGGTTTAGGCTAGAATTATATATTTTTACTAAACACTTTTGAGTTTGTGTGTAGTCAAAATAATATATTACCTAATTGTTACCTGACTAACCTGCTATACGCCGAATCGTTGCTAATCTTCCCACCGGGTGTGTGATTTCCATTAGTTATGTTATCACATTTATTACCCTTCTTTTCGCATTTCTTTCGACTGCTCCTTTTCACGGTATCGGTATACATATTATGTTTGTTCATATGTGAGAGATCTTTACTCGTCTGGTTCTTCTCGTTTTTTTGAGATTCATAGAATTTGTCGAATTCTTTCAAGGATTGCATTATGTCTTCTTCTAATTGGTCGGTCTTGTGGCGACTTTTCGCGTCCACTTTCGTAGGTTTCTTTTGGATGGAGTCAAGGAGGGAAGTGGAACGTTTCACGGAGGAAGGGAATAGTTTATCACCCACAATATTGTTGCTGCTAAAAACAAGTGACATGGATTTATTAACTGGAATCATACCGTTGCTACTACTTTTTAAAATTTTTGGCGAATCAACTTTCGCCTCGAAGACGTCGTCTGATAATTCTGATTGTTTAATGATTCTAGTTGTAGAACTACACGTGCGCCTTTCAGATTTTTGTTTATTTACTTCATCGTCAAACGAGGTCATAAATTCCTCAAGATCGAAATCTTCGCAAAGAGAATCGTCATCCCTGCCGGACGTCCTAGATGCAATACTGTGTTCTAGAGACGACATAAGCTTATCGTATTGAGCACCTAAGTCGCTAATGATCGGAGTTGTGGGATTACTACTGTAAAAATTATTGTTCTTTTCATTTTTCCTATTTTCCACACTAGTTAAATTAGCATTGTTGTTATTTTTATGGACTGCACTAAATGATTCAAACTTAGCAGGCAGATTCTCAGTTGTAAGTAAGGACTCTAAACTACTTATGATGTCAGGATTATTTAGAATAGTGTTTACGTTAATTGGTAAGTTGTCATTTTCATTGATTAGCCTAGGGTCGATATAATTACTGTCTGTCATAGATGAATTATCACATGACAAAATAGAGTCAAGATTTACTAAGTCGTTCTTTTCCTCGTCTTTGTTTATTTTCTCTAGTTTAATGGGTTTACTATTTGTATTTCTTTGGAAAGCATGATGCATTGAAGTTGACAATTTTGGTATTTTATTTTTTAATTTGGGAGTACTATAAACGGAATTATTGTAGCTTGAAAATGATCTATTTAAACTACTGTTACGTTGGAAGTATGGCTTTTCAACAGTGTTTACATTTTCTTTACTACATTTGGTGAATGTGGTGTTAAGATTGGGTCTTTTCTCATTTCTATTTAATCTAAACGAACTGCATCGGCCACCGAAGGTGTTCGTTTTGTTGCTTTCATTATTTGTACTTCCAAAAGACTTCATTCTATTTAACGTGGGTGTTTTTTGGTAAGTTTTATTTATAGAATCTTTCATGGACTTGGTGTTTTCAGGGCGGATATTGTTAGGGGTCTTAGACGGAGTTTTTAATGTAGGAAGTGTTGTGTTGGAATCTTTGGCGGAATTTTGAAACTTTTTGGGAATATTGGTGTCCGAAGACATAAGTTCTTTCATCTGCCTAGCAGCGCACGCAAACGGGTCATAATTATCATCAATCCTGAAAAAAAAAATACACAATATTATATAAAGTACTATGCTCCTTACATGAGCCTATTTGTTATACTAGCTATATAACGTGTTAATGTGGAATTATTATGTCTGCGTTTATATCTATTAGTTTAACATATTTTGTACATACATTTACTGTAAGATAAGGTATTTTTCGAACTCCGCCTATAACAATGTGAACAAGGGGATACTAAATACTGTCTATAGTTTACGCGGTATATTAGTTAAACAGTCTCCCCATGACCACGGCTGCTGCATCCGAAACGTCGGGCCGAAGTTAAAAAGTTATTTTCAAATAAGTTTAACTAATATATCGCATTTTAAACCGTTAAAGTATTTCATACTAATGCACTAGTGCTCTAAGAAAAACGGTACAACATAGTAATGATGATATAACACGCGTAAACCTTTTTAATTCGATTCGTGGCAACTTTAATGGGGGGGCTTCATCGCCACTTTCTTCCCTATTTCCTTTGATTATGTACGTTTGATAGTCTTTGTCCGTTCGCTTCTGCATTTTACTTCCTCGAGCCTCTTTAAAAATATCGGATATTTTATTTTTACCTTGGAGGCTTTTCTGAGGCATTTTATTATTTTCTGTTATGACTGGAAGCCTGAATGTTGTTTCGTCACTACAAGTTTCTTCTATAGAGTCTTGTCGTTTGATATCTTTTTGAACGTAATGTAAATTTATCTCTTGCGGTTTAGAATTTTGTTCGTAAAATTTTAATTCATAGATTGTTATATGTTCCAAATCGGAAATTCTCCTATTTTCTTCGATATTTTCAGAATGATCTTGCGCTTGGATTAAATCTTTAAAATTATTTTTTAACTCTTCAATTGTATCCGAAAAACTATGCTTTGTTGACTTCGTGTCGATATTTTCGTTATTTTTACATAACAATTCTATGGAATTAGTTTTAGGTGTGTGAAGACCTTCTATGTCCTTCTCTGATAATTCTTGGACTTCTTTTTTCTTATTAATCATGTCATTGGTTATTGTGAGAAATTCTTCCAAATCCGCTGGATTGTCGATGAATTTTGTATACGTATCGCCACTGCCGTGGCGACTTATTAAGTTAATATCACTTTCATTCTCTTTAGGTTCCATACCTTTATCACAATCAAAGCTGTCTTCGCTGAGATCCCGCTCATAATTTTCTTCTAAAATTTCACCCGATAAGTCACAATTTTCAAACGGCGTTTCTGCTTGAGGCAAATCTTGAAATAGTTCTTTAATTTCTATTGGCTTAACATTTTTGTTTTTTACTTGGTTACCTGGTGTTAAAGTTGTTTTTTCGTCCTTAAATTCATTTGCTTCACTGGGAGAATTGTACGATGATAATTCAGAGGGCTCTAAGCTATCTTCAATATCACCGTCGTCTCGCAACTCTTTACTTATGTCACAAGAGCTGACCATAGTTAAATTTTTATAAAGTAACTCGACACTTGACGATGCTTCAGTTATATTGTTATGTACAACGTTATCTGCTATATCTACTTGAATTTCACTCTTTAAATGCTTTTTTTTCTTAGTTTTTGCTTTCGGAGACGTATCGTGTATTACACACGGTACACATGGGCATAACAGTTCAGTATTTATACCTATGGATTGACTTTTTTGATCTCTATTAGATGGCGAACATTCATCGAGACTATCTAAACTCATTGTACTTTCTTTAAACTTTTTTACTTTTTCTGCTACAGCTATGGTTTGTTTTTTCTTTACATTAATCACAGTACTAGAATTTTTCTTTGTTTCATTTGACTTTTCATGCCTTAGAAAAGTAAGGGATTGCTCATCTATGTTATTTTGCATCATTGGTCTTTCGCGAACTCTTGTTGCGCTCTGGGCGGTCTGTTTATTCCTTATTGGTATATGGCTCTTTGACGATCCTACTTTTTCTATGTTAGCTTTTTGGTCAGCTATTATTTTTTCGCTTCTTTCTTTGTGTTTTTCAGCAATTTTTTCAAGTTTTTTTAGTTGTTGCTTTTTCTTAACGTTCAACCTTTGTTTAGGTTTCTTTTCTACATCTTTTTTATTAATATCGGGATCAGTAGTGCATTGTTGCAGATGGGGTATGGTAGGTTCTTGATAATCTCTATAGAGGGGGAAAGGAAGGAATTCAGTAATCTGAACTATAACAACAAACAAGGAGATAGGAGTACGACTAATAACGAAATAATATGTTTATGAAATTATATGAAAAAAATGGGTCCTTCCTTTCCCCTTATTTGCTGGATCAATGTTTACTATGACGAGGTATAATGTTAATATTTTTTTTTTAGGTATACGAGGTATAATGTATATAATTAATTATGTACCTGGTGCTGCTCAAATCTCTAGCGAGTCTGGCTTGCCGTGCTTTAATATTTGCGTCCCCTGACGACTTGTTCTGAGAACTACGCGAGTTTCTTATGACAGGAATATGCGGAGAGCTCTCCTCGTGATAATCGTTGCTGGATCCGGATTCTGTATTTTTTCATTTCATTTCTATTAAAACACTTTAAAAACGGCTAACAGTAATATATACATTTATGTATAACGATAATGCTTGTATTAAAATTAAGGGCAGAAACATAATTGATGATTAATTATTTACCTAATAGAGTAATAGGTAAACATTTACATAACGCCTTCATTTTTAATTTCTCACCTGACGCTCTAGACCTAGGGTGTTTGTAATCGCCATACTCTCTTGGAGGAGAAATACCACGCGTTGATTCCACTGACGCCGATCTTGAAGACTTCTCACGAGTTTGGGATGTACTGTAAATACAAATGCGGATTCAGGCAAGTATTTAGGTTACTTTCATATGCTGCAAACTTCGATGTGGTAATAGTGCATTAGCTGAGAAGAAATATAAACATGTCTGACTTTCGAATTGTTTCCTCTTTCTTCCAAAACTAATTTATTTTAAATACAATGTTGTTGTTATATATTTCTGAAGGAAAAGTAAAAAGGGTCTAGTATAGCCATAAATGTTAAAAAAAATTCAAAATGTATGCTATTCATACCTAATGATTTATTCTTACCGTCGGGTCCTAACAGGCGGTGCCTTATACTGTGTTCGCGCGTTCAGCCTCTGTTTAGCATCAGCAATGTGTGGCGGTGGTTGCGCGGGCGCAGCTGGCAGGATCTTGGCTTTGTCAGCGCACCACTCGACGTGCCTCTCGAATGCACGCACGCCAAAGGCACGTCCGCAATGTGGACACTTTTGTAGGTCAGCAGTGGGCTGGAAGTTGTGATAAATATATAAAATATTTATCTCTCAGATAAAACTATGATCGTTTATTTTTATAAATACACAATCTACCTTTTTGTGAGTAACAAATATTTCTTCGTTGTTCTTAGTAAGAAATATTTATAAATATTTTTTTATTTCCTAGTCTTGTTCTGTGGTTTTACCTTATAAAATATATCTTACAGTTATTTTATAAGCAGGTACATAAAGAGAAGAACAACCCAACACTTCATGGTTACCTCCCTATAGTACATTTTATAATTATTATATTTAAATTAAAAATACATAACTTCATACTATCTCTGGAGGTAGGAAAATCTATTTAGACTAAATATTTTAAATACAAAGATCTTACCTTCATCATGGCTGTGCGCACAGACTGCAGCTTGGGCTTGGGCGTCGCTTTGGCAGTGTTGGGCGGGCTCTTCTCCAAGAACGGGCTGTTTTCTGGAAGACCGAAATTCTTTGGCAAGTATTGTTCTAAGTCCGTGCCTGGAATCGTATGGTTATATGTGAGCATGCCAGTGATAACCAAACTACTAGTGCACTTCACACCGTGCAGAACCGCTGTCAGCATCAGACCATGCAATTATGCTAATATGAATCATTGTTCAATCTTCGGATGGGTTATGTGGGCGTCTTTCGGGCGATGTTAAGCAAATGTAGTTCTTATTGCAAGCCGTTAAGTCTTAATGGATTGTCAGTGTCAATATTAGCATACGAGCGTTAAAGTTTTGGGCGTTGGTGCTTTACTTTTAAGGCATTGGCGGACATTCCTAGTTTGTTTTCGAAATAAGTACGTGGATACCACCTGTGGTAGTTTCGCTTTAAGAGACCCATCGTTTTAAAAAACTTATCTAAACTTTAATCATAATAATGGCCAACAAGTTTGGTTAGGTTATCAAGAGACTCTTCTCTTACTCCACAGTCAAATTTGTTTGTGACTTTTAAACGTTAGAGGTATCTATAATAAAAATGTATTCGCGGCCTTACGTAAATATGTAAAACTACGATTTAAAGAAACGCTTTTTGTTTTATTGATGGAAATTTCAAAAAAAAACACTCAGCGCGAAATAACCAAAATTGACTATGTGTCTACTGTGTTATATTTAAATTTAATTAAAATGTTAAACCATAAAGCCGGTCACATTTTACTAAACGTAAACGTAAATATTTGAAAAGGAAATAACGCAGGTTAATTTGTATTTACAGACTAGTCAGCGTCAGGTCCTACATAAAGTTCCCGTTTGCACTAAATAAATATTTATAGAACGTACTCAGCAAATGTTCATGTTACTAGTATCAAACAAAGCATACAGTTAAAATTGGCAAATCAGAGCTAAACGAGCCATTAACATACAATCTATGCTTTAAATCCAGGCAAGAAAAGGCCCTTCTTAAATTCGCAAGCGTTGTTTTTTATCGATAGAAATCTCCATATTTTGCCTAACAATCAACACGCATGCAAAGTTTAATTCAGGAGTATTAATACAATTTGTATGACAAATAGTTTTAATGTCACAAGCTTGTTTGATCTGATAAATGGGGCTACTATCAGTGTTGCCAACTATACAATTTATTAAAAGCACTTTAGTACATTAAGCTTTTACTTTAGTTCGGAGTTTAGCATAATCTAGTTTTGAACCTCGTCCAAAATAAGTTTAGTAGAAATGGGAGACCTCTTGGGTGTGGAAAGCGATTTGCAATAATCAAATTACCTTCACGTCTCTGCCTTGAAGAGTCGAATGTTTTCCTCTTCTTCACGGTCATCTTTTCGCAGATCTTCACATGTTTTGACAGAGATTGAGGGACGAAGGTTCTTCCGCAGACGGGGCACGGTGTGAGAGGTAAGGGCCCCGAGGGTTCTGGGTCTACGGGGGCCACAGGCTTAGTTGGAACGGGAGGTGACGGCGGAGGGCCGAGGCGACTCGGCGGTGGCGTCCGCTGCAGCGGCCGGAACTCTGTGTTGGGTCCATCTGACGGTGTCGGAGATGCTGCTCGTGAAGACTTTGTTGAATTGTGCTCTTGGTGCCGTTTGCCTGAAATTTTTTTGATCAATCAAAAAAATGTACTAAATTTTACAAATACTAATGTCATTGTTATTAAAAACAACATTAAAAATAAGCATTAAAATTTCATAGATAATTTGATTTTGAACTACGCAAAATTCAAACACATTATTTTGTCTACTGCAATTTTTATACCCTTTCAAAAATTGAAATCTGTGATTAAACATGTGAACGAAACAATCGCTCACATTAAATATATGTACTTATATATACTTGGTTTCATAAAAGCAATATTTTACGAGCTTTATGAAATCCAGTTTTTACTCGGAATTAATTAGTGAGGCGGCACTTGTTTTTATTCCGTCTCTCATTCAGCTAGGTCACGACTCGAGGTCGGCTCAAATTGTAGCGAGAGCCGAAACATGAGACCCCGTAACCTCAACGTTGTTACGTGAGAGCAATTGATATTTATGGTAACATTTAGAGTAAATGAGAAATTTCGAACATCCCAACTTCGTGCTGAACACACGCATTTAGAATAAGTATTATTGTTTGACATTTAAACTTTAAAGCACTACTTACCTACTAAAGCAGTTTGTGAATAGTTTTACAACAGTCCTAAGATTAGATTTTAAATTCAATTGTATACTTGTAAATGTCCCCGGATTAATACATTCTTTAGTAAGTTTAAAATGCAATAATTGAAAGAAATACATATTTAGTGATGCTCCTTTTAATAACGAACTATTTCTATGTAAGTTGTATTTTGGTACTTTCTGTAATAATAATAACAATTAACGGGAAGTGGGTTAAATTCCCAAAATCTGACTGATCGAAATAATGAAGAATAGAAGCCAAATATAATAAATTGAGTAAAAATAACAATGTGAGCGACACGCTAAGTCAACACATCTAGGTACTAAGCAATTGCTCCACAAATTTGTCCTTTACCAGTGTTTACATTATACGACATCTCGCAAGTCGTGACACCCGACTTGTTTACATTTGAGCACTGAAATGTCACAACTGTGAGAAATACGCTATGCTTTGTTTATCTAAACGCGAGATTCTATATAACACTTGTGGTGTTTTTTAATTGTTATTTTATCACGCATCGGGCAATTTAAATTAAAAAATACAAAAGTAAACTAATTAGAAATAGATTATTATGTCTATTTCAAATTAGTACATGTACGCTTCATATTTCGTACCTATTCTAAGTACTTCCATACCTAGCTCGCATTAAACATAGGTTTAACCCACAAAATGTATTTAACTAAAACACTTTAACGGTTTAAACCGCGATATATATTAGTTAAACTTGAAAACTTAATATTTTTCACATGTTATTGCACATGAAGGCACTATATAATTTAAAAATCGAAAATAAATTGAAAAAATTTTCGACTCGGGCAGGACTTGAACCGGCATCGTCAGCTTTCCGTGCTGTTGCTCTACCAATTGAGCTACCGAGTCCTACACCTCATCGTCGAATTTTTCAACTTATTGATACATGCACCTCTCGCGCAATGTAATTTCTACCTTAACACTTGCGTATTAAGGCTCAATGTCTTATGCTTTGCAGCTTAAGAAATCATTGAAGATGAAATTACAAAGTTATAACGTTTGAAAACATTAATATTTTTCACATGTTATTGCACATGAAGGCACTATATAATTTAAAAATCGAAAATAAATTGAAAAAATTTTTTATACGCAAGTGTTAAGGTAGAAATTACATTGCGCGAGAGGTGCATTATCAATAAGTTGAAAAAATTCGACGATGAGGTGTAGGACTCGTAGCTCAATTGGTAGAGCAACACACGAAAGCTGACGATGCCGGTTCAAGTCCTGCCCGAGTCGAAAATTTTTTCAATTTATTTTCGATTTTTAAATTATATAGTGCCTTCATGTGCAATAACATGTGAAAAATATTAATGTTTTCAAACGTTATAACTTTGTAATTTCATCTTCAATGATTTCTTAAGCTGCAAAGCATAAGACATTGAGCCTTAATACGCAAGTGTTAAGGTAGAAATTACATTGCGCGAGAGGTGCATGTATCAATAAGTTGAAAAAATTCGACGATGAGGTGTAGGACTCGGTAGCTCAATTGGTAGAGCAACAGCACGGAAAGCTGACGATGCCGGTTCAAGTCCTGCCCGAGGCGAAAATTTTTTCAATTTATTTTCGATTTTTAAATTATATAGTGCCTTCATGTGCAATAACATGTGAAAAATATTAATGTTTTCAAACTTATAACTTTGTAATTTCATCTTCAATGATTTCTTAAGTGCAAAGCATAAGACATTGAGCTTAATACGCAAGTGTTAAGGTAGAAATTACATTGCGCGAGAGGTGCATGTATCAATAAGTTGAAAAAATTCGACATGAGGTGTAGGACTCGTAGTCAATTGGTAGAGCAACAGCAAGGAAAGCTGACGATGCCGGTTCAAGTCCTGCCCGAGTCGAAAATTTTTTCAATTTATTTTCGATTTTTAAATTATATAGTGCCTTCATGTGCAATAACATGTGAAAAATATTAATGTTTTCAAACGTTATAACTTTGTAATTTCATCTTCAATGATTTCTCTAATTTCATCTTCAATAATTTCTTTTGCTGCAAAGCATAAGACATTGAGCCTTAATACGCAAGTGTTAAGGTAGAAATTACATTGCGCGAGAGGTGCATGTATCAATAAGTTGAAAAAATTCGACGATGAGGTGTAGGACTCGGTAGCTCAATTGGTAGAGCAACAGCACGGAAAGCTGACGATGCCGGTTCAAGTCCTGCCCGAGTCGAAAATTTTTTCAATTTATTTTCGATTTTTAAATTAATAGTGCCTTCATGTGCAATAACATGTTGAAAAATATTAATGTTTTCAAACTTATAACTTTGTAATTTCATCTTCAATGATTTCTTAAGCTGCAAAGCATAAGACATTGAGCCTTAATACGCAAGTGTTAAGGTAGAAATTACATTGCGCGAGAGGGTGATTTTTTAAAAAAAAGTAAAAAGAGATGAGGTGTAGGACTCGTAGCTCAATTGGTAGAGAAAGACGGAAAGCTACGATCGTCAAGTCCTGCCGAGTGAAAATTTTTTCAATTTATTTTCGATTTTTAGTTAAACTTATTTGAAAATTATTTAAACTACGGTTTCGGATGCTTGGCAACAGTCGTGGTCACGCGGAGACTCACATATATTCGCGTTTTAAACCTTTAAATTGTTTTATTTCAATGTGAAGTACTCGCGTAAACTACAGACTGTATTTCACAAAATGTATTTATTTATGGTAAATGTAACATACAATCTCGAAGCAAAGTTCAAATACGATAGCGGTGTTATATAATAATATCTAATTACTAATTAGAGCTAATTATTACCTCAATGAGCACAAACATAACGTGCCTTAGCAAGCGCAGGTATTTCAATAAACAAAACCGGTTTTTCGACCTTGGAACTTCTACAGAGTGGCTGGCGTTAATTAATACGCGACTTATTCCCTAATAGCAAATACCATTGAAATGGTATAGTTAAAACTAATATTCTATATAGGTATGTACATATCTAATTGTACCTACCTGGTACTACTGTACCTACTTAGCAGACTTAGTGGTTTGATATAACTGAATACTGAATGATTCATGACATATATAGAAATATAAGTTATAAGTCTAGTATATACTATAACTTATAGTATAAGTAAGTTTACTTATACTAGAATTCTCTTAAAATATTGTGAGGAATTAATGGTAGGTATTTTGAATATAATATTATAAAATATGTTCAACATTTTCACGTATCATTAACTGCCAAGGTTACAAGGATCTTGAACTTGTTAAAATATTCTCAAAGCATCCAATCTAAGCGTTAGAATTTCTGATAGACACCATCAAACTTTTAATTCGCTTTAGAGGATCTTGCTAAGACGGAATTTTATTAATAGCAAAAAAAACAAGACATCCTATCAAAATTATCAAATTTACGAACACTTTAGAATGAATCGAAACAAAAATATTATAATTGGTACGTAAAATTTATGATATAAATAAGCACATAGCAAAACTAATGTATAAATTATCTTTAAAATGCATTCATTCGTTAACATAATAATTATATATAGGAATAAACAGATGACACGTTATCTGCTGAATAAGTTTTTTAAAAGGTTTTTAAAAAATGTGCTTATTTTTCATTTTTGGTAGAGCGGAACTGAATTATGTCACGACGAGCTCCTTTTAATGAGTAGAAAGATAATGGGGACATAAATTAAAATTAATAGCTGCTAATAAAGTTTTAACTAACTAAACTATTTGGTATACATTATATTATTATTTATAATATAAATTAAGTCATGCACATATCTTTTTTACTAATGATATTTTGCAGTCAGAAATACAATATTAAGTAAGTTTGCGACTTAATAGATTTCGGTTTATTGAGAGCCTGTTTTTAAACTAAATAAATGTATCAGGACCGTGTTCCCGTAACCTACTGGTTACTTCATTGTGCATTCGGAAACACGGTGTTTGTGTATTTCTGTGAATAAATTCACTCAATAACCTTACGCTAATATCAAATGCAAGGTAGGTAAGGCCGGGGGCGCGTGCTCCGAAGCTAAATTACTACAGGTTTTGTTTGACGTGTCGAATAAAGAATTACCGTTGATAAGAATTTATTATAAGATGTACCTACTCAAGTAATAATTTTACATGAAATACATTTTTGACTACAATTACGTACCATTCTTTCAAATTTAGAAATGCCATTTGGTTAAAAAAATATATAGTTTAAGTAAGATCATATTTTAAAAAAGTAATCAATTATATTATTATTGAATATAATCTACGAAATCGGTAACGAAGGTTATTCTTCCAAACTTATCATTTTTTGGGACGTTTAGTGAAGTTCTTTAGTTGTTCTATAACAAAAACTGTTACCGTCAAAAGTGGACGCCACTGCCTTTTGCTATTCTATACATGCGCTTATAAAAATCATTTGTCTAGCGAAGAAAACTCATAAACATCGCTATTTATATCTTCAGTAAAGCAGTTTCCACGAAACGTCGTCAATAACGCCATTGGAATTTTTACTTTATTCGATAAACTCTTAACCGTTTTATCTGGGGTGTCATCGTGTAATGAGATGGATAGCTTCTTTGAAAATAGATAAAAACGATGTCTGTAATCGTATACATATGTATATTATAGTGATAAGCGACTAATTTAAATTATTCTTACTTAAGAACTAATGAGTATACACAAAGATGATTTGAAACTCTTTATCTATAGTTCGCTGTTTCTCTTCACATTTTGGCACAAAGTAAAATCGCGCTACTGTCAAAACACTAGTGTGTCTGTTTAACTAAACGATTTCTATGCCTTGCCCGATCGAAACTTGTGTTTCCACGGGATCATCGTATCACTCGATCAACAATACGATGTGTTAAGTTACGAAGACATTATTTTACTATTGCAACCTAGAACTGTAGAATAACAAAGGTATTTTGTTCCAAATAAATGTATTATGGAAATCTATTTTACGCTCATAAGTAGGTATAGCTATAAATTCTTAATGTTTGAGCTGCATTGATTTTACGGTTGATATGAAGTTGGTATGGAGGGTGACAAATGAGGGTTTGAAAGTGGTATCGCCTGGCACAGTGTTATATTAGGGGAAACATATTTCAGTATATTTCAAACAACACATTTCTCAAGTAAAATCTGAATATGACGGTTTTAAATACGACATATGAAGTTAACAATTGAAAGAGAATGGAGATAGTCTATGTTATGACCCGACTAGATAAAAATTATACTTTATTTAGTCGGGTCAGACAAAATACTTTTTATTAAAATCAAGAGCTGTCTCTTAGTACCAACCGCGAGTAGTATCTCATTTATTTTTTTAGAATAAATTCTCCGCTTTAAGTTCCGTCACATAATCATGTATGGCAGTAACATATATAGTACATTTATAGTATATGTGAGGCCGCTAGAGACAGATTAGCCTAACTGCAATTATTATGACTTGAGTTATTTATTTTTTTATAGTCTTTCATTTTCCTCCTTATCGAAAATCATGTTTTTTGTTATCAGGCCCCTCTGCCTCTAGCAGCCTCATATATATTATAGACTGACAATACCTATCGTAATTCTGTCTTCGGCTTTACCGTTGTCAGTTTAAAACAATGGATGGTGAATATAAGTCCCTCAATAATTCTAAGCTCGTCAGTAAGCAATATTCTTCACTGAATGGACGTAAGCAGGTTTCGCATAAATTATCACTAAGGTCAGGCAGAGGAAAATCTTTGTTATATAGCATATACCTAAACGTTTTCAGCTCGGAAAGGCAATTGTGTGACAAGTAACGCGATAACAAAGAACATGAATAGGATATTAACCTTAAGTATTTCTTTTCTTACAGTTATCTATATAAGAAACGAAATTCCGTGAACGCAAATATGCCAAACGTTTTTACAATCAACGAATCTTACATACAATAAAAGTCTGGACGCTGTAGTCGTGGAGTTATTGTGCCGCCGATACCATTTTTTAAATCTCCAATTTGGATTACTAAACCAGGAATAATTATTATAGGTAAAAATGGGTGAGGTTTATATGAATAAGGGTTATTTGTGTTAGTACAGTCAACACAACTAACCCTATGTATGTTGTATGTGAAATTAATTATCTACACAAATATTTGAAATATGATGGATGCTTGCGTTCACGGAATTTCGTTTATTCAGCTTCTTATACCCACGCGCAGTTATTATCAAATTATATATGTATATATATATATATATATAAAATTGTTATTATAAGCTTAGACGCTTGTCGAGAGTGACATTTCTATGTGACCCTAAAAAGGTCCTATTAATATTCAGATGGCAAGACAAAACGGATGGCGGTGCACGGAAAGGGTCGACGTTATAATTAACACCGCTGTGGCTATGTCAACAGTTTATAACAGGTTTTATTACTAAATGTTTACCGACATCACTTTATTATAACTCAAAGCAAAGTTGAAAGTGAGATTTTTCATTACTGTATGGAAATGTGTAAATTAAAATACTTACATTTGTATCGAAACATTCGAATTGTTTACACAACGTAAAAGAAATATGTAAAAAATACAAATAAATGTTTTATGTCTCTCTATTCCAAACCTAAATATATGTTTGAAATTATTTCTCATTAAAATACTTAACAACAAGGATGGAGAAATTTGACAACATCGACCTTTTTTACCTTTATATAAATCGTGCCAATAATAAACGGTTTAAGACACGAAATTAATATATTTGAGTACAACGTAACTCAATAGAACAACTTGTATAAAAAAAAGAAACAAGAATAATAATTATAAAATAGAAAAACGAAATTGAATTTGTTAAATACACCAAAGAAGACGTTGAAATTACACCAAATCTATTGCACCACCTGTAGCGAAAACTGTGTAATTTATTACGCATAGAATTAAAACTTAAGCAAATTAAGAGAAAGCATGTTTAAACATGAAGATAGCACCGATGAAGGCAATAAAGCACGAAATTACTTCCTTGTTCTCTAAACAAAAACATCATCTTGATAGTACGGTATATTTTTTGTTAGACACCATACCGTACCTCACGTTTCCACGATTTGTACGTCAAAACGCTGTTAGAACATTATTGCTTGTGAAACTTATATAAGTGGTAATCAGATAATATTATTCCGGGTTTCTTTGCCGTATTTTAGAGGTTCGAAAGTCCATTGACAGTCGACAGGCTTTCGATAGAATGGAAAAAGTTGAAGGAGTGTTTAGCGATGATAGTTTATAAAATAAAACAGATATAGACAAATGAAAACCATAAGATTTAGATTATCATCAAGTCACAAATAGGTAATACTACAGAAAGACATTTGAAGACAATTAGATCATTCTCCACTGTCCATAACACTTGTCAAATGTATTGTATATATGTATATAGAATGACAGTATTGCCAACAAACATTTAGACCCACAAAACATATGAGAGAAAGAACAGGAAGTAAAAACTTAAGAACTAATTTAATTTGATTAATACTCTTCATTAGACAATGCCGGCTACTTTCCTTAACGTTAAGATTATATTATCTACAATCTCTGTGAGAAAAACGTGTGAATAATTTATATGGTGGGTTACTAAACTCGTTTACACCTCTTATGTAAACAAGGAAAGTGCAGGAACACCCAGCGCTCATTGTCGTTTGTACAAACTGTACTTTACATTTGTTCAGAACCTGGAAGAGGTTTATGTACACAGAGATAACTGTAGAAACTGGTAGAACTTGAATTGAGTCCTCGAACAATTAAATAAAAATCGAAATCTTTTTTTCTTTTTTTTCTTTTCAGGACAATAAAGACTCATCAGGACAAGAAAGGCAATTGCTAAGAGATTATCGTAATATCAGAAATACATATGAAACTTAATGACTGTAACCATAATAATAAACCATTTCCTTTAAGAATGTTTAACAAATTGGACTCTATAGCGAAAGTAATCTGCTCGTGTTTCATAAAAGAAATCCGTTCACGCCCAGTGAGTCGCCGTTTCAACGATATGAAAATCAATATTTTTATCTCGAATATCTCTTCCGGATAATAAATACAATAAAGTATATAAATATTAAAGTACCGTATCAATTACGAATTGTATAATATACACTCTAGCACTATAGATAGCATGCAGAAAATGTGACTTTTTTACTTTTGAATTTTTAACTGAAAAATTGCCAAAAATGATATCCTAACAAAATTTCCGAAACAGGTGGCTAACAGTCATTAAACCGCGATTCCGTATATTATAGATTGATTCTCATTTTCAAAAGGTCAACTCCTATTAACGTATGGATTAACAAACGTGCTCTTTGCGATTTGAGATTGCTGGTCGCTGGTAGTGTGTTAGTTATAACAACGATTGAATTTGATCCAAATGGGGCTTAATCTTGCATGTATACTCAACGAGTTCGCTTAACGCTCTTTGTCTATAAAACGATCCGTTTGATCTTGTTTATTTACTGATTCATTAACATCGTGCGGGCAGCCTTCGAACCAACAGTCGGCTGATAAAACGCCTGTCTTTACGCAAGTGTTCTACTAAAACAAAAGATAAATTAACGTAATGTGCTGTGCACATAATGAATTTGACAAGATATTATGATAAAGAAAATCCTAAGACCGACGTAGTGTTTTACCCGACCCGGTTTTTCGCACCCTCCATCCCTTAATCAGTGTACAGACCACACGACCAGCGAGGCAGTAATTAGTACTAGATTATGTAGGGAAAAATGTTTATATCTAATACTACTCAACTATAAAGCTATAAACAAGCTAAACTAAGCTTAATTAAGCTGTTTAAAACGCGATATATTAGTTAAACTTATTTTGCCGGATGCTTGCAGCAGCCGTGGTCTACTCGCAGTCTCCCCGTGACCACGGCTGCTGCAAAGCATCCGAAACGTCGGGCCGAGAAAAATCATTTTAAATAAGTTTAACTAATATATCGCGTTTTAAACCGTTAAAGTGTTTTATTTAAATGTGTACTACTCGCGTAAACTTTAGACAGTATTTAATTAAGCTGTACAGAATTTCCTTGGGAACCAATTAATTTCTGCGATTAGCATTGGGACCTTAATGCGTTTTAGATAAGTTTCTACAAGTACATAATATGTAATCATTTTTAAAATAACTAAACACAATAAAATTATATAAGATAATAAAAGTAAAGAACTGTTACGTTTATTTAATTGTATTAAATTATAAATTCCTTCACTTTAGAAAGAATACAATACACACTGTAAGAAGCGATCTTTGTTCTACGAGTGATGTAACAAAAATCCTATCCCAGGAATAGATATCGAAAACAATAGAATCTGTGGACCAACTTGACACTTTAACCCGGATGCGTTTAGCTCGTGAGACATCTAACCACAACACCGCAACATCCGAGATGCTGACAAACAATTCGTCTTTTATATCTGGTCCTAGTGCTTATGTCTCGACAAATAAAGTAAAAAGTTAACAGGAAGTCTTACAATATAACATGATAATTTCTTGGAAATGTGTTAGTTAACATTTACAAAGCAGATAAATTGTTCGTTATATAAATCATACTTTTTTAACATGTTTTAAAAATAAATATGATTTATAAAACACATGCACACATACAATATTTATACTTTATTAGAGATTTTGATTAATTAAAGTAAATTTAATGTAAATGATTATTTATTTACTCTTGATTGATACATGATAGATCTACTGGTAGACAAAACGTAACGCTATGTTTGTATTCGAGCTTTGCCTATCGTATGAAATTATTTTAATCTAAAAAAAATACAAAGGCTTCAGAATTCAGAATAACAATTGCTAGATTTGTAATTTGTATAACTCTCATATAAACCTATGTACCATAAGTATTATATTGTATTATGAAGATACATGTTCTTCAGTCGTCTTTTCACGCGGCTGCAGAAATATTTAACGGTGCATTAAGTTTGTGAAACGTTAATTCAACGTTCACAAGTTTTTGTTTAGCATCTTCAGAATGCATCCAAGCGGTATTCCATTGAAAGTTTCTCAAATTAAGTTATTTTTAGAACTTAAAGTATTGGGGTGTTCCGTCGAGAACACATAAAACATAAGTGTTATCTGCTGTAGAAGGGCGTAGAGGCAAGTGTGATGAAAATAAAATAATTATGGTTTCAAAATTACAACACTGTAAAAGTTTTTTACCAATTTATGATTTATAAGCCATTTTTAAAGATTTAATTGATACAGTGAAAAGTACGCTGCGAAGTGCTAAGCAACTAAATGTTTCTTTAGCTTTAATGTAGCTCCTATTTGTAGTAACATATTTTTTAAATAATAACTTACATTTTCAGAAATCTAACGTCTTAAACCCTTTTACAAACATGTCAATGTGACTTGGTTGGATATTAAATAGCATACAAAACTTTAAATTAAGGTGTGCCCAATTGAATTATGGTCAGAGAATTAAGACTAATTCATTCATTAGTTTTATTTATAGTTTAATGCTTTTTCAAACTAGAAATTCCTATAAATTATGTTCATAACGACAAAATTAAGAGACATCTACGCATCGAGACCATTAGACGGACATTTCTCACGCAATCACATCGCAGTGGCTACTCAACAGAACCATTATCTGCGTTAGATGACAAGACAATAGGCTAGAGATTTACAATGGAAGCCTGTAATGGCTTTCTAGGGGACTCCTTGATAGAAAATTAACTAAGGATTAAGTGCTGTATTTATATGAAATTAGGAAAGATTTGCATTAAGTTTTTATAGAAATAACGTACCTACCTATAGTTCTATTAGTTAATCTAATTTGAAACTATTATTAATTTGTTACACTGCTAAAAAGATTTTAATTTGAAATACTTAATGAAAGTACGAGAACTATCGACTTATTTATCTATCGATTTCAATTTTATTTGCTCTAAAAATACGCAGTCCTCCTCCTTTAAACCTTCAATCTTAGCTAGCTATTTGAGAAACTTGGTAAGAATTGTTAAAATACAATAAATATAAAATAAACAGTTACTTAAGTAAACATTTGGATAACCGATTATGAAATGACAAACACTAATGACCTAATCGAAAGTTACGATTAACAGAACCCGTATTGCCACTAAGCAATTCGCGTTTCGGAGAATTGCAGATTCTTAGAAGGCTATAGGAACATCTCGACAGAATACGTTTTAATATTTTTTTATTCACAGCTGTAGTATTTACAACATATAGGATTTGAAAATAGTTTTTTTATCGATCCTATTTCTGTAGCCGCATCAAAATGAAATTTAAAAATATAGTGATGGTAGATTGAGATGTATTCATTGTCTCGTTGGGTATCTTGTCTTGCTTTTTACAAAACAACAAATGTTTGAAGGTTAGTTTCAAGTTTCCAGTTCTAGGAACTTTTCAACATGATGTGATCATTTTCTGTATTAAAATACAATATCAAATAGCTTGAGAAGCAATTCACTGAGGTACCTATATATTCCGTTCTTTTCACTTTTTGAAATTGTCTTATCCAATGGATGCCTGTTAAACGTAAACTACAATTACATATCGAATTTTGTATAATTGCAGACAGATATATTATAGTCATGTATGTATGTATGTATGTTCATGATAAGAAAACAGTAAGTAGGCCTAAGTCTTTTGTTTGTGATCGCGATTAGAAAATGGCACAACTCACCGCGTTTACGCCGCGCGCAGAAACACGAAAGCATTATTTAAAATCCAAATAAAATTCACAACTGAAACACGCAACGTCCGTCGCACAATCCTCGGGACTGAACAAAACAATAAGAGTAAACAGCGAGTTTCCAATATCACAGTGCCTTAGCACTAACCACACGTGCTTATCACTGGTGTTATGCGAACGTGTTTTAATAGCCAGGTTATCTACAGTTAAAACTATCAAACTGAGGCGAATAAGGTGGAGGACACTTTTCGAAGATGTTACTGTCAAATAATATGACGCTGTCACAATTTTGTATAATAGACTTACGTAATGAATTGTCGTGTGAATATAATTAAAATTTTCGTAACTTTAAGAATTAACACGCAGTATTATTTGATCTGTGAAATGGGTGTATAAATGCCATTCCTACTACATCGGGCACTGAGCGGACACACTTTTGTGACTGCTGTTTTCTACCCGACCGTAATGTTTCAATAAATTAGTTTCATAGGAACTCGAACGTACTAACGTTTAAGCGTTGACGTCATTTATTTAAAGTAGGTATTTAAAAATTTTAATCTGACTAAAGCAACCAAAGAAAACATTATTAAATGCAATACTTGGACTACATTTAAAACATTTTGATTATTCTAGGTGCATCTACTTTACAATGATGCGCTAGAACCACAAAAACATAAAGAACAAACCGTAATAGATAAATACACACGAAATTAATTAAGAATGTCGCAATAAATTATCACTTAAAAGACGGAGAGACGCAAAGAATTTATAGGCACTTTAGACTTGGGCAATAAAATCTTAGAGCAGCTGTCCCATCTTTAGGGGTTCAGTAAGTGAAAGAAGAAAAAAAATAGCCAGGTGCACAGTTGCGTGTAGTTATGCGCTACAATTACAATTTCCAATACAAATAGATATACTACGCGCTCTCGAAATTCTTGCAAATTATCTATTTTAGGTAATATTGAGTAAATGTATTGCCCTTTTCATGTAAATTGGGGTTCAGGTATTACTTATTTTATTAAATTTAAGAATAAAAGTGATTTGAAAAGTTCTTCGTGTATTATCATTTAAATGTTAGTGGATATATAAAGGATATTCACCTTTGATTTCATCTAACATAATCTACTTATAGGTTATGAACATAATTTTGAGGTTATGTTTTTAAATTGGGATAATCTAAAATTGAATTTAGTTGAAAAAAAGGATGTGAAGTTACAACGTTACAACGTTTCGTGCAATTTTTTTATTATTGTGATTATTGTTTAAATTATATATAAAAACATTCGTATCATAAAATTATGTGCATTAGATAGCGTTTCGAGTTATTCTTAAAACATTTATGAATTATAAGTGTTGACATTTTAAATATTCATAATATTTTAAGGCGATGGTATTATTTTTAAGAGGCATATTTACGTCATAAAATTTAAAGAATTACCAAATGCTGTCCTTGAACTCAGCGGCTATCGCAAGTTTATAATTAAATTATCTAAAATATTTTGTATGTTGCCTACTCTTTTATACTAAATTTCATTATTAGATAAGGTCTTGAAAATGTACACCGAAAAGCTGCTTTAATCTACGAATGATTTACCAACCAACGATCTAGCGCAGACGAGTTAAAATTGGGTGGATATATTTGTAAATCAACTAACGTTAGACGGTACAACAGACCTAATAAGAATAAACCCGGAAATATTAGAGTTAAAGTCAACAGGTATTTAAATAACTAATTTTGAAGACAATAAGATACAAGATAACGATCACTCACCCTTCTTTGACCCAAATATGGCTTTCAATTTCAATATCGCACTCTTCTTCATATTTGATTGATTCGACACAAATTGATACAACACACATCGGTTAACATTTAACAAAAATACGCCGCGTCCTCAAGTTTTGGGCAGAGCTTTTTGCTCCTATTGCCGCGCTTATTTCCGTGCTACAAAAATAGGCATCGCTACATGCAACGCAAGCGCATCACTCAGTCAACTCGATATTCATTCAAGACAGACCGACACGACCGTTATTATATCACTGGCTATCAATTGTACATACGCTTATCACTATCGCGACCGGCGTTGATAAAATTTCCTCGCTGAAAACACGATCGGCGGGAATGTTCGCGCGTCTATCGCCGCTCTCAATGCCTACGAACTTCAGTAGAATTAGATGATTAATACTTGTATTGATAAACAGATAATCACGTTATGCGGATGTAAAGGGTCTCCGTTCGACGGCTATTCTTGTTCGTGTTGCGATCACAACTGCCGGCGCGCGCGCAACGCACCACAATTACGGGTTGACCGGTTAACGCACAAACAAAATTGTTAAAAATCCGACCGCTTCCGTTAACAGAATAGTTTTCTCTGTGAAGCGACGAAACGGAGTGATCAAGGGAGACTTATGGAGCTCGTACGAGTGTCGTGGTGACAACACCGGAGATATACATCCGTTGGCTCCTTTAAATTGGAATATTCGAGACAGATTTCGGCTAACGACGGGCGCACACTGCACGTAAATCGCAGGGGTGTGACGTGTGAGCGCCCTTAAGCCCAAGGGACAAAGGGAACAAAAAACATTCTGCAGTGTTTTTTCAAATTCCCCGCTTGACAAAAATCGGAGGGAATTTTAATTCCTTGAACATTTTAAGAAAATGTTAATAAGTAAAGTATAAACTCTTTATAATATAATAGGTTTGTGTATCATAATGATACAAGAAAACCTAACAAGAAGAGAACGAAGCAAGTAAAACCACATGTGCTTGCGCTTGCGTTATAACAAAACCTCGTTGAACATAATATGCTATTAACATTATTCATACATCAAGCTCGCGTAGCTGGTTCAGCGATGATTACCGCTTTTAGTAGGTATTCTTAAGGGGTCTCTTCAAAGATATACGCAAATCTCAAGACGATAGCAAGTTTGAGAAAATCAAACATAAGACAATATTAACCTGTGTATATATGTAGTTTATAACGGTCTTTCACAAACTTTTCACTCTTAGTTAGAATTTTGAAGTTTCCTGTATGCGGGGGAATTCCACAGCAACCGAATTTGTATGTCAAAAAAAACCCGAGTTATATGAAGGTAACATATTTTCTGTTTTATATCTCTAAAAATATACATGACTTAATGAAGTCCCTTAAATAAACGAGAACCAGTTTACTCATTACTACAAGTAAGCCACGTCATTAGATTATTTCCTTGAAAACAAGTAAATACCAATCAAGATGAGGCGATATGATTATAATTACGTCGATTTCACAATATCCATGGCCACTTGACAGGTAGCTAATTAGAATCAAGTTAAATGATGCATAACGCGCTTCCGTTGCAGAGATCGTCTCGCTCGTCCCCACGTTAAACGCACGAGTTTCCGGCGGGATAGGTTTGTGGAGACCCCGATACAGTACCACTGCAATAGACCGTATCGGACCGCTCGATGCTACACTCCGATGAATTTACGTATCGAATGAACTCGATATAAGATGGGAGTTGTGAAATTTCGTTTCGCATCCAAAAGCTGTCAGTCAGAGATTTTTAACTTTCGTTATTTTCTATAGCCAATCACTATTGTTGTGAAAAGAAAGGAGTATATGAGATTACGCTAGACTGTTGATGAATGTACATGTTTTGTTTTGAAATTAAATATACTGAAACTATACAATGGAACTTCTAATACAACGATGGGTAGGACGTAGTCACGAAAATATGAAAAATTATTTTGCTAATGTAAAAAGCAAAAACGTTTTTTCATTATATACTGTTCAAGATTATATAGTTAGCACGAAACTATCCACTGAGTTAAATAAGCGATTGATCATAAATAAAATTAATGGTTTAATCCTAACCACTATTTAAAGTAACAAAAATTTACATAATCTTACAAAAGCAATTACGCATCATTGTAAAAATCTCACGACACACTTGCAACTAAGAAAAATAACTATTATATTACATTGCACTTACGTAAAAGCTGTCACTTAATTAAGCTCATTTGAATCTTTCTGGAAAATATCATATCACGAATGTAAACTAATTCTCACGGGTGTTTCTATACCATCAACGTGAGAAAACAGTGATTAATCCGTCTTGATACTAATCTTATTTGGATTGATGGATGGCCTTTGATCAACTTGGATAGAGACGAAATTTTCTTTGATAATGATTTTTAGAAAGCAATAATTTAAAATGATAATACACAATTGAGATTGTACATGTTTGTAAAATTTTTGAGTTTTATTAATTGATACTCAATACACGGAAATAATAACAGCTGTCTACCTGTAGCAGACGCACCCATCGGTATAATGGTAGCAATGCATACCAACGAGTCATGGGATGTAACCCTACTAGGTTCCACCACTGTGGTGGTAGGAACATCGAAATTCCGTCCAGGTAACGAACCACTGTTTACAGGTTACATACAAAATTCTGTAAAATTTTATCTCGTTTTGGTTTCAGTCTGTAGATTTCGGCTGGGGTAATTCGTCTTCTATTAAGCGATCCCTATGCTTGTCTGCTCTCTTGTATCATAAAAAAAGATGTCTTAGAAGTTTCCAATCGAAGTGCAACAACAAAGATCCAGAGCTTCCGCACTCAAATTACTTTAATTAATAAAATATATGATACGTGCCATATTTCAGTAATAACAGACTGTTCCTAGGTGTTCTTACAAAACGAAATGGCTTCAACTTTAGCATAGTAGCTCACTGTTATAGATGCATGGATGAATGCATTATGCTAGAAATGTGGTGTGCATTTTCTAGCTATTAACGATTAGCAACGGCTTCTATACTGTACATGGTCTGTCTTATCTAATAATAAATAATTTTCTACACAATTGGTATAGTATATATAAACTTTGATAAAGGATTTCGTTATTTAATAGAAGGATTTGCTTTGTGTTTCTTTTTTACGTTTTCCACGTATTTATTTTGCGTCCACGTAAAATAGATATATACAAAGCGGCCTTTCTAATCCATTTAAGAGAAATTATCGAATTTTTCCAGCACATGATCCGAATTTTATCACTGGATTTACTGAAACTATATTTTTATAAATGGGGTTTTGTTTTTATTTATTTAATATTTATAAATTAATTCAAGAGTTTAATTCACGTATCCCTGTTAGCTTATAACTATACTATGTTTTCTAACTTACTTGTCGTAACAGAGATATCAAACTAAAAATACAATATGTTGGTGAAGGTCTTTCGTAACGGATAAACAGATATACAAATGAATGTCTGCTCTAAATAGTTTGATTGATGATATTGATTAGCTTTGATATTTAAACAGAACTAGTGTGTAATGATTCTATGAATATAGTATATCTTAGTCAATATTCATTAAATATTAATTCCTCTCTTATCTGATTGAATTAAGAGATATGTATCTGTCTTATGTTTTAAGAAATTAGTGTGTGTAAGATTTTAAATATTTATAATTTATCTCACTATTTTTTTTCTCAGAATATGCAAAAGACTAAGTAGGTATATATAGATAAACAACATTAAAAAAGTGGGACGATCGACTTCTATTCGTGGTTTAAGTCATGTCGGGCATCAGGTGAGAAGATTTTACAGTTCAGACCCACCACGTCGCGTCATTACGACTTAGTTGGGTTTATCGGCTATTGCCACTAACTTACCCATTATACCAGTTTTTTTTTCGCATTCTTTTCGGAGAAGCGTAACTCTCGAGAAATATAAGTGCTTTGGCGTGGGGTAACATAGTGCTTATTAGACTGTAAAGACATCAGCTAACTGTGTAACATTACCTTCTCCCTCTTAATAGGGGGCCTTCGCTAACACTATACAATAACACAGCAGAACGGATCGCAACTAACGTATGTGTACTTTACGAGCGAACGCAGGTCAAGCAAATCGGATTAGTTAACATACCATAGGATCATTAGATAAACAATACCTATAATTTCTCTTTCACCTTGTGCAACATCGCGTTACTATTGCATACAGTGACGTCATTGGGTCAGCGAACTATCTTAATAGAAAACGAGGCCAGGAGACGACACGCGAATCTCAATTGCTAATCGAGATAAATTTAAATGCTTTTATGGTTTTTCAAGAGGCGACGACAACGATGAGAATTGTTTGATTGACGTGATACGCAATTTTGGAGTCATAATATTTGCGCCAAAAAGCCTAATAAAAACTATAGGGCCATATAATGGACTTAATGATAATATATTTTTTACGAATCGGTCTATTTACTAGAGAAATACGTAAGGAAACTGTTTGCTCTCAGGCTGAAAAAAATGCCCCCCCCCCCCCCCTATTTTTGCTTTAGACGTTGAATTTGTAACCGCTATAATATTATCTATACTGATTTTATTAACTTGAAAAGTTTGTTTGTTTCAGAAATTACCGTTTCCAATTAAAAGATTCTTGATAACAAAATTATGGTCATATATACAGTCTATATAAGTTACATTATGTATATAAAGTATCGAAGATGTCAAAAGGTTTTTTAAATAAACCACGATAAGAATCGAAAATTATGATCAACTTAGTGATGCAGTGTTTATAGCTAACATTATACTGATATTCAGTGCGGATTAATTGCCTTTGCTTGTGATTCGATCACAATAAAAGGCAGAGGTCTGTGACCAGAAAAATATCGACTGTGGGCGGAATTGTGTAGGCCAGATGTTTGAGATGAAATACAATATTCTGTAGATTTTACAAGGCAGTATGATTTCATAATCTGTTTTAAGAGGGCAAACTTAGATAAATAGAAAGAGATCTAGGGTTTCGACTGCTACATTGAGCATTTCAAATGAAAGAAAATTTTCTCTCCTAGTGACCACGGCTGCTGCAAAGCATCCGAAACGTCGGGCCGAAGTTAAAAATCATTTTCAAATAAGTTTAACTAATATATCGCGTTTTAAACCGTTAAAGTGTTTTATTTAAATGTGTACTACTCGCGTAAACTATAGACAGTATTTAGGTTTCTAAACTTTAATATTTTTCACATGTAGTATGTTGCACATGATGGCACTATATAAATTAAAAATCGATTATAAATTGAAAAATCTTACGACTCGGGCAAAACTTGAGAGCTCGTAATTTTTTTGAGGCTCAGTGGTTCTACCCCATAAAATGAATATTATATAGAAGATTAAACGTATTTCACTATAATATTAAAAATATTACACCAATTTTGACTTATGAAATATAAATGTACAGGAACTTTTAGCATTAAATACTGATTGATGGACGATGATACTGCATCTATTTTCGAGTTTATCTATTTCCTTAATGTTTTCCTGTAGATAACCTTAACCACGATAGAGATCGAAGATCACCTACTAGGCAAAAAATTGCCTGATTGAAAAATTTACTTATACGTTACAATTTAGGGTAAAGTTTTCTGGCTTAGCAAGGTCGTCTATAAAAATCAAAGGGCCATTAGAAGTATACGGGGTAGCAAAGGTATTTTTTACTGACTTTGTTAACCTTTTTTCAGTTAACAATTATTTACAAACAAAGAATAGTACGACTTCTTAAAATATGAAAAAGTGAAATCTCGTTCCCCATATATACGGCATAGTGTTCTGTATCAAGTTAGCTGATATATCTTTTTTAGCAAATAGTTGGCCAGATTTCTGCGCCTTGTCCGAGCCAAAACCCAGTAACTCGCGAAATGGAAGTCTATAACCATTGTGCCACAGTGGCGGTCAAATATAACCAAGTAAATAACATTAATCGATAACAGATGAGTGAAACTTTGTAATCAGCCGCCCAAGGCTTTGTTTAACAATATTAACATTCATCCGATATAGGTGTGGGTCTTACATGACGTAATATAGCCAATTGCGCGCTATTGCATATTTACAAGTCATAGAAAACGCAAAGTTAACTCGGCTAACACCATATTGGTATACACCAACTCCGTTAGGAAACTTGCACTTAGGTATTTTCTATCTTTAATGAGATAAATTCATTTCTCTTCTCAATCAAGTCTTTGTTAATAAAAAGCTAATAAAGAAACACCGATAGCTTCAATGGAATATTAGTTTTATGCTATTTGCAGATTAGTTTAGTATTTAGTTAGCATTAAAAGTTAACAACTTTATAATTCGGAAATATTACTTCTCATTTAGATTTGCGTGTTGTGCGTGTCAGAAGACTTTTATATTAAAACATAAAAATCTCTATATATAGGATAACGGGCTAGAAAATATTTGGTAAAGCTTATCTTTGATAAGAACGACTTATTTTCCAGTTCAAATATTATATTTTGTACACAGAACCTTATTTTTTGCGTCTGTAGAAATTAGTACTCAGATTGCAAAATTTCTTGGATACTATTGATATAACACGCTTCAAATATTTGTATCTCAAAGCCAAAATATTAATTTAATAAAATAATAAACTGGATTATATTAAAGAAAACTGTAAGGAACTCATTTAATTTTCCGAGCTCAGAAAATGAGCATTTAACCATGTATAAATCTACTAAAATAATGAAAAACTTACCTTCATTAATCTCCATGCCTGTTCCGGCCAAAAAAATCTAAATCAAAAGTTTTTCAAAACGTTTCTATGACGACCCATGATAACATTGACAGCATGCTTACTGTGTTGTCTGAGTTCTCATTGGTTGAGAATGGAAACACGCCCGGGTCGATATTATAATAATGACTTGAGTTTTCCATATAATGATATCTACTGGAAATATCGATAAACTATGTGTTTTTCTAATATAAAAAATAGTATTTTAATGAAACAAGACATAAATAAAAATATTGCAGGATTTAAAATAATAATAAGATTCCTTGTATTTGTTATCTGCAATATTGTTGACAATTGATAACTCTGACGTGGTCCGTCATCCGTGTTCGCGTTGACGAATAAAATTTTGACGTCTCGTTTGGTTGTTGGTGTATTTTTCTGTATGAATAAATTAATATTTCTCATATAGTGATTCATAAACGCTTTAGTATAAATATACGGGTCCTATAATATCACCATCAATATGGGTTTAACTATTTCAAGCGTTTTTACGCGGCTCTTCGGCAAAAAACAGATGCGTATCCTAATGGGTAAGTGACATGGTGGCACCTCGTTCAAACAAGATTACGTAGTTGGTTTTTTATGTATCATTGTCTATATTTAGTGTTGTTTTAGGCATTGTTTAGTGGGCAATCGCTATATTATTGGTTTATATTTCAGTTGGGCTCGATGCCGCTGGCAAAACTACTATACTTTACAAGCTGAAGCTAGGAGAGATTGTCACAACAATACCCACTATCGGTTTCAATGTCGAGACTGTGGAATACAAGAATATAAGCTTCACAGTTTGGGATGTTGGTGGTCAGGACAAAATTCGGCCATTGTGGCGTCACTACTATCAAAATACACAGGGACTTATATTCGTTGTGGATTCTAGTGATACAAAACGGATAGCAGAAGCAGAGAATGAACTGGCTAATATGGTAAGTGATGTTTTTACCCTCAATAGTATACACTAACCCAATTGATTGTGTTAAATGGCTGGATTTACAAATTACTTTTTGCTTAATTTGATTGTTTTATGTAAGAATCAATCATCATTATCTCTTAGTATTACTAAAACAATGAGAAAACTTGAGTCTTTTAACAAATTATAAATTTGTAGTTTTCTAATATTATTTCTTATATACATCATATTATATTACTCAATTTATTCTACATATTATTCAGTTGACATACTGTATAGTTTTATTACTGTTATAAATTCTGTTGTAATTATTAATAAGTTAATTAAATAGGCATAACAAATCAAACTGGCGATTTAAAACCCAGGACTCTAAAATATGATAAAGGAGAACAAGTGTTTCTTTTAGCTGAAAGAAGATGAGCTGAGAGATGCCGTAATTTTGGTATTTGCGAATAAGCAGGACATGCCAAATGCAATGACAGCTGCTGAACTTACGAATGCATTGAATCTTAATAATTTAAGAAACCGTCGTGTGAGTATATTTTATTAATAGTATATTAGTTCTATAATAATAATCAGTCTTATCAATGATCCTCCTTTTCAAAGGTTCCTCTAGATTTGGCATCAATCTCTGTTTATTTTACTGGTTGTTTTTATTAACAGACAAGTAGTTGATCATACTTCTATGCTCTGCATGCTGCATAAGTAATTATATCTCTGATTTCCTGGACATCCTGTGCTAAGTTGTGCAACATGTTAGACAGTTGAGTTTCATGAATGTGGTCTATAAGATTTATTTTGTTGTCTATTTCAAGTTATGAACATTATGTTATATAGCTATGAGCCAGTTAATATACTGTTTTACCTATGTTGTAGGTTTTAAATATATTTTAATTTAATTTCTAATTTTTGTTGGTTTTGCAGTGGTACATCCAAGCAACATGCGCAACCCAAGGCCAAGGTCTATACGAAGGTTTAGACTGGCTCTCCAACGAACTGGCAAAGAAGTGAGATCCAATATAACCGTGGGTTCTCAGGGAAACACCTTACATTCCCACAAGGCTGGATACCTTTCATACTGTGAATGTTGTCAAAACCATGATACAATAAAAAAAGGTATCAATGTTCTGATGTCTTTGCTCTGAATTACTAGTAAAAAACACTTAAGTAATTCAATGTTTGCATTACTTTAAAACTTAAACCTATTTTTATACAAAGACTTGAATATCATATTCAGCTTGTATTCATACTTTTATAATACAGAAACAATGACATAAAACATTTTACACCTTTTTTTATTATATTGTGGTATAAAACAACTTGAATTTGAAAGACTAAATTTGTATGTAATTTAATCATATAACCAACATATTTATTATGAAATAAGGCCATTATTTAATAATTTTCAATGCATTTTATACTTAAATTTGTCTGTGAGATTGTGAGGCTTCTGTGTATGTAATTATTTTTGTATTGCAATTATTATTTGGCCAAAAAGTTATTACTTGTGTTTTTTGATAATATTCAAGGTAAATTATAGATGCTTCTTATTGGCTATTAAAATACACAACAAGTTAAATAAAACCACAAACATATTATAATCATTACCTTATTCTATTTTTTCATGATATAGTTTTATGTAGCTTTTATCTCTTTTTATTATAAAATTTGGTTTATCAAGATTCAGTTGCATAGAATATACACATAATTTTTTACTCTTTAAGCAATAACAATTAGCAATTACCAAGGTTTAATATTCATATTTTATAATCCTCGTTTCTTGCATATTTAGATTAGTGTCTACTATCCCAGTAATATTGCTTTTTGTTTAAAATTCAATAGACAAAATTATAGTCCATGATTAGACATTTTTTTTTCTTACCAAATAAATGGCACAAAATAGTTTTGAAATAGTAAGATTCCTTGACTTTATCAGAATAAAAAACCAGAATGATCATACATGTAGGCATTTTTTAAGATAACAAAGATGTTGTCTATGTATTTTCAATATCAGACAATAACTGTTAATTTTACAGCACATAGCACTAACTAGGTATAATATTTTTGTTTAATTCACAAAGTTAAGTTTGACACCACAATACAAACCAAACAAAGTTGACCAGACAGACATTTTTTAAAAGTTTAAATTTACTACAGGTATTCTGCAATAAAATGTTTTGTTTCTGGTTAACTTATGTGTAACAACTTTCAACTTTTTAGTGTGTATATATAATGGATATGTTATGGCCAAATATAAAGTGACTGTAAGCTTAATTTCTTGCTTTGATTCATCAAAGGTTTATTATAGTAAATAAATATAGGTGTAAATATAAATGCATTTTATTTCACCAGGTATTCACTCTACAAAATGTGGGTAGATTACTTGTGAAACCATGTTGCTTTTCTTTTCTCAACAAAACTCCTTATACCCTCTTGACCGTCATTTGAGTTTATTGTTTGAACCATTATATCTTCACCCAATCTATATGCATCAAGGAGGCTCATGTCAATTTGTTTGTAATAAAACTCTTTTCCTATAGCTATCACACTACGGCTTTTCAGTTTGATTTTTTCGATAATATTGTTTACTTCTGAATCTAGATTTTCTTCTGCAACAACTTTCGTAACAAGTCCACTTTCATAAGCTTCTTGAGCTGTTATGGGTTCACCTAAATAAAAAAATAATAACTATTAAAAAAAACAGGTTGTGTTAAAAAAATCAGAAGTCTAGTAAATGACAAACCTGTTAAAAGCATGAACATTGCTCTTGATTTTGGCATGCTTCGACCAATAGCAATACCAGGAGTTGAGCAAAATACACCAAAATTTGCTCTGAAATTATTATTATTGATTGTACAATGATACAATAAATAGGTTCAAAATATTTCACAATTTCCTAACCCTGGTGTTGAGAATTTACTTGTCTCCGAGCATATAATTATATCACAAGTAGCTACCAATTGACACCCTGCGGCTGCTGCAAAACCGTTTACCTGTAAAATAAATTAACTTCACGGCCTTAAATATTAATTGAGAAAGTTAATTTTAATATTTTTCATATGAATCTGATTTTCATAGTTCAATCTTTACTTAGCTAGCATTACAAAAATTTCTGGTTGCTAGGATTAGCCTAGAAAAATCATAATTATTGTTGATCAGGCTAGACACATATTTGTTCGAAGACTAATAAAAATTAAGAAGTGAAGCTGACACAGAAATGTGTTTGTTCCAAGCTCCATAGGGAGAACTTCAATATATTTTATAGTATAAAACTTGTCAATATATATTTTGGTTTACCTTTGCTATAACAGGTACAGGGCTCTGTACAATAGATTTCATTAAATCTGATGCCTTGTTGAATACCAGCTTGTGTTGATCAATCCCTGTAGATTCTTGCTGTACCAATTAAAAAGTTCTTAATAAAATATATTTGACAAAATAATGTTTTAATATTCAATTTTTACTTGACACATAAACTTACAAGTTCTTTAAGGTTGTGACCTGCTGAAAAAATTTTGCCATTTGCAGAAAGAACAATAGCTCTTAAAGAGATATCATCGTTATTCCGATTTACAGCGTCAACGAGGTGCTTCATCATATCAATAGACAGGGAGTTTCTATAAATTTCATTAAAAAAATATGATGCAGTTATGATAAGAAATATAAATAGTACATATGATAGTAATCTACCTAGTTTTCTCATGATTTAAGGTAATTTCTCGTGTTCCATTTTCTTCTTTAACACTTAGGAAATCATTGCTCGTGCTTAAATTTCGTGTGATAAGACAATGAGGTTGTTTCACTATTCTCTAAAAAAGGGATTTATTTTACAATTAGAAGTATTTCTTAATAAATACAAATAAGTTGATACTTACTTGTAACGCTCTGCGCAACATTATGTATGTATTATGTTTTACTAATTAAAACATTGTGTATGTACCTTTATTTTAATATTATTTAGTTAATTACAAGGTCAAAACAGATAACAACGTCAGTGTCAACTGATAAGAGTATTTGTAATGTCATTTGTTTACATACTGTCAAATGTTGCGCCCGCGCATATTCGAATCCAACTAGAGATAGGGGGTTAAATAAAAGAAAACTAATTATTAAGGATTTTATTGTTTTTTTTTTTAACTTACAATCTTTGTAGGGTATCTATTTAAATAAAATACGTAAAGTACGTTTTGCAAAGATTTTGGTTCTACAGTTCAACGAAAGGCGTTGTCATCGGAAGCTTCAGACAAATCGTCATCAATATATTCTGTTTGTTCGTCTTCTGCTGTTATTAGTTGTATCACAGTACTAAAAATAAATTAAATATTAGTCATTTGTATTTAAACTAAAGGTATTCTTCTTTGTAGAATAGTGATTAAATAATATTATTGTTGTTACTAATATTTACCGACCTAATTCAACATTAAAAAATAATCTAAAGTCTCTCTGTTTGAAGCCTTACTTTAATGAAAAAATAAGAATTAAAATTCAACCCCAAAAGTTAATGCCTATAAACAATGATATAAAACCAGGTGAAAATTGGAGGGAGAAGATCTTTTAAAGATATTGTTATGTTCTTTTACTTCACTTACTTCAACACCTCCTCTTCAAATTGGCTGTGCTTCACTGAATGTGTACTGGTTACCATCACTTTATTAGCCAAGACGTGATCCAGCAAAAACCTGAGTTTTAAAATACTATTGGCTGATATTTTATTGCATCGCACATTGATATCCTTTCCCATAGACATTATACAATTATCTGGGTTTTCAGGATCTGTAAACAAAGTAGTTAGCAAAAACAATTCATGTAGTGAACTAAGTATGAATATGGACGTCAAGCCACTATAAATATTATTTACACAAGTAATATTTCTGTTTCATCTTCTATGTTTTATAGACTCACCATCATTAACCATGAATTCTCCAAAGAACAGCAATGGTAATGTATAAACTAGAGTAACATCAATTACGAAGAGATCTGAAGACTTCTGTTTGAGCCAGTAAACCAGCCAATTGGCACCAGGGCTGGTGCATAAAAGGTCATTTGGGTTAGGTTTTCTACCACTTGAGGTTGCCATTACACTGCTTGGATGGATTTTTACTTTGCCATCTTCTGGGCAGAAGGCCACCATAGATGGTGGTTTTTTAAAACTCCTGAGGTTACGCCAGCTGGGAATAAATATATTAAAGATTCTGATTTAATTAAAACTGTTGTAGCAATGAAGTGAAATTATTAAATTACATGAACTCAGCCTTAATGCTTAAGGTTAAAATAAAATTGCGCGAGGGATGCAAAAATGGATTTATCAAATTTGTTGATGAGTGAAGGGATATAGCTGGTTCTATTGGAAGAGTAGGTTCCCAAACATGGTACCAAATTTTACAATTTAAAAGAGATTTGTAATTTATAACTTACTGCACTTGTCCAATATTAGGGTAAAGCGATGCAGCAACAATCGCTTTAAAAAGACTCAAATTGTTCCAATTTCTATTTTCCCAGTGCGACTGCACATCCCCGCTAGACAGGAATCCCATCTGTTTGAGATTGTGTCCTAATTGTTTCTTCATGTCAACAAGCAGTTCCAATGTGTTATTGGATAGATAGTTCTCATATGCAAAAGATCTTTGCTCCCTAAAATTTTATAAATTATGGTATTAATAAAAATCATTCTCAAAAATACTAATATCTATGTTTCCTTGTAACAATATATAGTTAAAATACTCTTGTAATTTAAGAGTAATTTATTAATTCAAAGACATAATATTTTGATAAATAAGAGAAAATCTGTTGGGAACCAAAATTAACTCCAGTGACTTACTTTAGCCTTTGTTTAACAATTTCCAGAACATTTTAGGTATGTCATGTATTTATTAATTACTAGTTTAGGAAAATTGTAGGTCTAGTTTATTTCAGTTCAAAATTCTTAGCATACCACAAAGGAGTATTTAAAGTTTATCGTGTAATATTTAATTAGACATTAGTGGACGTTATTAGTAATGTCTTATCTCAAGCACCTTTTACTGCAGTTCTCCCATTGCATTACGGCTTCGGAAATAGCCACGTGGTCACTCGGTTCGCCCATTGCTAGTGTTCGCTTTACAGCTTTCGTTTCAGATTCTTTACCTGTAAATTGTATAAAGAAAAAATGTAAATAATTAGTTAATCAAATTTACACATTATTTTAATTACGGTATGACGTTTCGTTTGCATTGTGGCAGCCGTTGTCACGGGGATCTTAAGATGGAGTGTGTGTTTTAGGTTATACAGACATATACACAACAAAATATACTATTTAAAATAAAAACAAAGTAAGCTCATTAATCAATTGATTGTAAAATGTTATCTACTAATATTGCATCCAGATGACACACAACCATGAACAAACGTTTTTGTTTGTTAACGTTAACCTTATATTGGTGTAAAATAATACCTATGACAAGTTGAAATGGGTCCTTGAAACTCCACACAGCTGCAACGCTAGCAGCTCGGTCCAAGCAACCAAACAGGGATCCCAAAAGCAACAATTTCCCAGCAGCCGGGTGCACTGGTAACCGCGCCAGATGCCATCCTAGCGGTGTGAGCGTCTCTTTCTCGTCTAAAGCACCGCATCTAAAAAAATATTGAATAAAAAAATCTGCACAATTATGGTAAATTAGCACAATAAATATTCATATAATGAATTGGCTCTCAGATTGTAATTTTTTTGTCAATTTCTTCAAAAAATTGCCCGTCCTTGTCTTTCGTTTAAATAAAAAAAGAGATAACTACTTATATAAGTTCTGATATTTGTTGTATTGTTTGTACCTTAATTTTTCTTGCTATTGTTTTATATTGTATGTTATAAAATGAAATATCTCACTTTTGTAAATGCCGAACTGCCCAATTAACGGTCTTTTCAGCCGGCGGCGATGGAACCATCTGGAAAGCCTCAAGAGCTAAGCCTAGTCGTAACTTCTTAACTGTTAACACTGGCTCTAATAAGTTGCTCCTTTGTAGTTCTGGCAGGAGACGATCAGCAAGCGTCTGGGCACGGTATGACGTCACTAAATGATAGCAAATACCTGGTTGGCAGCGGCCAGCGCGACCACGTCTAAAAATGTTGTCATAATAAACATACAAATAATATAGTCCTTTTGCAGCTCTCTACTGGCGTGGCCCAGCTTATTATCTGTCAAAATTCTGTAGCCCTTCAAGCCACTATGTTTGCTGCGCGATTGGTAATGAATCTGAACTAATTTATACATTTTTTTACGCAAGCTACATTACCTGTTAAGGTAAATCTTAAACAAATCATTTGATTTCATTCGCATAATAAATATTTCATTCAACATAGACCTAATTCCTACAAGATCATTTATAAGTGATTTTTAAAAGAAGTGTATTATGAATAACAATCGAATACATATAGATTTTTAGCCAGTTCTTATCTGACGTGAATGAAAAGAAATATATATTTTTTATATGTAATAAGCTAATCATAGCATAAAAATAAATGTTTATCTCACCTTTGGTGTAAATTAGCTTTAGACACCCATTCAACGTTCAAAGTCGAAATATTCTCCTCAACGTTCAAACCATTAATTTTAATTTTCCCACAATCTATCACATACACTATATCATCTATCGTTATAGACGTCTCAGCTATATTAGTGGCCAATATGATCTTTCGAACGCCATCTCGCGGCCTTTCAAAAATTCTATGTTGTTCTAGTGTTGCCAACTTCGAATGTAACGGATATATTTCGCATGTATTTTTATTGAATTGTCCACTTTCTTCCATTAGCCTAATAAGCTTGGTGATATCGCCAATACCGGGGAGAAATACCAGTATCGCCCCAGGGTCTCCTTTGCAAATGTATATAAGAAGATATACTATCAAATCTATGTTTAAATCTTCAATTCTCGAGTCCTGCAACGTCTTGTAGACTTCAAATGGTATCTTTTTTTTTATTGATTCAAGCCAGGGTGCTGAAAATAAGTTATCTAAATCAGTTTTTAGTTTTTTAGAAATATATATTTCTCCATATAGAAGACTGATTTTTAAGAGTTTATTAAGCTAATATTTGCTTCTGAGAAACATATTAACTGTTGCTAACGAAAGTGAGTGTATTATTAGTGAAGACTCGAAGCTTGTAAAATGGCCTTTTGTTGAGTGAGATATGTTAAAATAAATAAATACCCACCAATTTCCGCCTTATATCTAATGTCTCGGACCATTTCGTCTTCCATAAACCTTCGACCCTTATCCCTATATTTCATCCATATAGGTTGCTTTTTCTCTTTTCGAGTTTGAAGACGATAGTTTGTTAATGTTAGGATATCTTCCAGATATATATCTTTGACGGGATAGGCAAGGCCTTCGATTTGAAGAGTCGGGCAGTCGTCGAAATACATGGACAGCACATCGGCATCAAGGGTTGCACTCATTAAAATCAGTTTAAGGTCCTTACGTTTTTTTAATATCTGCAATTATTGTAACGAGAATTAGTTATGTTAGTTATTATCTTATTTGTAACTAACTAAGAATAAACAAATCTATATGAACTTGAAATATGAAAATAGGAAGTACCTGTTTCAACATACACATCGCCAAATCAACATGAGTATCTCTTTCATGCACTTCATCTAATATAATATGACTAAAGTTTGACAGAGCTTGGTTCACCTCAAGCTCAACTAATAAAACACCTGTAGTGCAGTACATTATACTCCCACGGGGTCGTGTTTCTACTCTGAAAATTATTAATTTTAAGTATAAAAAAAACTTAATAATTATATGATTATAAAAAATTACTGTAATGTTTTAAAGTCCAAATCACTGTGCGTCCGTGCGCTCTCGTGAAAAAAGCTTAGTATTCCAAATATCCAATTTTATAAATAGGGTTGTAGAAAGTACTTCTAAGAAGACACAGATGGTCCAATGAAGTTACCAACAGATTTTAAATGTATTTGTAACATACATTGCATAAATTGATCGGCATATAAAAAGTATCTACTCACGTTTCAAGTCTAACACTATATCCAACAGACTTGCCAAGATTCTCAGCTCTCTCATTCGCCACTCTTATGGCCAATGAAGATGCTGCAATTCTGCGTGGCTGTGTTACCAGTATCCTAACATTCGCACCCTTTTTGTTGCGCATAGCCTTATCTAAAATAAGTTGAGGGATCTAAAAGGATAACTTTTATGAAGGTAGAAAGAAGCTTGTGATTTTAATATTAATTAAAAATAGACTTTATTGTACGAGTCTTTGTGTATAAATTTATTTGGTCATTTATCACATTTAAGAAACTTTAACAATGTACTAAATATATTTTTTTTTTAATAAAAAAAAAAATTACCTGTGTAGATTTTCCACAGCCAGTCTCACCACTAATAACAATCACTTGATTTCTATCAATGACATCCAGAATATCTTCTTGTTTCTTGAAAGCTGGTAGAATTTTTCGAAACTCTAACATCTTTCTATAAACAGGTTTTTCTAGCATTTCAGTATGTTCTTCATAAAGCTCATTATTTAATCTACTTATTTCAGCATTAGTGCATGTAATTTGAATACCGTTTGATAAATTTTCATCCAGTTTATCTTGAAATGTCCCAGTAATTATATCATAGTAACCATATTTGAAATGACGCTCTTCCCTTAGAGAAAGCAACTTTTCTCTGATATAATGATCTTCAGTAGATGGTGAGTCATAGATAGGAATAAAGTCTGGCATACTTGAACTACCAGCTATAATGTCTTCTTCAATTATTTTCATTTCATTATTGAGCTTAATGTTCCCCTCATCAAGCTTATTAAATTCTTTAATATCAAAATCTTCATCACTGTCATCTGAATTGACAGTTTCAACACTCATATCTCCTTGAGTATTATTTTTAAAAACCAAATCTGTATCCTTTCTCCTTTTATCTAGGATCATATCATCACAATGAATTTTTCTATGTTTAACTGTCTCTATCCTTGGTCTTTTAAAATCTTCGAACAAAGTGTTTTTGAGGAGTTCTAAGGAAATGTTCTCTTTGTTAGCAATTGATTCAATCAGCTTTAAATTATCATTTACAGCTGACAAAATTTGAGTAGGTATTTTTAGATTTATCTGTAATGTTATGAAATCGTTCAAGGTATTAAGGTAGTAAAAATGGCTTTTAAAATAAAAAAAAAAACACACCACATTAAATGTTTTACACAGCAAAATAATAGTATTATAAGTATAAGAAATTAACTTACCACCCTATCCATTTTTCCTTTATTCTTATAATACAATCCAATTTCTTTACCTCGTAAGCCAGCAGGTCGGCCATTATAAGTACCTCTACTTCTCCTACCTCCTTGAAATGCTCTGCCTCCGAAATTTTTTAAACCACGTCCACGGAAATTAGACATATTTTCTGCACCAAAAATTATAAATGAGAGCATTTTTATTCAGTTTTGAAGCTATCATTATCAACTGCAAATAATATTATCTATCCCACGTTTCCTTACGTTATTCTTAATAAAAGCATGCAGAGGATACACTTCTGGTTTCGTTTTTATATAATCGAATTTGTCTATAAACAACGTGGCTTTACTATCACTTACTAAATTCCAAGATCTCGCCAAAGTAATTAAGGGGGGATTGTAGGGAGGAGGTGAAGACAATAGGGCAGAAATATAATAATGCATGCATTTATTAATTAAATATCATACGTACATTTTGCTTTTGACAATGATCACAGAAATATTTACAAGATAAATCCTAAAAACCTAGTGACTAGAGTATGGTTAAATTAATTAAATGAATTCATTGAATATTTTTATAGAACTTATCATTAAAATACATTTGAATCTCGAAAATCGAGGATAGGCTTAAGGGAGGTAAATATTAAAATGACAATTTTTTTAAATCATATGGTTTTGTTATAACTGACAATTGACAGATTATATGACATTTAACAGTAAAAACTTAATATAATTTAAAGTAAATAACTATTAAAATAATTTTCAGCATTATAAACATTAATATTTGAACATTATAAGATGGAAAATAAATATAAATAGCAGTTATGTGTATGTGTTATTTTAAATAACAATTGATTGAAGATGCAATAAAATACTAAGCATAGTCAATAGTCATCGTTTATAGTAATTTGCACTATTTACAAAACTAAAAATGTGACAGAAAAGCTAGTTAGCCGTAAAATTTCAATACATGAGTATTATTTTATTAAGCTTAAAGCTTTTGTAGAAATTGTATAAAGCATGATTATATCTAATAGATAATTAAAGCCCCTTTGATAGCGCAGAATATATTTAGCTGTGCTTGCAATTTTAAAGCCATGGTAAGAAATGTAAGTAAAGTTAATGTAGAATTATTATGTGAATTTATGTGAATAATAATCCTTAAAAGGAATAATATTATTTCGTTTTAAATTACAGTTTTGGAGTTATTTTTGTAGGGGCCGCAGGAAAAAGTTCTACAGTCTTTTATTACTTTTTCTAGTATTATTAAATGCTATGTTTTATGTAAGCTTTTTATTATACACAACTATTCAGAAGAGGAATAAGAAAGCTTGGCATGAGAGGTAAAGTTTGAACACCATAAAGCAAGTTTTTTAATTAATTTAGTTGCATTGTTACTCCTGGCATTAAATGTACCATATGATAATATTAATATACACCTATAATGGCCCAAATTTTTTTCTCTGATCAACTGTGAATTATAAATAGTTTCTATTTTCTATAATAAATGTGTACATTATTATATGTATTTTCAGTTTCACTTATATTTATTTATTTAAGAAAACAGGAAACAAGCAAAATTATCACAGTAACATATTATATGGAATTGAAAACAAAAAAAAAATAGAATACAGATAATCCCTTAAATAGTTTCTTAGATAAAATCAAGGTTTAAAAGGCATCAAATTTACAGTATTATAATTATAATTACAAACATATAAGTTGAAATGAAGGCTTGAACATATATTATGTCCTTTATTTACTCATTTGGTATTATTAACAAAAATAGGAATTGAACACCAACAATAACCATGTTTTTATTTTTTATTGGAATTATGGGCAAATATGTTTGAGAGCAAGTGCAAGTATTATAATATAAACCATTTCTACAAATATAAGTGTATTTAAGTAAAGTTTTTTTTGCAATTTACCTACTCTTGAAACGTTTTCCAGATTACAGTTTGATCAAGACTCATATGTTGATAACAGTGGAATGAGAGTTGTTGTTGGACACTATGTTGGTGGAAATTCTGGAGGGAATTTAAGTGATGGTATGTATACATTATCTAGAAACATATTCAATAAACGTCAGAGTTAACATCTAAATATATATTATTCATTGTCTTATAAAACAAAAAAACCGTTTTTTTTTAAATAGAAATCTTTCTTCTACTGTAATAGTACTTCAAGTAATACTGCTAATTACATAACACACAACTTTCTTTTAGATACTATTAATAGCAACAATTACGCACCCATATCTGGTGCAGGAGAAGGTGGTAGACCAGTCCAACTGTCACCGAGAGAAGTTATTACAGCTCGGGAGCTGTACCCACTACATTCATATAATATACTTGTTAGTGATAGAATATCAATTAATAGAAGCTTGCCAGATATGAGAAGTGAGAGGTAAGGCATTGACACGGCTTTGTCTTGTTTCTGTTATTGGGTGTGGATCAGACATAATATTCATGTCTGTAACAGCAATGTAACAAGTGTCGGAACTTAATCATACTATCCTAACGTATGTGTACCTATGCATTGCTAAGCTCTGTTGACACACATGTTACTGTTTTGTTTTGGTCTTTGCTTTGCCTAAATTTGCGTGGTTGAGCAACGCGTTTTAACTATGATGCATGGAGAGAAAATTAGAATAGAAAAACGTTTTCATTCTTAGATTATACTTTCTATATATTTCATAGTATTCTGTGTTATAATATTTTTTTCTCAGTTGCAGGAATGTGCAATATGATATAGAAAATCTACCAACTGCTACTGTAATAATAGTTTTTCATAATGAAGCATGGTCTACGCTTATGAGAACCTTGATGTCTGTTTTATTAAGGTCCCCAGAAGTATTATTGAAACAAGTGAGTTATAAACACTACACATTAGAAAATAAATAACCAAACAATTAGTGTGAGCCGTGTTAGCTAAATACACAATTTCATATTGCTTTATTTTATATATTGCAGTTATTTATGGGAATTATTATTATTGGAAATTAATAATTTCTACTAAGGTTCATTAATACTTGAATGAGATTAATAGTTAGTAGTTAACTAACATTATTCATGTTAATGTGTTGTGTAAAAGTAGTGCAAGAAATTGAGATAATAAAATGTTAGTTTTGAATTTTTCTATACTTTACCACAGTCTACACGTTCACGTTTTACACAGTGAAGTATTATTTATTATTATACCGAAATGTTTCAGATTATTTTAGTAGACGATGCGAGCGAGAGAAAATATCTCGGGAAAGAACTAGAGAATGCCATTGTAAACTTGGGAAAGGTACAAATCTTGCGAAGTGCGAATAGGACGGGATTGGTTGGTGCGAGGCTCATGGGTGCTAGAGCCGCGACTGGCAATGTGCTAGTGTTTCTTGATGCTCATTGTGAGGTTAGTATTTTTTATATCCATGTTTTAAATAATTGTTAGGGTATTATAGATATCCAATATACACGAAAGCAGGAGTAGTACAACTAAATTGTGAATTATTATTGTAAATCTCCAGCTTCAAGGTTGCCTAAAAGTAATTGATTGTTAGCGATGAGGCCGCCGCTTCTCGCTACATATTTTTGTAATTTAATCAAATTGAATCTTGTATCGATTTGTAATATTTTTGTGGTGACAATATGTTTTTGTTTGTCCCGTATTTTTTAAGGTTAATACAGGATGACATTGGGTACAGACAAGGCCGTGATTTAATATCTTTTTGATTTAGGTAACGCAAGGCTGGCTGGAGCCTCTGTTAGACCGGGCCGGAAGCGACGACGTATTCATTTGTCCACACATAGACCTTTTGTCTGACGATACGCTGGCATACACAAAGAGCATCGACGCCCACTGGGGCGCGTTTAGTTGGCGACTTCACTTCCGGTGGCTTATGCCCAGCAAAGAAGTCATGTTGACCAAAACGGAAAACCCCTCCAAACCCTATCCGACCCCAGCCATGGCTGGAGGTCTCTTTGCCGTCCGAAAGAGTCTTTTCTGGAGATTGGGGGGTTATGATGAAAATATGACAATTTGGGGGGCGGAAAACCTAGAACTGTCATGGCGGGCTTGGCAGTGTGGTGCGCGGGTGGAGATTACGCCGTGTTCGCGAGTCGGTCATATATTTAGAAGGCACAGTCCTTATAAGTACCCCGGAGGGGTTGCCAAGGTTTTGAACTCAAATCTGGCGCGCGCTGCGTCTGTCTGGATGGACGAGTGGGCAGATTTCTTCTTCAAATTTAACCCGTCTATTGCAGCGATACGAGATCAACAAAGTGTCGCGGCTAGAATAGAACTCAGGAAGAATTTACAGTGCAAAAGCTTTAAATGGTATTTGGATAACGTGTGGCCTCAACATTTCTTCCCGGCTGATGACAGGTGGTTTGGTCGGATACGTAATGAAAAAGGTAGTTGCCTCGGGGTTGTCTCTGGTACTCCGGGGCTCGGAGGACCAGCGGCTGGTGTAGGTTGTGGAGGTGACCTGGATGTAGAACGATTACTTGTCTACACCCCGGATGGTAGGATCATGGCTGATGAAGGATTATGTTTACAGCAAGGCAACGGTAGGGCGGTATGGAAAAGTTGTAACGACAGTAAAAAGCAAATATGGAACCAGAAAGGACCTCGATTGAAGACGCAGGATGGGTTATGTCTGACTCAGTTAATAAGTGACAGCAAAGACGGAATCAATGACCCTTTGACAGCAAAGAGGTGCGTCAACGACAACGGCCAGATTTGGCATTTTGAACGTGTGCCTTGGCGGTGATGTGATACTTGTACAAAAAAGTTATATATAACGCTGTTTATTATGTATTTTTTTTAATATTTTATGAATCAGTTGTAAAGGGGAATGCCCATTTCGAGCATCAAACGGACAATGATCACAAGAAAAATTAATTCGGAACTTAGAATTTTATAACTTTCAAATAACTGACACTACGATAACAAATAAATACTCGTGAAATTGAAATACAAGAAAACTTAACACTTAACAGATACTTTATTGTATATCTGTAAATTTAACTCACTTCATTAATTATCTCTTATCATATCATTATATATAATATAACTAAAGTATTCAGACATTCTGACTTCTAAAAAAGATATTTTAAATCTGTGATTAACATTTATAGGTTACATTAACTACATTTAAATGTTATATTAATCTCATAGTTTAACTGAAAGTATCAATATAATCAAGATCTGATGAAAGTATTAAATAAAGTGATAATGTATATTTTTGGGACGCTTTTACATTTTTGTTGTATGAATTTCATAAAACTACCCACTTTTTTTAATTTACTACGAACTGTCGAGTAGAAAGTTTTATATTATTATTTTGCTGTTATTAACAGCGAGATTTTTTAATTATTACTGGATTCACTTTAACTATAGCGTTTAAATTGTATGTAATAAGTCTACATGTGAATCTCAAGTGGCTGAACAAAATATCTATGAACCACGAAAAAATATTCATACTGTATTATTTCTTATAAGCAAACAATCTCATTGCTTAATTTATTTTATATATATAATAAAACCCAACTTAGATCTTACTGTTTTAATTGTAAAACGATGATTATTACTACATACCTATTTTTTGTTAAACTATTAACAGCTTTAAGATTTTGTATGTTTTTATGAAATGATGTTTTACTCAGAGAGGAATTGACTATACTTAAGCATATATCGTAAGTTTAAATTATAGAGGTAAAATTTCTATTTGAGATAAAAAATATTATAGTACATTTACAATATTATAGTACACTTGCAGTAATATTCTTGAGGCTCCAAGTATGTTCTCATGCTGTTAAGACTAAACGCATTTATCTAGTCTAATTTGTAATTTTTATATAACATTGGTTGTGTTAGAACATATATAACTCGACGGTGCTTTGAATAATCTTAAGGTAACTGGCACTTTTATAATTTTATAAAAAGCAATAAAAGACAATTAACAGTGTTTATCGTTTTATTACAATCATTAATATCAATTGAGCTATAAATAGAGTATTGTCTTACGCGAGTAATACACATTTAATCTTATGTTACATTATCTATAACTACTAACCGTGTCTCTTTCGCATTGTTTTGGATATGTACTTATTTATTTTAAGAATTATGAACTATTTTTTTGTGGCTTAAATATAATATATATATTGTCAATACACGCAATAAGCTACAATATAAAGGTATAAAGGACAAGATATCGTTGGTGTTCAGTTGACTTGTTAGTTGTTTAATTCGGTCAATTGGTGTCGTTACAGACAATATAATTTTTTTGAATCATGCTTGGAAATTTGAGTCTTATTTTGACAATGTTCTATGCGATAATTAAATTTAAAAATGGAACGATTTTCTACTCCGCAACGTGGCGACCAAAGAGGTAACAGATGATTCATTTAATTTTCAAACTGGCTTTCATTTTGCAAATGTTTAATGAAAAAATAATACTTTGGCGCGTTTGGTGTTATTGTCAACTTCGTCATTGGCTTTAAGTTCTTAATGGTACTTAGTTATAATTTCTTAAAAAAAGTACTAAACAAGCCTTGCCCGCAACAAGGAATTGATGGACTTACGCTTTACGCTTACTTACTTTCATTCACGCGTTCGTCTAGCAATACCCCCCTTGTGCCGCTGTTATGTACTATAAAAGTAAATTATTTCCAGCCTTTATATATAGACACCGACATCCCGACGTTTAGTTCAAGAGAACCTCGAAATATACGGCAACACTTTTGTTCAATTTATTATAGCTATAAAAAATATTTCATCATTATCTTATTATGATAACAAGTATCAATGGCTAAATCGTATGGAACTCGCATACGTTAACAATATCTATACAATAAGGCTGTACGTTCATCTCAGTACGTAGTACAAAATGAGGAGTAGTATCGGCGTAGTAGTCGCATAGGTGTGTGATGATGTGTTGCAGTCGTTCCCGTTGCATATGAAGCACCGTGCGTCGCTGTGGCCTCTCGCGCGCTCTACAGCTAACAGCCCGAGGCAGACAGAATCCACCTGGACCTTTGGCACGCAGCCTTTTATCACATCTACTGTGTTGCCAACTGAAATAAGATTATTTAACATTTATGCACATTACGCTTTGATATCGGACTGACTTGCGTTCATCTGTTGTCACACTTTATATTATTTCTTACAAAAATATGGTTATTTCTTGTATTTCTCTGTCTCAAAAGATACAAAAGCACAACAAGATTTTGATGATACATGATTTTGATTAATAAATAAGGTAAAATGGTTTTATATAATACATTACTTATATACTGTCTGTAGTTTAGGCGAGTAGTATACATTTAAATAAAACACTTTAATGGTTTAAACCGCGATATATATTATTTAAAAATATTTGGAAATGATTTTTAACTACGGCCCAACGTTTTGGATGCTTTGCAGCCGCCGTGGTCACGGGGAGATATTTTCAAATAAGTTTAGTTGAAAATATATCGTGTTTTAAACCGTTAAAGTGTTTTATTCAAATACCGTAGGAGACATTATACCTGATCTTTCTAGTAGCCTAAAATACTTTATTTGGAGCTCTGTAAAAAATATTCTATATAAATAATTTAATAACAAGTTTAACTAAAATATATCTTGTTTGGAACCGTTAAATTGTTTCATTTAAATGTGTACTACTCGCGTAAAATACAGGCAGTATTTTACAGTCTGGTTGTAACATAGATCTCCGAAATACGGTTTTAAGGCCGTACTCATAGCATAATTCTATCAAAAACTCAATATACAATATAAAGCAGTACAAATACTTACAAGACTTATCATCCGGCGTCGCTACCATTTTAAGGCAGCGCATTTCTATATTAATCTTGGAGTCAGTTCGGGGTGGTGGGTGTCCTAAATTGTGAACCCATTCCGCTGTCACCCAGTTGGAGGGGTCACATTCTTGACGATTTCCTGGCCATATTGTTTCTTGGGGATGGCACGTAAGACATCTATGATTGAAACAGCTTTCTGATGTTACTAAACGAAACACCGATGATTAGAATAGTGTGGGCAATGTTTGACGTCCGATATCTTAGCTAAAGTTTTCGGGTTCTCGAATCACTGTGCCAGTGTAATTGAAGTGATAAGGTTCAAATCACAGTGCGTGAGAGGTTCAAAAATTTCGATTACGACTTGTGAGACACTGTAGCTCACATGTTTAGAGTAACAACATCGCTATTGATGCCGGTTAATCATGACGTGTACACGTAAAAAATTAAGTTTTCAAAGTTTGATATACCATACTTCCATAAATAATAACAATTAAATACGATATCAATAATATATTTATTAATAGACATTATCCATTTATTGTTTTACAATTACCACTTATTTGTTCACGTTTCTTCGTCGTGCACGCATACCTTTGTCAATATTTAACAAACATTGTAAAGATATTAAGTGATAATATTTATCTTTCCAATATGAATGCTTATCGATCATATGTGAGAAAAATTATTTGATTATATTATTAACTGGTAATATTTGGTTGCTGGTATCAAGTTAGTTAATTACTTACTTAGTGTTATATTGTAACAATGTTATACGTATATTTAACCATAGGTATATTAAAAGTGCCACCTTCATTTGTTTTTAGTTTTCAATATTGTAATCTAAATGTTTCATTAACTCGAGCTAATATAAGCTAAACTGCTTAATATTCCTTGTACTTGTACCACAATAGTATTATTACTTGCCTACATGACTATACTGTGGATTACAAGGTGTAAGATTCGAATCCCATTTGGGGATGTAGGGCGGTATTTTTAATTTTACAGCATACAACAGTAGAATAACAGTAGAATGAAAGGTTAGCTGAACTTCTCCAGTGAGAGAAAGCAACGTGAAAATAAAAAGCAGAGTGTAAATCAATTTTAATCTCGAAGACTAGGTAATAAACTGTAGATTAGATACACACGACTTGAACTTCTAACATTATGGTAGCGTGAACTGCTTTGAGTAGCCTTTTGCCCGTAACTGATCGACATACTTCACCGCATAATGGTCGCTTCGGTGTGCACTTACGTTTGTTTTAAACACCGCAATCATATGTCATTTTCCCGGAGTTTCGCGCCATTTCGCCGATCAATTCGACGGAACGCTTCCACAGACTGTTATTATTGGAGAAGAGAGTTTTTCGCGTCGCTGTGTGCGAGTACCGTATGAAAATTTACCTATGGGATATTATACTGCCACAGAAACGTCTTATCATTTTGATTTTGTGACTATTATAATTGGGCTTATGAATAAAGATGAAAATAGGTTGTGGTTCAGAACGTCGTGAGGTGTGAAATGTATTGAGGCTTAGATTTAATGATAGAGGGGGACAGAAAAGCTTGGGGTTCACGTGATGGTGGGTGAAATACCGCAGCCATATAATACCCTAAGCAAGGTGCGCTGTTGACCTATTTTGGCTTTGGATTTTGGAAATCGACAAATTGACATCAATCATTTCAAAAAAATTAATAAAGATTATTTCTATATTTAAATAATAAGCATCTAATATATATTAATTATTTTTATTTAATTACTATAGTATGAAAAAGAGAGGGAGTGATAATTTATATGTTACGCGTTACGTAACAAAACTGTCACTTTAACAATATTAAATTCCCAAATAATTTAGATGTTTCCTTAACCTGTTAAAAATGTGCCCGCGCGCACAGGTGGGGAAAACGAGACTTCTTTAACAATGAAAAGAACATCAATTGTTTACAATAGGTTTAATAGTTGCAACACCAAATAGAACAAAAAGCATTACATCACGGTGTATCCCGTTCCTGTCCGGTAACCGCCCGCTACTACACAATGGAGCTGGTCTCATCGCAACTACCGCTTAGACTGTGGTCTCCTATAAACGCTGTATATAGCATTTAGAATTATGCCCTTATAGAAATGTATCGTACGCCGTATCAATGTTAATGTTTGAACCTCAACTACTGGTTGGTATTGAATACTAAGTTTAAAAATTATTTTGTGTCAAACGTCATACGAGGAATTATTAAGAACGACGAAATAGTGGGAAATGTGGAAGAACAATATACATTTTTTAAGATTTCAGGGCGTTCGTTGCGAAAACGGTTCAAACTATCAAAAAATATATTTGAAAAAAATATTGCTCATTAAATAATCTAAAAAAAATGTCAGCGACAGTATATGTCTATCTGTTAAGATTAACTCGGAAAAAAGGTATTAAAATTTTGGTCAAAATATTTCAAATGGCCAAGTAACGATTGCCAGGTACCTAGTCAATGTATGATCAAGTCACCAGTCATACCTATTTCTGTTGGTTCCTTCCTATGCATAGAATCTCTTGTTATTGCATCGTAAACGACATCTGTTGCGTTTGTGATGTATTTATAATGACGGCTCTACACGATGGCGAAGATATTGGCGAAAATTGTGGCTAAGATTTTGGCCGGGATTTTGGTTGGGGCCCAAAGGTTGGAGGGTAATTTTTTTTTTTTGGGTTGGGGCCCCGGGGGGGGGGAAAAAAAGTTAAACCCCCCCCCCCCCCCGGGGAAATCCCCCCCCGAAAAAAAAAATTTTTTTTTTTTTTTTTTTTTTTTTTTTTTTTTTTTAAAAAAAAAAAAAAAAAAAAGGATTTTTTTTTTTTTTTTTTTTTTTTTTTTTTTTTTTTTTTTTTTTTTTTTTTTTTTTTTTTTTTTTTTTTTTTTTTTAAAAAAAAATTTTTTTTTTTTTTTTTTTTCCTCCCAAAATTTTTTTTTAAAAAAAACACCCCGGGGGGGGGGGGGCCCCCCCCCCCCCCCCCCCCCCCCCCCCCCCCCCCCCCCCCGGGGGGAAAACCCCCCCCCCCCCCCACCCCCCCCCCCCCCCCCCAACCCCCCCCCCCCCCCCCCCCCCCCCCCCCCCCCCCCCCCCCCCCCCCCCCCCCCCCCCCCCCCCCCCCCCCCCGAAGGGGGGCGCCCCCCATAACACGATCTACTGACCAATAGGATCCAACAAGCCAACATGGATTCTTATCATTGCGTATCGCGACCTTTCTCCTGCCTTTCTAGGAAACCACAGTCTAATAAATATTTATTCAATCTGTTGACAATCGCATTTACATTGTCATAATATCTAAGTACGGTGTGTCGACACGGCGGCGCGTGGGCCGATATTATGATCTTCACTTGTTTTGAATTTGGGTTAGTGTTACTGCAGATAAGATGCTACGATAAACATACTTTCTGTATTGTCTTAGGAGAAATTAATTTCATACTCGGGTTTAATTGATTATGATTTAGTGAATAATTCTTTACCTAACGGCTTAATCAGTTTTGATAAAATTTTGTCAATGTAGCTTATGATAGACATTGCTAAGCTACGATAGCAACATTAGCTGTTTTTTTTACTAGAAAGTCATGCTGCTTGACGTACAAATTCAAATAATGATAATTTCTAGTAGCCGGTTACCATTTCCAGGTTTAATTTTGAAGCGCCTTCCAATAAATTTGAGAAAGAGTGACGCCTGAGTTTGAGTACCTAACCGAATTATAACGAAAAATAACGCTAGCGAAACCTACGGGCCTGGCACAGTTACCGACCATTAACATAACCTAAGCATAAATAAACTCCGCGGAGCATGCGCGGACGCATTTGTATAACGAAATTACATTATCGTATTTATAAGATCTGATAATGTTCTTGTTGTTACCTGAATAATGTAAATTCGATTTTCTCACTTGTAACGTCTTGATAGTAAAATAATCTTACCGAATGAAAGAAATCCCACAACACTGAGTAAACGCAACATTTTCAGAAACGCGCATTCATTCACGTAACTCGTAGAGTACTAATGACTAATCGTAATCTGCACTCGAAACTGTTTTTTATCTCTGCACGTCTTATCTCTATAGTAAATTATTTTGTCGTTTCCAATGGAAAACGGAGCCCGCACCTGTTAGAATTTTCCTATATCGGTTTATAAATATCCGATATACGATACTGCTATTTGCGGATTCCTGTGTTATCTTTACTGCGATTCTACAAATAAAGTGCCTTGGATGCGAACGTCATTCACTCTCATCATAAAACTAACTTCATACCTATATAGTATAGCGATCTTTTGTTATATGGACAAGTAAAATCATCGCGGGGTAGATACAATTCCTGTGTCCATTTAAATCAATGATATTCGGCCACTTTCAACGGCATTTGAAGTTAAGACTTGTCATGCTGAAGGCGAGAACTTCACTTTCTTATCATTGCAGCTCACTTACTATTGAACAAGGACTAATAAGCGATAATAATATTTTGCAAAATTTCATTGAAATGAGTGGTGTTTCATATATATATATATAAAAAAAGCCTTAAATAGAAACTTTTGTTTTTATTTATTTTCTTTTAAAAACCGACTTTTTAAATAAGATCGCACTTTTAACGACTGCTCATAATATCATGTCTAAATTATCACGACAATTGAAAAGACAAAATACTGGGTATTGCTTGCCATACCTACTAGAGCCTACTTTTTGCTCCCTTCTTAAGGACAGGATAGGACTTACAGTCAGTCAGGAGTTAGTAAACAAACTCAAATTTTTGTTAATGCTTGTATTACTACAAAATATATTAAGTGTGTGCCCGTTAAAGGAGGTTCAATTCCCAAAATCTTCAATCTCGTCTCATTAGTAACTATCGCGTATTTCATAATTACACACACATTGAAGCATTATTTTATTCGCTTCTTATGGATGGTTATATAATATGCATACAGATTTTTTGTAATTGCCAGAATCGTTCAAAGAACGCCGAGATTGATGGTCTAATTACATTTGCAGCTAGCATTTAAGATGCCTTAATAGGTCATCTAGTTAGATAAAGACCACTCGTGCAATAAACTGCTTTAAATGTAGAAATATTTGTCATTGTTTAATATGCGCGTCATTACTATATTGCTCAATCTGAATGTCAACGTTTTAGGACTACTGCAATTAGCTTCTGTTAATTTAAATAAGATAATAATTAAAAAACTAGTTTACACGTCGTAAACGTATGTTTTCCCATTTTACCTTGTCGAATGCTATCTGTTTTGAAATAAATGTTATTATTACGAGCAAATACATATCGAAGTTATTATTTATTTCCATCTGTAATATGAAAAAAGTGAATAAGAATTATGATATATTATCACTCCTTAGTATAAACTATCTTCTATTAAGACATTATTTTCTTGTTTCGCATTGAAAATGAACTCTCAAATCTTCTTTTTTATGACTTTAGTAAGACAAACATGCATGCAGAGCACGAGGTTTACCTGATGGAAGGTGGAAAATTTCAGCCATATATTACTTAAACAAGATGTGGTGTAGCCCTTGGATATGCGGACTGGCATCGAAACACGAATTTATTTAGGTGCGCTAGTTATTACGGACGGGATTTTTGATATTTCTACCAGCAAGTATCCAAATAGGGTATATTATTGTCCAATATTAGAAAATTTTATAATTCTTAGGAAATACATTGGGTTCGATAGGAATCGAACTGTTCATTATTTATCATACATAGCTACCACTACACTTAAGAGCCCGTCTGAATCTTGACTTGTAGGAATTTGCAGAATCTAACTCACGCCAATTTCGACCGCCTCTGTAGCTACGTAATAAACGTGTTGCCTAGCATTCACTAAGAAGAAGAACAGGACCTCTCGTATTAACTGCTAGAGGTCGTGGGTTCAAACCCTAGGGAAATAATCTATTGTATCCGTCGGAGAGGGCATAGAAGTCTGATCAAGTTACTTGCCGGCAAATAAAACCGATGTTTGAAACGGACACAGAAATGTGTTCGATCCATGGACCTAGACAAAACTTACCACAGTTATTATTAGTAAAGAATAGTTAGTCTAAAATTTTAGTTACAAAGTTATTTGTAGCGCCTGCTAAAACACGCTTGTAGCGCAATGTTGCCACATTGCTCCACATTTTTGCGAACTGTGACAATTTAACCTAACAGTTTTTTGAGCTGAGTATTAAGCACGTTTTATCGATCAAATCTATCTTACCATCGTCCGTTTAAAGTGAAAAAGGTAATAGTAATATTAAAGCAATATCGTCCTGTGATAAATCCTGAAATGAACCCTAATTTCAGCTAACTTAAAGATTAGTTTACGTTGCTACGAAGACAAAATAGTGACGGTAGATAAGCCGCGCTAAAGACTATATTTTGACGTCGCGTCGTGTCGGCATGCGACACGGGTTCTGCAGATAACTTCTCAAGAAGTTTATATTCACGTGATCTTCGCCGTTTTGAATATTCCTTATACGGTGGGGCTTTCGCCGGAAGATAGACGTGATAGATTTGATTCCAGCTGCTATTTTATTTTTATTAAGCGAATTTGTTTTTTTATTACTGTAGTTACCTGATTCTCCAATATTACAAATAGTAAAAAATTCAATAAAACGCTTTCTACTATTTAAAACGAGAAATGTATAAATAGTTTAACTTATTTCACTGTAGGTTACGCGAGTACAAGTAAAAAAAATTTTAACGGTTTAAAACGACGACATAAATTAGTTAACATTTTATTTATTTAACTACTCTCGGATGTTTCGGCTGCTGCATATTTTATAAAATTAAATAAGAAAAATGTAAATGTGTTTTAAACTGTTTGAAAGTATTTTTTTTAAATATTGAAAGCAAAGATACATAGAATATAGCTTATGGTCACTGTGCAATTAATACGAACATTTCGAGAGCTTTTAAAAATAAGTATTTTACCTCGATTCTAAGCGCTACATTAGAATAACGTTATATATAATTTTTTCAATGCCAAACATCATTCTAAACATCTAAGTTTAATTTAAAAAAGCGACCAAGCGTGAGGTGATTTTGCACAGGTAGAGTTCCGTACCGTTATCTATACAATTGCGAATAATCACGTTATCAATATATCTCCTATAGGAACACAAAATCTGTGAAAAGTAATTTTCTATCCATTATGGTTCAAAAAATGGCTTGGCGATAGGCGGAACCCTAAGAATACAAATCGATAAGTGAAACGGGTTGCGTCTTCTACATTAAAAAGGCTTTATCTCGAACAATTTGTTATTGCCACTTTTCCTGCCTTCCGGTAGCCGTGTAATTTAATCTTCTGGTTTTTGAAGATTTACGAGTGTCATTTGATTGAGCTACCGCCCTTGATTAGCGGTTCCTTTACTCATGTGAAATTATTTTTAATTAAACATCCTTTTAAGTTGCCGCAGACATTTAGAGAGATGAGCGCGCTGATTAGTTTTTGTTTATTAATTACAGCTTTAAAATTTTACACATTAGGCTACTAGTAACTTTTGGGTGCATTAGTTAGTCAATAAAAGGCAGGATATTTAAAAAACTTTATAATACTCACGTGTTTGTCATTGCATTATATGAATTAAAAATCTATTTAGTTTAAGAAAAAATTACGATTATAACACCTTAGTACATTAAGCATAATTGCACTGTAATTATAAAGTAAGACTTCTATAAAATCGTAACCGAATTATTTTAAACTACAATAAAGCCATTATTATATTATTTTTAATTCGCAATTACATAAGTTTGAAATCAAGAAAAATGTTTAAACATTGTATTTATATATCCTTTATAATAAATAAGAGGCATAAGTGAAATACCAAAATGTCCGACACAGTGACCTGACGATGTCACCGTGATCGCGTGAGATAGTTTCAGAGTAACGTCGCTTCTGCGCACGCGCAAGCCGATGCCCTCACGACGTCTGACCGTTACTTTATATCGCTTTTTATTTTATTTACTCACGCATCACTTTATCTACCGCTGTAAGTGAAATCGTTTACGTTTTCGTGGATATAAGAGGTGAGTTTCTGTTCGCACAAATTTATTAAGAAGAAGAATGACTAGTTAGTAGTCATTCTTCTTCTTAATACATTTGTAGTATCTCAAAATTACGCGACATTTTTAACTTCTGTTATGTTTGAAAATTTTCTAAATAAAATAAGATTTATTTTGCTATATTGGACAACAGTATTTTTGAAGTACGGAGTTCGGTTTTGCATTAAAATATATCTGGTGGATTCACCACATGTTTTACGATATTGTATATCGTATACTGGATTATCGTAAGAAAACTGATATGTATTAGAACTAAAAATAACACATATATCAATATATCGCTGCGTTAGGACGCGGCTCAGCTGAGCACCATACACCAAATCTATACAAATATGTATATAAAGCTGAAGAGTTTGTTTGTTTATTCAAACGCGCTAATCTCAGGAACTACCAGTTTGACTTGAAGATTTATTTTTGTGTTGGTTAGAGAATTTATCGAAAAAGGAAATGGGCTAAAACAACTTAATTTATAAAGGAACAGGAGGTTTGCAAAACAAATGCCTATTCTACGCGGACGTAGTCGCTGACACCGCTAGTAGAGTATAAAATGATTTCTCCAGGATGAACGTTGGGCTGATTGAGTTAAGCCGTGAACACGACCGTTTTATTGAAAACATAATTACTTTATGATATATTTATTAGCGAGTTATAATGGTCCCAGCCACCAGACCACCTGACCGCGTTATTTCAATCTACGATAAATTGCTTCCATTATTTTAAATTAACAAGCGTAATTTTATCTCGGTATTAGTAACAAAGACTATATTGTAGGGAAGGATTTTGTTAAAATATATAGAGCTTTTTTATAAGAGATGGACTTATAATTATGAAAAGTGGTACTACCGTGAGCTAGAAGAAGAATTTAACAAAAACTCAGAAAAAAATTCATATTAAAAATCGAATTTCTTGTGGTACTTATGCTAATATCATAAAGATGAAGAGTTGTTTGTTTTTTTAAATTTCGCTTATCTAAGGAACTAATTCTCGGAAAATTCGAATCAGTACTTGATTGAAAAATGTTGTGTTGAATTGAAGTAATAAGGCATTTGGCTATGTAACGTTACGTTGCGACGAATAGGAGCGAAAAAGCAGTAAAAGAAATGGGGGAATTAATAATCTTTAAGGGATTCTGTTGGGTGTACTGCGAAAACGGTTGAAGAGAAAGGTCTTAAATTATCTAAAAATGTCAGCGACAGTATATGTCTATCTTGAATGTTTCGCAAAAACAAATTTGTATGGCCGAAATAACTTTTCTACGAGGACGTACTCGCTGATACAGCTAGTAATTTATAAAACCTATTTCGATGCCTACAATAAATATTCCACAGTGTCATTTAAAAATAAGTGCAGAAATATTTTCCTTATGCCTAAAGGTCTTCTACTAAACCAGAAAACTTTATTACACCAACACGTATTAATCGGCTCGAGGCATTTCTAATATGCACTTATAAAGTGGAGAATGTAAGATTTAATTACTTATTAATATAACGATAATAACTTCGCATAGCTAAACACTATCAGCGTCGAAATAATGGCGGTAATTTCTGTAATTAAAGCATCCAGGAGCTATTAATTTAGTGAAATGAGATCGGCTGCGGTCATAATAAAGTTGAGAATTTCCCTTTTTATTGTACAAGTCTACAGTGCCTGATACTACACTTTTATTACTCAAATCGTGTATTAAAACAAGCGCATAAAAGTGAAATCCCGTTTCCCATCATGGAGCACAGATAGACATATTTCTGTGTCTGTTCCAGCATTTCATAGTATTTAGTGTTGAACCATCCTTCTGGTGATCCAGTTCAGAGACTCTGTGAGCATTTGAGGTTGATGTTCTACTGGTTTACGTGTCGATTTAAAATTTTATCAAAATTAATCTTGGAGTTCATAGTGAAATTTAACTTTAAAAATAGCACACCTGCAGCAGAAGCAAGAAAATAAACATTTTAATGGCTAATGTTGTAAGTTTAAGTTTTTACGGTTACGGCACTTTAACGGTTTGAATCGCGATGTTTTGGATGCCTTGCTGGAGGCGTGGTCACGGGAAAACTTCGAGCCGTAGTTAAAAATAGCTTGTAAACAAATTTAACTAATTTTGGTAAGGTTATTTAAATTTATATATTCGGTTTGAAATGGCTAAATCCATTGATTTCCTTATATATTAAACATCATAAATTGACTTTTTCTAAGATGTAAGAATAAAACAGAGTTCAAATGGATAATTTTGATCGAATTAAATGCCTTCGTAAATGAATATTTATAGTCGTTTCAGTTCCGTGTTTATTGTTACCTTGAAGATCGTTGTCAAACCAATCATTTTCGTGTCAGCTTAATTTTAAATTGGTTCCAAATATTATGTAATTGGTCAAATCATTTAACAATTACTATTTATTTCTTAATCGTTTCTTTGTATCTTTTTTTCTTAGATAACAGGGCGGAATTGTCTTAAACCCAGATGACTATAGTCTATATCAACATTTAATATTATTAATTAGCAAACAGCAACGCACATGTACACTAACCGAATCCGAACATAAACCGAATTAAAATTGATATTGTCAGTTAAATATCTCATTTTTGATTGTCAAATGTCTATCAATTTGATTTGTATATTAAGAAGTATTGTACGATTATCCAGTGAAAAAATGATTTCAATGATATTATCTGATTTTATTATCTTTTAAAATGATATTTAAGCTCCAAAATTTTCAAATATATCTAAAATCAATCAATTTAAATTACACGAAAATACTTCATACTAAATTCAATTTTAATTTATCCTTGACACTTCAGTCTGCGACTGGGCACGTCCGCATAATCCATTGATTGGATCCACTTTTGCTTCATTGGTTTTTGCTTATTTCAACAACTATTATGTTAATATGTACGTGACGATTTTTTGGCCTCGATCAACTGACCTGGAAACTATGTTTTTGCTTTATTTTTATTAGATAGTAAATAGTAGGTGGGTATATGGGAATACCTTGCGACCTTGGAAGTTTAAACATATAGTAATCTAATGTATAACCAATGCAAAAGTTTGTATACATAAATAGACGGACGAATTTAATATCTTCAAAAAAAAAATTTTGCTTTCAAAGGTAGTAAGTCCTACATTCGTTTGGTGTTTCTGTTATGTTTCTTGAATTAATAAATAACATGTGAAGAAAGTCCATTATATACTCACTATCGTGTACTTAGTTTAAAAATTATATTGATTTATTGTTCTTAGTTTACGAAGAAAACATAACACTTAAAGTACGTTAATAATGCAGAGTAGTTGACAATAGCACTTAAGTTCAAACGGATTTATTCTGAGAGTTCCTCGCTTCAAACCAAGATAAACCGAATATTCGGTTTCGGTTCAATCAAGATTTAGTCCAACTTACATTGTACTCTCAGGCAGTACACGCATAGCCGAATGTAATACACGATCAAGTTTTACGTAATATTGATAGGGATCTTGCACGGACAAAGACAGATGATTTAAATTACTTCGCCATGACTGTGCACCTCCGATAAATTTCTTTTCGCAATTTTATTTGGGGTTAATTAAGATTTTATGTTGCACGCTCGCTTTGATTGCGCCGTTTGTTGCTTATAATTAGATGGCTAAAGCCCTTTTTCTACCGGGTCTATTGGAACGTACTATATTTATTTATAATTCCGCTTCGAAATTGCCTAGCGATATCACACGCTATTTATAGGTTTTATTTTGTTTAAAAGAACGCTATTTTCGTAGTAAATACGTAACTAAGCTTATCCATTTTATTATATTAAAATTAGACTATCCGCAACCTAGATGAGCAGAGACTTTCAAACAAATGTTTTTTTTTTGAAACAGTAAAATTAACTCAATGGCTTTATATTATAGTGTTATCCTATATGATTCTAATTTATCAATATTTTATATTATATTAATTAACTGTGAACACACATAGAAATAAGCCTTGTCACGTCACGAAACTGTCTTATGTGATGTGATACACAAAGACAAATATATCTGATTCCACGAAAGCGAAACGACTAGGCCAGCAGAATGTTATACATATAATTACAAATAGTAGCATGTAGTACTGATATATATAGGTAGATATCTATATGGTGACAGTTTTAAGTGTGATGTTCAAGTGAAAGTCCAACAGTGACCAATTAGCGAAGAAATATTAAGGACGATAAATAAAAGGTGCGTATTAAATAAATTCATTTCATTACGCGAGCGAAACCAAATTGAACCAAATGATTAATGGCGGCCATATTTTATTCCATTAGCGCTAAATAATTTCGGACTACTGTTATATGACGTGTAAGAGATGATATGTCCAATTACTGGACACTTGAATGATATGTAGTCACGATGTCTTTAAGGTGCATTAAGTAGTCAGCCTGGATCCGATCCTTAGTTTCTAACGAATTCTCGTAATCAATTATTCTAATGTTATGGTATTCAAGTTTTAGACGCTGTCCCACCATGATCTTTAAAAGACTTTGTAAAAACTTTATACATTAAAACTAGTATCCGTATACTAAGTACTTATATAAAAAAAACGTAGTATTGTGTATGTGACGAAAAATATAACAATGCAGTTTAAATAATACACTTTAACGGTTTAAAACGCGATATATTAGCTAAACTTATTTGAAAATGATTTTTAACTTAGGCCCGAGGTTTAATTGCAATTTCTTCGACACAATGTGGACGAAACCGCTCTAAAAAGAAAAAATATGTAGTGTACTAAAAGTACATGAAGAATGTACAATGAATCTTGGCGATGAAAGGAGTGACGGCGAGTTTATTGCCAGTTCTTCTCGTTCGTTCTACGCTCCTGATTTGAGAACTGGCAGTCAATGTAAAGTTAGATTCTTTAATTTTGTGACGTTTATAGGTGCTCTACCTACATAAATAAATGATTTTTAGCTTTTGACAATAAATAAATTGAATATTATATGACAAACATAAAAAGCGATTTTTTTTCCCTTTATTTTGTTTTTTTTTTCATTATAATTTTACGTAATTCCTTACAATAATTAAAATATTAATATATTACAGAATAAATTTCTTTTTCACGTTTTAAATGTTATACGTAAGTGAAAATAAATAAAAATCTTATTTGCTTATTTTCATAATATAGATAATCAAAAAAAGCGACAACATTTCCAACTAAATCTTCCTTTAGTCATCCTTCCTTATTGGGACGCCGTTATTATTTGTAAGTGCATTTAACACACCAAAATATAGCCATACAACCGCTGAAAGGTAAAGAATGAAGCCATTTACAAGAGATAAACCCACTTTACTTGCATCTTCGGTAATTGCCATCCGGTTTAAATTCGAATTTACGCTATCGGTCAATCGTCCCATACATTTAAAGCAAATTAATCAGTGTGGGCAACCACTACTATGTTATTTATCACTTACATTTAAGATGCCGAATTAATACTCTATCGAAAGAAATGGGTCGTTTGTCCACTGTCGGATTTTTCCATAAAAGCTTCCTCGTATAATTTGTTACAAAGTTTTGAGGCTTGGTATGTAACGCTAATTTAAATTAATTTTAATAGTATAATCGTGAGTATTACTAACTTACACTTGACTAAAAATGTATGAATATATTAGTAAAAAGCGAGGCTTCAATTATTATTGAAAACCTTCCGAATAATATACTAGACTTTTAAATGACGTATACTCGTAACTTACAGTCATATGTATACGAATATACTAAGTGGAAGAGTTTGTTTGTTTGTTTGAACGCGCTAATCGTAAGAAGGATCTGTTTCCAATTGAAAAAATTTTGTGTTGGTTAGAACATTTATCGAGCGAAGAAACAGTAGGAAATCTGGACAAAACGGTAATAATTATTAAGTTTTGTGGGTTTTCGACGCGAACTCTACGAAAACAATTCAAGATACCAAAAAATATGTATGTAAGAAGGATCCCTCTTTAAAACAAAAGTATCTGCGATACTATATGTATATCTTTTAAGATTAACTTTTAAGAACAACGCGACGCGACCGACGTCGTAAGTAACAGCTTAAAAAACAAATTTGAATACCGAAAATTAATATTCTACGCGGACTATGTCGCTGATACAGCTAGTCATTGATAAATGTGATAAGGCAATGTATAATTAGAAACATCGATGGAAGACGAAGATTCACAAAAATGCCAATAAGTCACCATGAACTCTACAAGGATATCTAAATGAGTTAAGATTAGAACGACGTTTATTAAATTAACAACAGCTGCATTCTAAATTATGGCCAATAATTCGAAATAATGACCATCAAATGTAGGAACACAAAGCACAGACTATATCTGACCGCAGTCGCAAAGGGCATCGTGAATTAAACTATATCTTGTGTAATATAGGCTGTTATGTTTACAGTTCATTCATAATGTTAAAAGCTGCACACTAGTAATGCATTTTTTATTATTTAATATTATTATCGGACTATAACCATATAGAAATTGATATAAAATTTAAATTATTGAAATTCAACTTATTTCTTTTTTTTATTAACTCATATAGACTTAAATATTGTGTGCAGTTTACGCGAGTAGAACACATTTCAATAAATCACTTTAACGATTTAAAACGCGAAACATATTAGTTAACTTATTTGTAATTTATATTAACTTCTGCCAAGTGAGGACCTTCCACAATTCGGCAAGGACCCGGCCAGTTTTGTCAAATACCAACTACGATGGAACAGATGGACAGAGAACAGCTAGTGTAGCAGTTTTTACTTTGACATTAGAGATACATCCATCTTTTAAAGATGGAGGGTATCTCCATCTTTTGTGACCACGGCTGTTGCAAAGCATCTGAAACGTCGGGCCGTAGTTAAAATAATTTTCAAATAAATTTAAATAATTATATAATAATAATTTTTATCCGTTATAAGTGTTGTATTCATATAGAATTTATTTTTGAACCGCAATAAAAAGTAATTATTCGAGATATACTTATTTAATATTAGAGATATAAACGTCATATTAAACCCGGTCCTCATTGTCAATTGTCAAACTTACCAACCTTGTTTAGGCTAAGTATAATGTTCGATAGACCAGAGAGAATAAAGGAGTTGTCGGTTATCTATGGAATTCGAACAGGCGCTGTGACTCACGGCGGCCACACCTGACGACAAACAGAGTCTGTCAAATACCAGTGCCGAGTAGCTGGGAAAGGTGCGGTTCATCTATGCGATAGTAGTTGATACAGATCTTGGACTAATGATAGCAAAACGATAAATATTGCATATCAACTAGGCAACGTATCCTACCTTTATAGACAAAGCTTTCTGACGGCGTCAAAAGCTACGTTGCTTTTATTACGTGCACGTTGGTCTAATGGTAGCAATGTAGGTCTAATAATCAAAGGGCTGCGAGTTCGATGCCAACCGGCCCAACATCAACGCTTATTCTGAAATATGTTGAATGGATTTAGCCTGGGAATCTGGACATTAAATTGGTGGTAGGAATATAGACATTCCACCCGGGTCACGAACACACAGGTCCACAGATGAAAAAGCCGTGAAGTTTAATCGCGTTTTTGTTACAATTTGTGATTTTCGAATAAACAAGGAACAATCTAGTTCGACAGCTCATCTTGTTACGATGTTATGGCTGTGGTATTTCACCGACCTATGCTAGTCAGGTCTTCTCTATCATAAAAAAAAAACTCAATGTTGACATATTACTGTGTCTGTTTTAGTTGTCGATTCAATGTACCGGTAAGTATATAACATTCTTCTGTGCCCTGCTAAGCTAAGACTAATAATATATTTCCGCATTCAAACCTAGAACCTATGGATTTTAATATTGATGGTTTCTTAAGAAAATAATAACCACACCTTAAAAGAACAGCTTTGATTATAAAACTGCAACAGACAAGACAACCATCAGTCTACCGCTTAAAAAATAAAAAATAACTACCATTGTCACAATCGAGAGAGCTTATGAAATGAACGTGCTGTGGTATTATATTGGAAATAGAGCATAGAGTAGAACATGGCAGAATAATGTGTTGTTTATGGTCTGTAAAACATTATGCCACGCTTATAAATATAGTACTATAAATATAATTTATATAAAATCTTAACAATGTACAATGAAAAAATTAAATTGATAAAATCTTTACTTAACTCAACCGATTAAATTTAAGTTTAAGTATTTGGAATGAAGGGTCTTGCGGCATCCTTGTCTTCTTTATTTAAGCAAACCACTTGAACAATAAATTTCAAATAAGTTCATCTAATATATATTGCGTTTCAAACCGTTAAATGTTTTATGTAAATGCATACTACTAGCGTAAACTACAGACAGGTGTTCTTTACAATTTTAATACGATAACATAATTTTAGATCTTTAATTTCTGTTATGTTGTGACAATATGATCCATCTCAATCCGTCAGATCATATCTCATTGTGATATTCAGGGTTTCCGAATTGCGTAGCTCTGACATTATTTCCAAACAATCAAAATTTCACATTCCATGTTTACTGAACGAAATGAGTTTTGCGGTCAAACAATTGACATTCGACGCTACTGGATCATTTCACAGTGAGTTAGTTAATTTCGAAATATTTCACGCGCATTCCGTAGTAGGGGCCTTCGAACAGTTATTAGCTTGCTTCGTACAATCTAAACTTAACAGCAGGCAGGAGAGGGCTCTATATGAATGCTAATTCTGATGAGTTTTAAAAGTATTATTAAATAATGCATGTCTTGTTGCATGGATAACCGTGCTATTTTTTTCCTATGTTTCAATGATAATAAGAAAAGAACCGTTAATGTGTTATATTATTTTTATAGCCACTGTCAAAATTGCTCTGAAGCCATGCTCTGCCCTGCATAGCAATAATTTGTAATTTTGTTAGTACGAACCACGAGCCAAATTTACTCCATCTGAGTCTTGGATTAATAAATAACAATTTGTGGAAACCTGTTTCCCCCCGGGGGGGGGGGGGGGGCACCCAACCCGGGGTCGGGTTCTCGGGGGGGGGTTTTTTTGGGGGGGGGGGGGGGCCCCCCCGCCCCCCCCCCCCCCCCCCCAAAACCCCCCCCCCCCCCCCCTCCCCCCCGGGGGGCGGGGGGGGGGGGGGGGGGGGGGGGGGGGGGTTTTTTTTTTTGTTTTGGGGGGGGTACAACCGAACTGACAAGCGTTGCTAGTCTTGAATACTTTAGATCTAGTTTTTAAAAACAAAGATACATTATCAAAATCGAGATACAAGCCCACAAATTAATTCAGTCCTAAATTCCTCTGTTAACCGCGAACCTTTGACCTTTATCAAGATCTAACTCTCAATTACAGCCTCTTAATTAATTAATTAGAGTAAGAACCGATGGTTTAATTAAGACATGAGATGTTGCGCCTACGCCGCGTACCTATCTATGATTTATACTGGTTCTGTGTAATTAGGTATCTTGACTCATAGAAAATTAACGAAACGGATACGTCCTATAGTATCTAAATTCTTGTGTAAGTGGATTCTGATGCAATTTCGTTCGGCTCAAGACATTGTTTTATTCATATAGCTAATTCAATACACCAAAATAGACATTTAGACTATTCATGACATATCTTAAAACTAGTGTGGGATATGAATCCCGCGGGTGGAATATTAGTTCTGTGTTGAGATATTTTTCTAAGGATATTTCTTTTACCAGCCTGGTTTTAGTTTTTACCTATACTAATATTATAATGTTTAAGAGTTTGTTTGTTTGTTTATACGTTTATCTCAGGAACTACTGGTTCAAATTGAAAAATCATTTTGTGGTGGAAAGCCTATTTATTTTAGGCTATATAATCACGCTACATCGGTAAAAGTGACAAAACGGAAAAATGTTTATCTTTGAGAGCTTCCGTTGCCTGTGCTGCGAAAAACGGGGCCCCAAAACCCCAAGGGGGGGGGGTTAATTATATGTGTACGATATATTATGTCAATCTTTTAAGATATTCTGCATTACGACGCGATGTAAACGACGTTGTGGGCAACAAGTATATTATGAAGATGAGGAGGTTTGTAAAAACAAATTTTGAAATTTTATACGCGGACGTAATCCGGCCCAGCTAGTTAGAAAATAAATGGCGGTAGTTGTAAGAACCGCTCTGGAAGTCTATGCCCTCAAACTCTCTCTATACACGTAGATATTAGCAGTGAGACATTAATAGTTGAAGCAATCTCTTCAAAGTATTGTCTGCGCAATCCATAGCCCAAAACAAATGGACACCCAGAACGTGAGCCACTATTCAAACAAAGCGTCAGAATATAATTAAGTATGTACCATGCCTTACAGAGCCAAGAACATATAATTAATGTTGTTGAAACAAAACGCTAACAGGGGTCACTTGTGGAGCCTTGACATTTATATCGTTACACTATGATGAATTACTTTTTAAACTTTTATTTTATGTGTCCTCGGCTTCTGTACCAGCCTGGGGCGCGTGCATGAATGTTAAAGACCTGTGTGTCATCTACGTTAAGTGAGATGAAATAGATTCCCTTTTTGTAATATCTTTTAGGATAGATTATAATCCATTTGATTGTGTTTAACGTTAACAGTGGACGGCGGAAAGTCGGCGTTGTGCCTACATCCAGGCACAACAAAAGCTGAGTGGTCTCCCACATACATCTATTATTATTTATGTTATTGTATTTTTGTGTGTTATTCCTTGTATTTCTTGCGCGTGTGGATTAAATGAATTGATTAGGTAAAAAAAATTACCTTAGTAAACTCTTAATGTGTAACTGTGCGTAATTAATTCTTCTTAACGTGATTAGTATGTACCAGCTCGTAATAGTACAGTCACACTCTCTTAAAAAACGATTAACGAATTTTAAAGACTGTCTGTAGTTTACGCAAGTAGTACACATTTAAATAAAACACTTTAACAGTTTAAAACGCGATATATATTAAACTTGTTTTAAAAATTATTTAAACTAAGGCCCGACGTTTCGGATGCTTCGCAACAGTGTCTCCCCGTGACTACGGCTGCTGCAAAACCGTTGAATAGAAAACCTATTTAACGAATTTTGTTAGGTAAGTAACGTCAATTCGAAATATTACGTAAATGTGACGTTTGGTATCAAAATATAACTACACAACGATGATAAAATAACGAAGGTAAAAGAAATAAAGAAGGTAAAAAAGGCATACATCGCTACCAATAACTTATCGAACTTTGTAGAAAGTCATACATTCGAAAAGATGCTTTAAAATCGAGGTAGGATGCCTATCTCCGATGCGATAAGATCAAACGCAAAACAATTAACGCGGATCAATAGAGTACACGTCATTCCACGATGTTATCAAGGCAGAGCTATTATTCTCTCGGAGAGACTAATGTACCAGCATCGCAATAACTCAGCATCGACTCATTGTCCGGGAATAGAATTCCAACACTATCGGTGAGTGTGACAAATTTATTAGCGCTAACGGTGCTTATCTTGGTGATAATTAAAATTTGATGCGCCTCTTCGCAGTTCGATACGAATATCTGCAGATCGATTAGAGGTATGTCCTAGAGTTACCTACTAGTATTATATGAAACGGCAACGCGAGAAGTAGAGATGAGATATTAATAAAACTGAATTTAAAGAGATATTAGTTCGATTTGATACAGTTAACAATATAAATATTATAATAATACATTGTAAATCTCAAAAAATTACTGTTTCGAAGTTAAACTTATTTTTCTTAGTTAATAGGCCATTCTAGGAAGGCTTTAGGCTATATAAGATCACGCTGCGACTAATAGGAGCGCAGATACAGTGGTAAATATGAAAAAAGGAAGAAAATTATTCAGATTTAAAGAATTCTGTTGCGAGGGCTTCAGAAATGTTTTAAGAAATCAAAAGATGTGTAATGTTTGCCGGAACAGCTACTTAAAAATATAGCTGACACACTAAATCTTACACTAAAATTGTAATACTGTAAATATGCGAAACCCTTCTTGTTATGTTTTTTTTGTGTCGTAGACATCTTGCCATGTTTTTCCGTGTTGAGTAGACCCCTTACCTGATATTGATTTCCTGTAAATTTCTAACTGTAGTGAAGTTAGAAAAACACATGATTTTTTGAATTTAAATTAAAACTACTCAAAATACAATTTTGTATCTGTTCTGGTTTTTACTTCATAGGTACTTTTATAAATAATATGTTCTGATATTGTAAGATAGTATGATGTAAATAAATAGGTACTATCGTGGATCCCCATTTTCTGTTTATGGACTCCCAAATTTTTTTCGCTGACGTAGATCTCTTACAGGTTGTCATAGACCCCTAGGGGTCGATATAGACCACTTAATGTATTATTTGTTTCACTGTAGCCCTAAGATTAAGATGAGGTAACAAGGAAGGAAAGGCCTATGTCCAGCAGTGGACACCGACCGGTTGAATCGAAAAAGGACGTTAATACGTTGTCAAAACTTGATCAAGATTTCCAAGGCCATCGAAAGTAATTAGCCTGCACTGGTCCCAATAAGGTTTCAGGGACCGTGGGCGGTCGCAATACATTAATTGTTGGCATGTCACCCTTGCGGTTTTCAAGCTGGCTTCAGTGCTATATGGTTTCAATTTTTTGCATTTTTAGATCTTAATGAGTGAGGAAATAATATGTAATCCTCTTTACTCAACTCTATAGATATATAATTAAAAAAATAGTCTCAACTTAGTTAAAATGAAGTCCTAGAGAGAGTAGGACAGGTAGCTCGGCAGCTCAATTGGTAGAGCAACAGCACGGAACGCTGACGATGCCGGTTCAAGTCCTGCCCGAGTCGAAAATTTTTTCAATTTATTTTCGATTTTTAAATTATATAGTGCCTTCATGTGCAATAACATGTAAAAAATAATAAAGTTTTCTATAGATATAGACATTTAGTCTCAACCTAGTTAAAATGAAGTTTTGTTAGTTGAAGTATTTATAAGTTAACGTTGAGTAGTACAAAATTAAATAAGATACTTTCAGCGGCTTTTAAATGCGACGATTAACTTATTTACAAGTAGTCTTGGAAATACGTTAACTAATATTTCTCGCATTTTAAACCGTTTCTCACTGATTCATTTTTAAATGCTCTAAATAAATGTCCGCGACACTATCGGCCTTATTACAAAAAATACTTAAACTTCGCAGAGTCTTGATTTAACTCTTAAACCATGGTCTAAATGAATCTAAGATAAAACCATAGTTAGTCCAGTACAAACGTTAAACTTTGTTTTGTAATAAGAGTGTATATGTCTAAATTTTAAGACAAACTTGCTAGAACGACGGGACGTGACCGACATCATGGGTAACAGCTTTTTGCAAAAACAAATTATGATGTCCAAAATAACTATTCTACGTAGACGAAGTCACTCACACAGCTAGTATATTATAATACGAACGTAACTAACATTGTCTTTCATTGATACATGCCAATGAGATAAAATATAATGTTGTATAAGTGATTATTTTAGAGATTAATTGTTTCTCAGCTGTTAGTTAATACGAACAACATCTACAGTGGTATTAGACACACATCGTACGCCCAATAAAATCACTAATAAACGTCCATTGCGCATGCGTTTCTATTCCTCAAATCGTTTAACACGCAAAATACGAAATCGAAAGTCCAAGGTGACTCCGATATGAGACAGAAAAACGATGAACTAAATACGATACAAAGCGTTCTAACAATTAGCTGTAGCGAGTAGGAAATTGGTTTGTCATCATAACAGGTAAAAAACGATCACGAAGTTTATACCGCGTGAAATTGAAACGTTTTTTTCTGTATTTGGTGACTGGTAGGTGATGGTACTAATTCCTAAGGACAAATGAGGTCGATCGCTTGTCCTTAGGTGTTTCTGTAACGTCTCGGTCTATCGTTTGACTTAAATAAATCAAGTCATGCGTTTGAAGCCCGCATATAAAATACTGGCTGTGTCAGCGCGTAGAATAGTTATTTTGGGCATCCCAAATTTGGTTTTTGCAAACCTCTTCGTCATCATTATAAATTGAAGGTTACCCACGACGTCTGTTGGGTCCCGTTGTTCTTGCAAGCTAATCCTAAAAGATAGACATATAACTCGCACATTCTTTTATACCATTTACAGAAGAATAACTGAATTGATTTTACGCATCGAAGACCCACAAAGTGAAAAAAATCCCCGTTTTTCTCCAACATTTCCCGCTGTTTTTTTTCTCCTATTATTCACGGCGATGTTGTACAGCATACACAAAAAAAAATCAAATCAGTAGTTCCTAGTCTAGTAGATTAGCGCGTTCAAATAAACAAACAAACTCTGCAGCTTTATATAGTATATTACTACAGATATATTTTTTTAATTTCCACCACATTCTGTAAGCTCTAACGAGTTGAAGCAGAACTAAAAATTATATAATCTTAATTAAGTGTTTTTCAAGGGAGCATAATTGATACTTGTTACTTGTTGAAATCCTAACTACACGACATAGCGGCTGTTTGTAGGATGTATGTCTACTTTGTACTAAATAAACATATTCTATGACATGTCTTCCGCGAGCCCAAGGTCGTGTCTGTCAAAAACGTCAATGAAAACATAATGTCGACTCTATTTAAACATTTCAACGTTGTTAGCTTAGTTAATTATGCAGTTTTTTGATGTCCGCGTATAATTTTAAATGTTAATGCATTTTGTTTTATTGCGCTACCTGTCTTCGTGCTTAATTATGTCATATATCTTTCGAAATGATTAGCATCATACATCAGATAGACAAGTATACACTTCAATTAATAATAAACCAGGCTGCATGTTGTAAAACGCTACAATGCTTTAGGGGTCGCGGTTTTGAAAAGTGCAGGCGTAGTCACGCATGGTCATCTATTCACCGGCAAGAAATCAGTAAAATCATTAAATATTTATAAAGAGAGACATGCTTTTGAGGACATGTTTTTACTACATTCTAAGTAAAGGGATAGCGCAAAACGTTGCCATGACTTTAGCTATAATTAGAATTCGATCGAATTTTGTTTTTTATTTAACATTGCAGCAGCACTGAATGCTATGGTTGTGGGGGTTAAGTCTGATTCAAGTCTCATATATATATATGGGGCTGCTAGAGACACAGTGGCCTAATGGCAAAAACATGATTTTCAATAATGAGATAATAAAAAGGCACAATTAACTTATGCGAAATAATTTGTACTATTTTTGGTGTGAGAATTTTGTTACCAATTCTAGGTCACTGTGATCTTGTAGAGTTTAAAAATATAAATACCTTAAGTCATAAAATTGCAGTTAGTCTACTCTAGTGGCCTTATATTATGTACATTTTAGAATATTTATATGATTTTCAATTTAGTACTGGTAGGTTCTATACATATGAAACTATTTATATAGATGTTATGAGTTTGCAAAAACGACCGATAATAAATTGCATTGCTCGCCCCAGCATGACCTTGTAGTGCACAAAACTTCTCGGTAACATGACTGTGTAATTTTATTCAACTCTCAAGTACACGAATAAAACGAGGAAGGTGAAGTTTGAGTAATGAGGGCGAATTTTAGCGGAACAAAAATCCTACATTCTATAACACAAAGGATCTAGTTCATTTTATATTCAGGATTCCAAAAATTCAACAAAAAGTTGTCAGGTTGTTCTATAAATATACAGAAGCAAGAATAAACTAACAATGTCAGAGAAAACTTTATTATCGTTTATGTCTACATTTCTGCGCATGCGCATGTGAGAATTTTTTTGTTTTACGTCAAAGCTTTGATGTCTATTATAACCATTTGAATATTTATTTTTTAGTACATATACATTTACTTATTTATAACTACATCGTTCTGACGTGTTTTTTGTTCATTCGTTCGTTTCCGTTCTTATAAGATAACGATAAGATACCCAATTTTAATTTATAGGTTATGGCCATTGTAGCAAAAATCTCAACAAAGATAAGTTCTCATTTTAAACATTTATTGATCGATAGAGAGCTTTTTAGAATCATATGATTATCATCGTCCAGTAATTGGGTTGAGGTCATAACGTCCTTTGCTCAAACATGAATTGACTGTATTAAATGAGTCAACATAATTAAATACATACAGATTGCATTTATTGTGTATACACGTTTATTACTTAATATTATGTCTGTGTAATTTTCCACATGTGAGTAGATCAATTTATATTAAACATATAGCATATTATATGTAACAACCTGATTATTATTGTATAATAACTAGTTCCTGACTTTGAGTAGGTGAATAGGAATAACACATCTGTACATAAGTTTTCGCTGTGGTTTACGCGAGCACACATTTATAAAACGCGAAATATACAACGGCCCGACGCGGACGTTTCGCAAATCCAGTTTGTTTAGCATAATACCAATTACAAAGAAAAAGATGGCGCTAGCGTAGCAGTTTTTACTTTGACATTAGCGACATCCTCCACCTTCAGACCCCCCGTGACCACGGCAGTTTCGAAGCATCTGAAACATCGGGTCGTAGTTGAAATAATAAAATAAAATACTGTCTATAGTTTACTTGAGTAGTACCTACACATTTAAATAAAACACTTTAGCGGTTTAAAACGCGATATATTAGTTAAACTTATTTGAAAATGATTTTTAACTTCGATAGGGAAAACGAAAAATTTCAATAGGGAGGACGGCCTCAAATTATCAAACACCTGGGACCCCATATTAAAAACTCTGGATCCCAATAAACAGCATACCGGCAAACGCGAAGACACCGTTAGTCAATTCTGTAAGGACCCGGCCAGTTTCGCCAAATACCAACTTCGACGGAACAGATGGCGCTAGCGTAGCAATTTTTACTTTGACGTCAGAGACATCCTCCATCTAGTCTCCCCGTGACCACGGCTGCTGCAAAGCATCCGTAACGTCGGGCCGAAGTTAAAAATAATTTTCAAATAAGTTTAACTAATATATCGCGTTTTAAACCGTTAAAGTGTTTTATTTAAATAATAAAATAAATTAAGTAGTAAATTGCGCATTTTAAACCGGTACAAATTGTTTTATTTAAAACGTTTCTACATTATATAAAACGACGTAGATAGACATTAGGGGAGACAGCTATTTTAAAAGAATGACGCTGTTGAAGATGAATAAGACGCTTTTAAGATAAGGAGATTGTTAATTCCAAACTAAGCTGTCTGCATTATAACTCGGATATTAAAAAAACTCACGTCGAAAGAACGAGCCTCATAGTCTTCCGATACTTGTAAAGAACTTAAGAATTGGAAATTAGTAAACTGGGCAATTGAAGAAATGACAATTCAATGATTGAAATCATTCATCTCTGTACAATCGTGATCTTGCAAAAAGGCCTGCCTTATGTAAGTTGTCAATGGTCGACCTGATTTAGTTTCGTCCGTATTTAGTTCAGGCGATGCACGTAGAGTTGCGCACGAGTGGCCAGGCCTTGGCTGTGGCTCCTGGACGATCTGGCTTGCACAAACGGGCTCTTTTTGGAAAGTAAAGTTTAATGGTGACTGACGTCTTAGAAGCCAAAATATGTAGACCTATTTTGGAAGATGTTTATGTTTAGACGTTATATGACTGGCGTATTTCACCATCAAGCTTATCTGTCTTACTCAATCATAAAAAATACAGATATACAATATAATAGATTATATATTTCGCCCCATCCTCGGCATAGCCTTTCGTCAATGAAGTGTGGTTATGTCAAAGTCACGCAACACATGACTCGATTTTTTATCTTTGAAATTAATTGTACAGATTAAAAATTAAACAGAATTTAAAAGTTCCGAAATTTAATTACCGTTGAAGGCGTTCGTATACATGTTGAAAATTGTAAATAGTAATAAATGAATATTATAAATTATTTAAATGGCAGTCGTGTAATAACTACATTAAAAAACAGGCCAAGTACGAGTCGGAGAGGTGCAAAAAGGGTTCCGGCTATAAAAATTACTAAAAGATTACGCTTGTTACATCTGAGACATCGGGAGTCCATAAAACAATGTTTGGTTGTGTATGTAACTTCTATTCAACCAGCTATCGTGGTTGATGAGTTGTGAACAACGGTGTCGTGATATAATAGGCGTTTTACCCCTGCCAACGGAACCCTAGGAAAGTTATACGTTAAGTAAAGTAATTTTTTATATAGTTTTTGCATTCTCTATAAGTATACATGTACTAAAAGAAATATCTTTATTGCAGTAGAAGCCAATAATCTTCGATGTAGATTCACAAAATCGTCTCGTACTTGACTGAAATGGACCTCTAAATCACAATATAGGTTTCCTTATTAAGTAAAAATGAGTTTTAATGCACAGATATAGAGCTGATTATGCTAAGATATAACAAAGTATTTGTCTTGGGTGGCTTATCACGGAAATATGTAAGTGATTTTGCAAAAGAGTCGTCCGTTCTTGTGATGGATAGACCATAAATCATTCAGACTCGACCGCATTTATTTTTCCGCATTGAAAATGAAGATGGTATTGAATATAAAAAGAGGATGTATTATTATTAAGACCGAAAAAGGAATAACGTACTTTTTGTGACGAAAGTTAATAATTATGCAAATTAAAAAAAAAATATTGGTTTTAAACGTGCAATATATTACTGCACTCCCTCCGCGACTAGGGCTGCTGCAAAGCATCCGAAATGTCGGGCCGTACTTAAAAGAAATTGTAAATAAGTTTGCTAATATTTCGCATTTTTTTAGATTAAAATTACATACACAAAAATTAAAACTTTATCCTTAGTTTGTAGCAAATGCAGAATTTCGCTTTTCTGTATGTAAAGTGCCTTTTAGTAACAATAAGTTTTACTTACGTATTAATTCTTTTAGAAAGAATCAAGTATGATAAATTTCAAGATATCTTATAAATACACCCATCACGCTTTTTTGAGACAAGTAGAATAGGGCCTATTTTCTACAGATTATATTCTTGTAAAACTTTGTAATTTATTTTCCTAACAAAATTTTATCTTAAATCAGAAGTACTAAGGGATGTTGTCATAAATTTAAAAAGGGGTTTATACGATCAAAAATTATACCTAAGACATTTTAAATGATATCTGTAGTTTTTTGACAATTCAAGACTTACGAAAAGTATTTTATTACTATATACATATTAAACAATGTTTACAAATTCTCTGCATTAGTAATCCCGATGTGAATGTTTCGCTAAGAATAATTTCGACCTTTAAATTAACAACGCTCGCCAATACGTATATAGTTGACAATAGCCAAGCAATTCTACCAACTCGGTTAGTCTATGAGCGAATGTTCGATTGGAAGTCACGAAGGCACCTCCCAATGACCTCGGAGACAAATCGAGACGAATTGCTCATATTCTTTCCTTAACATGTCTTTTATGTGACGGCTGCCACATTACCACATTCCAAAAGACCGTTGCGATTAGCAAATTTGTATATAACGTAGATAGAGTGAAATGTAAGCAATTTTGGAAGATAACTTCTACTTACAATAAAATTAAAGCAAGCTTAAGTATTGTCGTTAGTTTACGCGATCAATACAAAACTAAGTAAAATACATTTAACGGGTTAAAAGCAATATGTATTAGCTAACTTATTATTCATTTATGTTCACTAATTGTTAGTATAAATTGAATAAATAGCTGTACAAAAACCGTTTTCTAATATAATTCGCGTTTTAACCAGTTAAAAGTGTGTTATTTTAATGATATTTCTTTTGCCTTTATTCTATTTTGGCTTTGGATGTTCGGAACGAACAAAACCGAAACGCGATTAAACTTAACGGCTTTTTCATCTGTGATTTTTGATATTTCGGATTCGATATTTCTACCACCTATTTAATATCCAAATTTCCAGAAGTCCAACATGTGTCAGATGAGTAATATATTCATAAGAAAAGTGTTGAACACAATGGAGATCGAACCCGCGACCATATATTACATTGCAACCATTACACTAACGTGCCCACCAAATGTTTTGCTTAATGAGTGCAAGCAACTTCCTTGGAACTTAAAAGCCTCTCTCGTCCACCGATTCCGCTGTATTTACTCAAAAGAAACATTAATTTGTCAAGTCGATTCGTCATTAAATGAAAATCTGTCGATTCCGCTCTTATCGGCTCGACCATCGAACGTTTTAAAGTCGACTCACGCACGTCACTTTTAATCCCTTGATGTTCCGATTTTAATATCTCCTTGCGGGGGATTAAACTCTTCGTACAAGTGTGTTTTGAGGCGATATCAATCAACATCGGAGCGGATTTTATAATCCCTGCATCGGCGACGGCTGAGCCTTAATTGGCTATGTCATCATTTTTTCGTTTATTTGCATAACAATTCCGCGAATCGAGTAACGGTCGAGCAGTGGTTAGGAATACGAAACATAATGTACAGAATGTATTTGTTTATCAAACTTGCTTTGGGAGAAAATTGCCTTAGGAGAAATCAGAGTTGTAATACGTAGATAAATATTATCTATATATAATCGACAACACAGTCGACCACTTCTGTAGCTAAATGGTTAAACGTGTTGCATTACGTTAAGAGCGAGGGGTCCTGCGTACCTATTCCCAACAAACAATAGATTGTTTCGGTAGGGCAGGGCACAGATGCAGAAATATGTGCGCCCCATGCCCCCACAGGGCAAAACGGGATTTCAGGGTATCAAGACTTCATGCGATATGAAACACTTGGTGAAAAATATGTTGCAGTTCTATGTCAGCCATCTATTTGGATTAAGATAAGGAAATATAATTCAATAAATAAATAATATAAGAAATTTTGATGTTTATCGCATGTTATTGGTAAGAGCAGCAGCATGGATCGCTGCGGTTGCTGGTGGAAGTCTCGCTCGAGTCATAAATTGGTTTCGTGGCTTAAAATAAGTTTTATTCATTTTTTATGTATTTACAAAATATTGTCCTCGATCTGTGCTCCATACACCGAAAACAGTCGGTAGTCGAGAACGTGTGTGATTTCATGAGATCATAATGTAGACATTTTGAAGGCATCCTTAAAAAGGGAGGTGTCAGACGAAGGTAGTACAAGTAATTAATCAATGTAAAATGAAAAGTACGCTTGTCTGAAAGTTTCCTTCAATACGCAAAGGTTAATTATTTCGTTACAATGTTTAAGCATGTCATTTCTTAAGCCATATATTATTTTTCATTTATGTCTGAAATTAATGTGAATTCTAGATTTTTTATGTATTCTACACCCATCATTTATTTCTAGATGTAAAGACTCTTGACTTGATATAAGTTAACTGATATTTATTTTAGAGACAGATTGTGAACTGGCATAATATGACCTAAAATTTCTTCCTACTTTGTGCAAAAAATTAATAAGTGAGTTTGCAGATATACTTTTTACATTATAGGTACAACAAATTACATTCCGTGTCCATTATATATCATACACTACAAAATCTTGTTACGGCGACGATAGAGACTAAACTTGAATAATTCTGTTTAATTTAATTAGAGGACTACTACCTAGTTATTAAACAAATTGAAAACAAAGTTTAGCTGTGAACTTGAATTATAATACGCCCAAAAAGAGAAAATCGTATAAGGCAAGCCGTGATTAGAGTACAAATAAGGAAGTTCCCAAGATTTTAGACCATAAAGCTCCTTATAAAACAGTAGCGATGTTTTACAAACGGTAAATTGGTTCGAATTCCGAGAATCGCTCGCGTCGCAGACGCACCTCGACTGTGGGAATAACACAAAGAACTTTTATTTCACCAAATTGCGAACTTGGGGGGCCTAAATTAATTGTAGCGCGCTGAAACTGCAATAAATTTTAAGCTTTTTAATGTCGAAAAAGCGAATATTTTTATTACAATAATAACACTACATGTAATCTTTTACATTCACATGGCGGGTTCGTTGGTGTAGGCAAATAAGTAACGGGTCGCGGGTTCCATTACTACCGAGTCCAACATGTTTCTAATTTAAATAAAACACTTTAACGGTTGAAAACGCGATATATTAGTTAAACTTATTTGGAAATGATTTTTAACTTCGGCCCGACGTTTCGGATGCTTCGCAGCAGCCGTGGTCACGGGATCACCAAATAAGTTTAACTAATATATCGCGTTTTAAACCGTTAAAGTGTTTTATTTAAGTGTGTACTACTCGCGTAAACTATAGACAGTATGTTTCTAATTGATTTATAATTTTTCTGAAACATGTTGGATTTCATTAGGGAATCTCGATATTAAATTGGTGGTAGGTATACCAATATTTCGTCCGGGTCACAGACGAAAAACCGGTGAGGTTTATTACGTTTAGTTCGATTCGATTCGACTAAACGTAATAAACCTTCGATTTTAGTCTCTGAATTGTGGAATATCCAAAGCTAAAATAGGCCGACAGCACATCTAGTTTAGACGTTATATGTCTGAGGTGTTTCATCATCTATCAATTGAACTCCATGCTTAACTATCCTCCGTTATCATTTAAAAAAAAAGTATTTTAGCTAAATCCAAAATAATTAAGTGCTATATACGACAGTTAGTATTACTTTTTAGTATTAAAATACCTATAAACATTTTATGTTAATATATTTAACATATAATACATATATATTATGTTTTCAAGATATAATAAATCAATTGTGCAAGATAATTGTATTATATTGAAATTGTAATAAAAGTGAACATGAAATTTATACGTCCCTGATGTTTATTGGATTTGATAAAAATACAGACGAATCATATTATAATATAACAATAATATAAATATTGAATCTACTATCCGACGTTTCACAGTACTACAATTGTGTTTTGTAAAAGTGCGTTTAACTCAAATGCCTTCGTCAGGTCTTGGTGATTTTTTTGGCGTAGCTTATATAATTCGGTTATATAATGTGGCCTGATTTCGTTTCCGACACAGTTATCAACACTTGTTTAAGGATTGGATGGTTTAATTTCATTTTGCGTAACAATGGGGTCCAAGCAACGGGATTTTTATATTCATTTAGTTTTTTTAGCACTTCGCGGCTTTGCAGTACTCTACTTATTTCTTAGGAACTAATATTTCGTACCTATTAAAGCCCAAAAGCTATTGTGTTTATCGCTTGACGTAAGTTTTTCGTTTTTTATCTATATATTAAATATGGATTGCCTGTAGTTTACGCTCCGACGTTTGGATGCCTGGCCGTAGTTCAATAAGAAGTAAGTCAACTAATTCGCGTTTTAAACCGTTAAAAGTGTTTTATTTAAGCTTATCTTTACTTGATTGTAATATTAACGAGAATAATGAGAAGATTAAAACAATGAAACGAATCACTAAGTTCTTAAAATCCTGAAAATAATAAAACCCTTTCGCGTGCTTCGCCATATTGGATTTTTCTCATCCCCATTTATACTTTAACAATACTTCTCGTACCTAGGATTTTACAAGCAATACGATTATATGACGGCTAGTTACAATTACGTTTTGTGGGAGTAATTAATGATGTAAAATTGTCGTTTCGATTCAAGGCCGTTGAGTGGTCAATGTAACTAGTTTTTATAACGAGTGGGTATCAATTATTTTTATAACCGATGTTGAGAATAACATGTAATAATGTAGGTTGCGTGTAATTTTATCAACTTTGACGTCTGACGATGATGGAAAGATTATCCTTAAAGATCTATCGAGGATAGATTTTCAATTATTATTAAGAATTATTTTATATTCCAAATATATGTCGCACTTATTGTATGTATTACTAAGTATTTTTATCGCGATAACAGTTAAAACTAGATAAAAAAGTACAATTTTGTCTGTATTTTATACAGATGGAACATATTTCAAGAAAACACTTTTAACGGCTTAAAACGCAAAATATATTGATTAAGATTTTCGGTTCGTTTCGTAGTTATAATAATCACGATTTAAACCGTTAAAAGTGCTTGCAATAATAATAGAGTAATTTAGAAACCCTCGTGTGAAAGTGCTCTTATTTATTAGCAACTAAATAATGCTATATTCACGAACAACAAAAGAGAGTTAATAAGCGTAATGTGTAAAATAAGCAGAAAATTGATAAGAATTCTTTGTCCGTCCGTCCGTGGCAAAAAGAAGGGCGCACTTGCGAAGCCTTGGAGAAAGGTAGCCTCTTTAATAAGATCGAACTCGCGTCGCAATAAAAGGAATTTCTTAATGATGTTGATGCCGATATTAATACTGGACCAAGTCGAGCGAGATTTTCGGCTAAATGTAGTTATAAATTACGTTTTTGGTGCGATGCCTTACTTGTTCGGTGATTGGCCGCTAGCATTTCATATAATGCCTTTGCGTAATTTAATAAGGACCAAAAAAGTGTTAATATATTCCTGGGTGTTTCTTCGCTCGGGGTTCGACTTCGGCTTTGTGCTTTGGTAGCTTTAAGAACAACAGTATTAATAATATTAATATTTTAATACCTATAAAAATGATGGCTAGGAGCGTAGGTTCTGACTGAATCTTCTTCGTGTTAGAAACTTACAATCGCTTTTATCTAGAAATATGAAAGTATTTAGATACTTAAATAAGTTATGTGTAAGTTAAGTGGACATGATCCAGGTTCGATGGAAGTGGACTTAGTTTCTTCTGAACGCCTATACGACTTTAGAAGAAGTATGTAAAGTAGATAATAGTAGTAAGAAGTGTTGAACATGGAAAACTACGCGGGTGTCGAGGCACGTAAAAAATACTATAAGTATAATGATTAGCAATGCAAAAATAGCTTTACAAATGTATCATATTGTATAGAAATCATCAAAGAAAAAGAAACATCAGAACTAACAAAACATAAGAAACATAATATGTACACATATAGTATACATACAATAGTAATTAGAAACATAGTAACAATACCTACACGTAAATCCGTTATAAACAATGTGACATCGTAACGCCAAAAGTTTCTTTCGAAATTAAAGTGGAGATTTTGAATCTTATTAATTAAAAATAATAATAATCATAAGTATTGTTTACTTAGCTTTTTGTTAAAAAGGTTGGCAACATCTGTTTCTATAATGGAAGCAACGAACGGTCACACTAGCTTTAAAATCAGCCGCGATTTCCTTAAATTGATACGAAAGTTTTAAACAGCTCGCGTAATTTGCGTGCATCGTCATTATTTTTCGAAAATGATATGTTTCGGCATGCACTCTACTCCGAGTAATTCTAAAGTAAAAAGATTGATCATTTCGACAGATTGACCAAATTATATTTGTTCAGATTAAGCCATAACCATACATCCGAAATTGGATGTAAGTAAAAAAGAAATTGTTCATTGGCTTAATGCATCAGTTCACAATAAACAATTATGAACGATGTTTTCTCGACTGAATTCTACAAATGGTATTGGAAACTTCTTTAAATATTTTCAAATAGAGAGCGGTTATTATTATAGTTTGAATACTTGCACGCGATGGCACTATATGAATTGAAAATCGATGACAAATTGAACAATTTTACGACTAGGGTAGGATTTGAACCGATATCAGCGTTCAATGCTGACCAAGTGAGCTATCAAATTATAACCGACATCGTCAAATTTTTTTTTTAACTTATTGATACAAGCAGCTCTTGCGCAATGTAATTTTAATCTTAACACTTTCATATCAATGGATTCTTTTTATCTTTAGCTCTTAGGCTTATATTTATATGTACACGCTTGGTTTAGTTGATAACGCCTTGTTTCACATTGTGTTCAGCGCAGGAAGAGAATCTTGTGAAAACTCATACCGTACAGCGTAGCGTGGAACTCGAGTCAAGATTAATATACAGTCATAAATATATTATATAGTTGTGTTGTATTATTCATTATTATCAGCATTTAACAATAAAAAATATTATTTACGCTTCATCTTTTGATGACACATGTCGTTGAATTTTCGGTACTCAGACAAACATTCCTTCGGATGTTTACGTAGACGGTAGAAGAAGTAACAGTAGAAATTTCTAACACTAATCTATGAGTTCATCACTTCTCTAATAGCCACGTTCTGGAGGAAGCGGGGTCGACCTTCCACGCGTATTACCAATACCACGTCTGTTTTATGCGAGCAGTTTCCTGTCATTATTGTATCAATCTATTGCGGGTGGCAATTCTTAACCAAGTGATAACGTTTATCGACAGCCTTAGTCGTAAAACACGTCCGATTTTTTATGGATTTAGTAGTGTTCAGCATTATATATATTTAATAGAGAATGCTACAACCAAAACATATAACAACAAAAGAATTGCTCTTATCATAGACAGTTACTATAAGGACATAGTCATGTAGTGAACAGAACATTCTCGCAAGTTCTCGTCTGTTTTTAGTTCTTGATTTTAACAACGCCTAATAAGCTGAGGATGTCCATGTCTACTTCTAGATTTTAGAACTGATTAATACTTAATTATTTTCAACTCCCAAAACAAAATTATAAGAAAATCTAAATGAATGATCCGTTATCGTGTAAGCAGTTTTTTACTTTAACGCATTCTGCTCCGTCGAAAATTTGCTGGTTTAAATAAGTTTATTTAGTATATATCCGATTTTAAATTTACAGTGTTTTATTTAACTATATCGTTAAATAAAACAGTATATAAATAGTTCTTAAGTGATGTTACGCATAATGAATATCGATAATGGAAGTCGGCTACAACCTAATCGGACCCGAATAGAACCATTCATTTCTGCGGTACACTGCAAGGACTATTATCTTATTAAAGGGGCAATATGATGGGATTTTATTTGCGATATGAATTGTACTATAGTATCTCAGCTTATATTGAATTAACACTAGGACCACATATATTTATTATTCGTACCTACTTAGATAAAAAATGTTCAACTTCTAACGGGTTAAAACCATGAATATATTGAGTTTTAATCCGTTTCCATTGCATTGACAAAATGAATGTAGGATACCAGCTACTTCTTTGTCAAAATTGCCTATGAAAGTATTTCGCAGTTTACTATTTTTTTGGTTAGATAAATTCTAAAGAGTATAAAGACTACTTTGTAAAGAGGTTCCGAGATTCACTTCAAGGACAATATAACCTCGTAATTACCTCTGCATATTGAAAGACTTTCTAATATATGTATAATATTGTCATTATCCGCTGATAAACTTACCAATTTTGTAAAGGTTAGTGCAGAGGCGTCATCTAAAAAGCGTAGGCAGATGTGTAAAATGTAATTATACACAATAAAAATATAACATGAAATAAGCCGATTGTATATAGCCTGTGATTTTAGTGATTTATTGTAGTCATTTGAATATAAATTGATATAAAATATGTGTAATAATCTGGCACGACAATAAATTATCCAAACGATGATCACGCCTCTCCTCAGCACGTGCTAATTTGATGGCAATATTATGCAAGCAGTCTATGGATTGGCACTTTCTGAATGTCGCAGAACGGGCTAAAATATTAAACACCAGCGACAAGTGTCAGCGACTTCGTCCGCGAATCTTTATTTTGGGAATTCGTTTTTGCAAACCCATTCATCTTTATAAAATTAAGCTGTTACCTATGACGTCGGTCGCGTTCTTGCAAGTTAAACTTAAGAATAAGACATATAACGTTTCGATAATTAAAAGAGAAATCATTTTTTCATACATATTTTTTGGCTATCTTCAACCGTTTTTAGTTAGATAGTTTTGCAATTTTTTACACATTTCTCGCTGTATCTTTGCGTGTATTATACAGGGCGATGTTTTATTCTTCTTCGATAAATATTTAACCAACATAAAAATAATTTTTCAATTCGAACCCGTAGTTGCTAAGCATAGCGCGTACAAACAAACAAACTCTTCAGCTTCATATATTAGTATAGATAATAGGACTTTTAAATAAAATAGTTAAACAGTTTAAAACGCAAAGTATATTAGTTAACTTATTTCCAATTAAGTAAATTTATTTCAAAGAAGATTTACTTAAGATTTAACGTTTTAAACAGTAAAAGTGTTTTATTAAAATGTGTACTACTCGCGTAAACTACAGACAGTATATAATAGGACTTAAGATATTAAAAAGAAGAACAGCTTCGACCATACTAGGACCAAGAAAAGAAAAGAATCGACGGGCTCTTTGGTGCTAGCAGGGGGTCCATCGTGTTTCTAGTCACTTTCTAATTTTTCTAAAACATGGACTTCGTCTGGAAATCTGCATATTAGGTGGTAGGAATATTGAAAGTCCACAGATAAATAAAACGTGGTTTAAACGCGTTTCGGTTACAATCTGTGGTTTTCAAAAAATCCAAAAGCTAAATAGGTCTTATATATCTTGTTTAGATGTTATATGGCTGAGGCATCATTTCACCACTCAAGCGAGCCCCATTCTAGTCTCTATTTCGCTATCATAAATAATAAAGCCTCACAGATTTTAGAAATACGCATACGTAAGAGCTTATCCTACACTGACTGGGAGACCATAAATCCCACCACCACAAAATTTTTAACAAATCGTGGTAATAACAAATCCTCCTAAACTCCTAAAATTCGACTCCTGGACCTCATCTGCAGCAACCACTAAACCAACGAGGCAATGATATTTGGAGTACGAGATCAGCTATTAATCACAATTTGTCGCCGATCGTATCGTTTTGGACGCACGAACAAAACTTTCATGACAACAATTTATTGATTGGAACTCTTGTACATTAATTAGAAATTCGATCATCGCGATAAGCTATATTGTTTATTGTGTTGCACATTAGACTTCGGTAGCTTGAACTGGCACACCCTGGGTCATTACAAGACACCATTCAGCGCTTAAATGCGTTTTGTGTAACAATGGATCGGGTGGAATAGCCGGGGGGTATCTAGGCTTTTGCAATATTGGCGTCGGTAATTAGACTCGCGTCTACCGTGCCGGGTACTCACTGGCGAGCTGCGTTTGTAATATAAATAAAAATCGGTAGAAAAACTTTTAAGTTAAACGGTTTTATTTTTTTCTTTATTTTAATTTTATTATATTGTATTGCCATCTAAATTAGATGTGGGTTCCAAATTTCAGATCAACCTGATGACGGGAAGGTGCTTAAATTTCATTTTCTAATTTTGACCCAAATAAATAAATTCTGTAGGGGTTGAGCTAAATAAAACCGTTTAAAAAGTGACATTCGTATTAATTCAAAAAAAGAAGTATTTTTTACAATTGGACCCAGGTGAGACTGAACAAAGCTGAAACAAGAAATACTTTTTTAGTTATTGTGAAAACTAGTAGTCTTTAAAATAAAACATTTCTAACAGTTTAAAAGATGAAACGTATTACGTAACCTCATTTACAATATATAAATACGAGTATATATATTATATTTCACGTTTAAAATCGTTCAAAATGGGTTTTACTGAAATGTTCACTACTCGCGTAAACTGCAAACAATACTTAATCAGTAGTCTTATTTATGAATTTGTCTAATTATAAGTAAGACAATAATTATAGATCATTTGAGTATTTGAGCGATGACGGTATTGGTAATGACCGCCTTATCACATCATAAGACTCCGAAAATTTATCTTTAAGGTATTGCTGTTTCAATTTACACTTTAAATGCCTTTTGCTGTTCAAAACTGAAATGCGGTTATATTCATTAAGTTTCAGGTTTTCTAAATTAATCAAATTTACATAACCACGAAACATAGACATGTCTTCAGTTTACGCTAATAGTACACTTTAAAACGCGATCTATATCGCGTCGAAATCGAAACGTCAAGCCGTAGAAAAATATTTTCCAAACAGGTTTAGTCAATATTTATCGCGTTAATCATTGAAGTGTTTTATAGAAACATAATTGTATTATTATTTGATTTAAAAATACTATGACTTACCAGTGAGTACGCATCTATACAGCATCCTGATTACAACTCATACTTCATTCATGAGGCACAAATGAACTATATCAATACGCCTATGTTGCGAAAAGACACCCTGTGTATCTCGAGACAAAGCACTTATTGTGTATGTTGGAAACAAGAGTTTCCCAGGTAAGTTTCGACAAAAGTTGGCAAAACCATAGTGGCATATCGGCGTATGTTTTGAATTTGTGCATCGAATATTCAATCTTACTGTATTGTTATACATGGTATTTTTGTTTGATTAGAGTTGTATTTCTACTGTTTCGTTGTCATTTAGGAATCAATATGGTCCCTCAGAAACTGGACGAGTTTCGCAAGGAACGGGCGCGCTATAGCATCGAATTGATATCGTCTAATTATAAGGTATGGTTGTTACTGACGCGCGTCGAGTTGAATCATTGATAGCCTCTAGCCTAGTCACATTTACTGTATTGTCTTGTGGTCCGTACTCCTTGTCTGTCGACTGTAGATTACGAGGTTCAGAGTTCGATCCTGGATCGAGCAAAATGTAAGTACCTCGTGCCTTTTACACCACGTTATGCCCCCCTGGATATTATCATTCATTTATTATCAGGTCCTAAATCCTCTCTTTTATTAGAAAAGAGACCTGTGGCCCGTAATGCGTTAAGAGTTTAGACAAACATATAGTAAACAATTGCCTAAAAATAAGACAAAGCTAATTTTCGTTTAAGTCTCGTTTGCATACTACGAGTAACGCTCAGAAGCGACGTACGTAGTAATGTATTGTTAACAATCAACGGGTCGTGGGTCCGATCTTCATTGGGTCCAACATGGACTTGGTCTGAAAATGTGGGTGTTAAATAGGTGGTATGAATATCGAAATTCGATCCGAATCACGAACCACCGTCCAAAGAAGAAAAAGTCGCGAAGTTTAACCGCGTTTCGGTTGCAGTCTGTGGATTTCCAAAGAACCAAAGCCTAAATAGGTCGACAACGCACTTCGTTTGGGGTATTGTATATGTCTGTCCTTCTCATCATTATAAAAATGTTTTATCCTTCAAGTATATTTGCGGAAACTGCAAATATAAATGCATAAAAACTACCGTATTCCGATGGAATTTTTCGGCAATGCCATGCAAGGTCGAAAGAGTGGTCTTATCGAGATAATATTTATTTAATCAATAATAGATTGGCCATTTTATCTGGTGGTCACGTCAAAATCTTTGAAATACCCCAACACGTTTGCAATCCGCTCTGCTTCTAAATACGGACAAATTAATTTCGTTCCGTTCGGCTGGAGGTTAGGGCGAGGTCACCCTTCTCTCGCTCCTCAAACGAACAATAAAAAACTTCTTTTATTAACGTGTTGTGAGACGCGCTCAAAAAAGGCCCACGTCAACATCGTACGTAAGTAACTCAATTTATTTATCTTATATTGTGGCTGCCCTGTTAAAGTGATTATATCTGTTTAAATAAAACACTTTTAACGGTTTAAAACGTGTTGTATATACTAGTACAGGTGTTTACAATTTGTTTAAACTACTGTCTGACGTTTCGGATTTCGCGGTCAGAGGGGGGTCTGATTCAGTCACGTTTTAACCCTTGAAAGTGTTTTATTCAAATTAACTATTCGCGTAAACAAAAGGCAGTATTTGATTCTAGTTGATTAGGAATTATTTGAAACGGACATTGATAACTAAAAACATATATTTTAGAATAATATTTGTATACTTTTCACTTCTTCTTACCAATAGGGATTTTTTTATTTACATGATATATCCGAAATAAAAATTCAGGACTGACACTGCTATATCCAAAAGGCTGTTTTAATATTTTATAATTGTAATAATACTCTGTGTGCGACAGCCAGTACCTGTGCTCTGCTTACGGGAGTCACTTGCGGCATGAATAACGTCACTATCTCTTAAAGTCGATAAGTATTTTGAGCACTTATATGATAAGACGTTTTACAATTTATAAAGTGCGGATTAATCTCAGATGGGTCATATTTTATGTTAACGAAATGTTATTGGCAAACGTTGACTTGATTTTTGCCGGGTGTTGGAAGCTTCGCGGTCGTTTGTTTACGAATTAATAAATTTGCTTTTGCCAAAGATTCGGTAACAGTTGTTTATATAAAAAAGTCAGTTTTATCAAGGGCAAAAGACAAGCTTGGGATTCACTTAATCTAAGGTAAATAGCCCAGCTATATCACATCTTGTCAAGATGTTTGGTTGACCTATTTTCGCTTTGTGTATTCGTTTAAAATGTAAAATTATTAATACGCTTATCTTCAATTTAAAAGTTAGAACTTCTTGGGCCACAGCGTTTTTATAACCGTTCTAAACAAGTCACAACCAGAAACTAACATCCTGTTCTTCTTACATAGAACATGGGGCGAATGCATTTTAGAAGACAATAAATGATCAAATACTGTCTATAGTTTACGCGAGTAGTACACATTTAAATAAAACACTAACGGTTTAAAACGCGATATATTAGTTAAACTTATTTGAAAAGGATTTTTAACTTCGGCCCGACGTTTCGGATGCTTTGAAGCAGTCGTGACCACGGGTGCTGCAAAGCTGTTTTATTTAAATAGATGATTAGTCTTCTGCTCAACTGTAAAATTCTGTTTTTTCCCGAAATTATTAATTCAAGAGGTGGTGATTGCAAAGTATGAATTCTCTAATATGTATATATTATCTCTAACTGCTGTCATTATGGAAAGCAAGTTCTAGTTCAAATAGGATCTTTTAACGTCGACCCTAGTGATGGATACTCTTTTCTCCGCCCATTTATATTCCTTGCCATAGTGTTGCCAGTGAGACATCACACGTCACCAGCGCGAAGCGACAGTAACGAAGTGTCGCCACTTAAGGACATTGCATTATGTGCCTTTTGACATCATTAAAGAGCGAGTTAACGCATAATCTCCCGTGTTAGGCTGCGATCTGATATAAACGCTTTGTACAATGTATTGCGTTACGCAGCTTACTCTTCGATACGTACTAGTTAATAAATTAAATGTATCTACGTCGAAAAGCAGCGTACAAAAATCCAATCAGTACATCAATCAATATATTTTTATTAGTCGTAGATTCGATTCCTACCAGGTCTAAAATATTTGTAATTAAAGTATAATTTTCCTGAAGCTTATTATATAACATGTGATTTCGTCTAAAAACCTGGACATTAAAAGGATGGCCATACGGGCCACAAACCGCTGACCATAGATAAAAAAGCCATCAAAAAATGTAATCGCAAATCGGTCTCAGTTTGTGTTGTCGATGTTTCCCTGACACAACGTAATATATGACGTAGTCTTATAGCTTTATAGGAGACCACAGCTTTATAGGAAATGACTTACGCGATATAAATTCACGTAAAGCGGTTCATTCGTGACAGGCGGCAATTAAAAAGGGGGCCAATTGAACCATTTTCGTACGTGAATTTGGAAACGTAAATCAACATACATTTTGAGTTGAGCAAAGACCTTCTAGCCAATTAACTATTATTTTATTTAATTATCATTATTTTTATACATAAAGCACATAAGATCTAAAATGAATGTATATTAAAAGAAAAATGACACAAACGGGTCTCGAACCTACAGTCTCTTGCTTGCAATTAGGCTACCGTGTCTCATCTATAATTACAGTTTTCCGAATCCCTTTAAGTGCGCACCTTTGTTTTATTTTTAATTTATTTTTTATTTTATTTCATATACTTTAAAAGTTAATCCGAGGATAAGAACTTTAGGTCTCAAAGGAAGCATCTTAATTGTTTCAAGTTATGTCCTCCATACAACGCAAGTCTACTGCGTAAGAGCCTTTGCTTGTAGCATTTAAATGAAAGATTGATGGGATGAAACTACCGTTCTAGGAGTAATGGTGTCGTTGATAACAAGACGATGATCAGTCCATTATAAATTTACATAGTAATCGTGATGGGACGATTACAGTAATTACCTCTATAAAAAGTTTTGTTAGAAAATGTAAAGCGCAATTTAGTAGAAAACAAAGTGGTTTAGTGGTGATGTTTTTGTTTAAAAAGTTTCTGTAGAACAATGCGAGTTATGTTTAAAACAGTGTCATCTAAAAAGCTTAATTTTACCTAATAACAATATGACTACTTACGGTTTATTGCTGCACAAATTATATTTGATTCAATGCTTACAAAATATGTCGGATTGGGTAGATTTAAGCTTGCTAATATATATTTAACACGTGCTCAGTTACATCCTAAGGTTACACTTATTAATTTATATAGAAAGAATTATCAAGGCGATAATAACAAAAGTTTAATTAAAGCGGGAAGTTTCAGTAAGTTTGATGTTAACTAAACTTGGACAGAAGATTACGTTCATTATTCTTATTATTAAACCAATAAGAGAAAAAAAGAAATATTGATTTTTAACTCAAAAAGAACACTGAGTTTGGACTGTACAAATTACGATTTTTTTTATATTTACAGAAAGGATCTTAGTACGGATATATTTCAGACTGCAAGTTAGAACTACAAAGTTAGTAGTAGTAAATCTCGTTTCCCCCCGAGGGGCATAGGGCGAACAGATTTGTATGTCCATTTCACTTACTACGTAGTTAAACAGACTTCTGTGTCCTGCCCGACCGAAAAAAAAATTGTTTCCTAGGAAAAACGTTTAACCATTTAGCTACAAAGGCGGTCAGTCAGTCTCTTCCCTAAATTGATTGATACACACAATTTGTTAACACGATTTCTCTGCCGACGGTACAATAATTGTACTAGAAAAATGAGCGTGGCTCACTGTTTTGACGGCTGCTAAGTTGCATAGTGGCAACCAGCCCGCGGGGCCGGCTGATGAGATGATTACACCTAATTGAATGTTGACGTAGTCTCGAAGAGAAGGTTTGTAATACATAGGCAAGAGGGTCACGTAATTATACGGGAGCGGGCTAAGTGCTAAGTTCAAAACGCGGGGATATTTCGTTGTTGTATTTTGTTGTCTTCATCCATACAATCGAGATAAAGTTGTGCATATCTTTAAGTAGTAAAAATTATCATTAGAAATAGATTTTATTAGTTTATGTTCTCAAGTCGGTATGCTTTTCTTAAAAAAGTTTTTTGTTTTAATTGAGGAGGACAATCAATCACATCACTTGAACGTAGGTAAAACACTCCCAGCCTATAGCATCTAAACAAAATGCGCCGTTGACCTATTTTAGCTTTGAATATTCCGAAATCCACAGTGTTTATAATCTGTGGATCCGAAGTGTTTAAATTTACGTTTTTTTTCTATGGACGGTGGATCGTGACCCGGACGGAATTTCGAATTAATATCCAGATTTCCAAAAGACGTCCATTAGAAGCATGTTAGACCCGGTAGAGATTGAACCTATTGCTACCATTACACCAACAAACCCGTCGAATACTATACTAAGTAACAATCCTGCGTTGGCTCTTCAAACTTCCACTAACATTGCGGTGGTCCAAACAGAATAGAAGACGCTACAATTATAAATCAACAATACGCAATTGTACCACACTAAGTTAGTTATTTTTACTTTTTTGCATATTACATTCAAGATGACACAATTTATTTCATGGAATACCGATAAACCAACCATAATTTACCCTCATTGAGGTTATATTTACAAATGTATCTATCTTATCTCCTAATTTTGTCTTCACCCAAAAATAAAAGTAGAAAACAGTCCTGCCACAAATGACACCAACTCCGAGATTGTCGTATTGAAAAGAAGATTCTTTTAAAATGTTGTTTAAATATTCAGACACCTTATAGATTCTTAAATAAACATAACACAATCAAAAAAATTTCTCGAGCTACTAATGGCTCGGCGGTATCATTGCACTGTGCTATTCAATCTCTGTAGTTCGTTTCGCATGCAAAACGGCTTTTTTCTCTAATAAATGTCGCACGATAACCCCTCATATCATGTAGGAAATAGAAGATATATTCGTTTGTGATTTAGAGAATGTAGGACGTTTCGAGATGTAGAGAGAACGCGTGCCTAGCTCGTGCCAATTTGTGAATAGCGCCGGACGCTTCGGGCAGCTTTCTTTCCTTCATTGCTAAACTTGTTACTTGGATATCACTGTATAATAGTGATAATAGTGACTTATAATGGATATCGATAAAAATGTTCATTTGTTTTATATTAAACTAGCTGTGGTCGCGACTTCGTCCGCGTAGAATAGTTATTTTGGGCACCAAAATTTGTTTTTGCAAACCTCTCTTCATCTTTATAATTTTGCTATTACCTGCGACGTCGTCCGGGCCCTGTTGTTCTTGCTAATAATATTAAAGATAGACATATATTGCCGCGGTCACATCGGTGCGGTTTACATCGTTTAAAACTTAATTATCATTTCATACATATTTTTTGGGTACCTTAACCCGTTTTTAAAGAGCATGCCACAGAAACCCAACCACCCATGACAAATAAATATTTTTAAAACATGTTGGACGTTACAATTACATCAATAATTATAACAAGTATAGTTAATGATCGCGCTATGGACCTATCGCGGTCTTGACTTTAAATCACACCATTAAGCTAAGCTAAGCTCATCAGTTAGGTCAACAACTTTCCTGTTCAATCAGTGGATTATACATATATATGTATCTATACCATAACGGAATTTTAATCTTCATATACTTGTACTAGGAATTTTCTAAAAATTTCAGTTTTTTTTTAGTCTTAATTTTGTTATAATACTTAATTATATATAAATAATTGATACATCCCTAGTCCACTTTCACATCTCAATGTACCTTTGTCTATTAAAATACAGATCTGTGTCTGAAATTTACAGCTATTGGAACTATCGATAGTTATTCATACATCACTAGAAAGGTCCCTCACGCGATGGCCTCGCGGCGGCCGCTCCGTATCTGCCTACTGGCCGTAGCTCATTAGAATGATTGATGCTGTTTGGTGCATACACACAGATATACATACGCCTGCCGACCGTGCATCGTTCTGGTCACGATCGTGTAATGAAACTGATTATCTATCATCCTCTTTGAATTAATACTTTGTATAATTTTAACTTAAATTGTTCGTTCTGTGGATATAACTCTTATTATTCTAATATCGTCGTTTTATTAGAGAAAAAGGGACTTATACCTTGTTCAAAATAAGCACGAACTGTATTATACATAACATATGGACCTTTACATGTAATTATGTACAAAATAACAAATGAAATAAGGTAAAGTATATACAAAATTAAATATTATAAATAATAACATATTCTTTTAATTAGAATCAGTATGTTTCTGAGAAAAATAAAAAAAACAGTTTATGGCTACATTAACATAATTTTAGCATGTATGACATATAGCACATCTGACATTACGCAATATACTAATAATAATATTGTATATTCAATCATTAAAAGCATTACTCAGAAAGCACTTTACACGCTTGAAATTAAATACGCCACTTGCGCAAGCGCATGTGTCTAGACTTTTTAATTTACCCAAAAAGTCGTAAAGCAAAACGACCAGCACAAAGTTACGAGGCTTATTAATTTCAAGAATGGTAATCAAATGACCGAGGTCTCGAAACCGCAAGCTTAAATAAGCAGATCTCGTGTAAGAAGGTTTTAAAAACAACGAAGCACTCACTTATCCAAAGATTTATGTTAGCACTTATAGATTGTGGTGGACGATAATAATTAAATTGAGACATACATTGCGTGACCCCGTGGGTGTGGATTTAAATATAGTTTTAATTGTCTTCAATGCACGATGTGTTATAAGTTGACGCTTTCATTTTGATACTATTGGAAAAGTTTTTACGTAAACTGTATTATTCTATTCTATAAAATGGCACGATTTTTTTAACAAAAATCAATTGTAGTATTTAGAGTAATATCTATACTAATATGTAAAGCCGAAGAGGTTGTTTGTGTGTTTGTTTGTTTGTTTGCACGCGCTAATCTCTGGAACTACAAACTCTTCAACTTTAATGTCATTTCTTTTGTTTACCTACTGTTTTATTTGCCAGTAGTAGATCGTAATATCTTTATAATAATTCATGACTGATTAACATCAGTCTACATAATTATTTCAGAAAGTCTGTTTTAGATAATCTTGAATTTAGAAACTCATATAACCTTTGAGTCTGTGAACGTAACGAAAAAAAATCATTCCGTAGGTATTCTATCTTGTATTTTTTGCTGTCATCAATGTATAAGTAGCAATTTTCCACTTTCGTTTTATGATGAAGTACTGTGACGTTTTTTGTGATGAGAAAGTCGCCAGTTGTCCACTTTGTGACAGGTTTGTATTAATAATATAGACATCATCGTCAACTAGTTGCGGGTAATAGATGGTCGAAAATATAATTTACATAATTATAATATGTGACTGAAGAAATTGTATCGTATTTAAGTACTATTTGTTTAGGGCAATCACGGTGCTATTATGTTTTTTATGCCGCTTTCGTCGAATACTATGCTTATTAACCACTTAAAAACCGCGCCCTATACACAAATAAAAATTTTTCAAAAGCAACAATAAGAATAAAGATACCAACTTCTGAAGAGAATGAGATATACATATATTTAGCTTAAAAAAAAACTACGGCACAGCCGGATATTGAAGCCTTATCTGAATTGGTTAGAGCAGCAGCACGGAACACTATGGATGCGCGCGCGCAAGTCACAACCATCGTATATTTTTTTCTATCTTAATAGATATTTTAATTTATATAATACCATCATATATGTTTAAAAAGTTTTTATTGTAAAAAAATATTAAGTTGTGTCAGAGACGCAATTAGGTTCCACTCCACTAAATAATTTCTACTTTACCAAATAGTAAGTACATCGCGCATCCTGACAAATGGCTAAAATTTTGTACCGTCCACCTTATGTGTCCTTTTCGGTAACAATATTGTCCCTCATGGGCCAGAATTAGAAGCACCATGCTTACACATGTAACAAAGTGTGAGCTCGCAAGATATTTCTCGTCGAACCTAATTACAAATCCCTTACAGCAATTAATGAATTCTTACATAACCGCACTGGATAAAAACAGACATACAAACATGCTCGACTCGCTAATGTTGCCCCACATTATAATTAATTCCATAATTTTCTGATACATCGGATTTATGTAACGATTCAACTTATCTGAAGTGCAAAAAACCCGCCTATTGATATCAGTATTGCCATTTTATGAATAATACATGGATTGAAGTACTTCGCATTAGGCACTTGTTATGAGAGAAGACTAAGTTTAACAAAAATATTTTAAGAAAACTTACGTTTATTACCAGTTTGTATTATGTAAAGTATCCTTGATAAAAAATGAACACCATCCGTGTTTTTATATAGGTATATAAATTGTATAGATATATACACCGTTATATACATTTAGATTTAACAAAAATATATATTTATCGGCACCGCGTCCTATTTCGATTTTGTAATTTACTTTGAGTATTAAATCTATTTGTCACATGTATATTGGAATTGACTAAGCTTTAGAGGCACTCGTAATTCTAGTAGTTCTAACTAAAATTTTAAGGTAGGTAATGCTTTATAAAATTTCAGAAAATAGAAAGAAAATTATAAGATAGGTATATTCATAAAGAATACATCTACACTGTTGGAAAACAATTAAGAAATTAAATTAGTATAATACAAACGTACTACGTACCTCATTTGTTTGTTTTAAGTGCCACAAAAAAACTATTTCTCCCACGTACCATTTCTGTGAGTAAAAGTGATTCTATATGGCAGGTCTCAGTAAACATCCACGGAATGAGGACCAATGATACCCCAGCTATTCACTCGCATGCCTTCCCAGTAGGGAATCACGAAATAACCACATTTTGCCAATTGAGAATTCCACAGTCGAACATGTAATTGAGTGTGAGAACATTCCTCCAATGCCTCTAATAAAAGCTATGTGACATCAAATTCGGTTCATCCGAGCGCAATTAAGTTACGCATGTATGGCTAGAGCTGGATTGTTGGATGAAAAATATGATATAATTAATAAGATTACTCATTAAGATATCGTTCGTAACACATAGCCTAACTTGGTTCTATTGCCTTATGAGGACGATGGAGCTAGTTCTTCACTGCGTTCGTTTCGTTCAATTATTTCAGGTAAAATTGTAAAATGTGAAAATTACATTTGATATTACTAGCTGGCTGTTTCAATAAAAATCTTTTAACGGTTTAAAACACCGTGGTCACAGGGAGCTGCTGCTGTAATGCATCCGAAACGTCAGGTAAGTTAACTAGTACATTTCGCGTTTTATACCGTTATTGAAATGTGTACTAATAGCGTAAACTATGTTCCCTGTTGTTGCTGTAACCACACTGAGGTTGCCGGTTCAATTCCTGACCGAATGGTAATATTTTTCAATTTATAATTATTGTAACAAACTTATGAATTCAGTGACATAAATTTACAATGAATTTAAATCCAAGGGTTTAATAAAATAATTTTCATATTTGATATATTATGCATATGTTTTTAAATACAATATTACTTTAGGTGTCTTACTTATGGACAATAATGTTTACTATAATTAAAAAGCAAGAAATCTCTTACCGTAATGGCCCTTTGTGAAAATGGAGTGGACACCAATTATTTTCGACGTGACAAAAGTCACTACAGCTTGTATTTGTAAGACCTGTACACGTGAGACATATTTTGACCTTTAACACAGTTGATAAAAAACAGTAGGATGCGGATTTGACTTTAAATAAGTCAGTCGCATTCCTTCTTATTTTATGTAATGATGTTTTTCGTTGAAGGTTTTAAAATCTCGTCTCTATTAATAACTTAATGAAAACAAGTATTTATAATACAAAAAAGTATATCAGCGACCCAAGGCTTACAATATACATATATGAATTCTAATTAATATGAAAGGGCCTCGGTTTTATTTCCATTGCGACAATAGTACTTGTTGGGGAGTATTTAGACATTGTTTTTTTACACCGTTAATTGAATATGCTTACTGTTGCATTTTAAACTGTGCCCCCTTTCGAATGGAAGCATAATAATTGAAGGTTCGACCACTGCCGCGGGCTGCTCTCGTTTTACTTTTTCGTTTTAACAAGTTTTTTTTATGAGAAAAAAGCGGACGTACTCATCTCGACCGAAGCCATCCATCTTGATATTGCATATTTTAAACGCATTACTGTATTTTGGAGCGAACGCAGTTTGCCTTTAATTTTCTTAATGATTTAAAGTGTTTTACGCAAGCTGTTTGGCTGGAAAAAATTAAATCAATGTGATCAATATTTTTGTATTCATTTAGTTATTGCTGTACTCATTCAGCTAGCCTATGTATTTTTCAACCTCGACAAGACAAGAGGAGACAAGAGAAGGGTAGCTCAACCTTATAAAACCCAGCCGGAAGACCCAGTAGACCTTAGTCTTCCGAAACCAAATGTACAAAAATGAGAAAATTAAAGATATTTCTTGATTACTACAAATACAGTCTTCTAGTTCCAAAGGCCTGAATGGCCTGCTTCGAAAACCAACAGAAAAATACTTGCCGTGTTTTTGCGTTTATCTATGTACAATATTTTTTACATTGCATAAAGTATCCTGGGCGACTAAAATAATATGAATATTACAAAATTTAATCATTTGAATTAGTCTAGTTCTGGAGTTTTAGCAAGACAGACAAACAATAATCTCAGAAAGTTCATAGATGTAGCATCTCAGATCTCAGAGGATCATCTGGGAAGAAGTTGAGTAGTTAAATAAAATCTACGGATAATATTTTTTTGTTACAGATAGCATTGGATGTTTCACAATTATTGTTGTTTGTAAATTGTTAAAAATTTTGTAGAAATAAAATTGCGTTGACAACCGCGCGTAACTTATTGGTAAAGCGAGCCTTATGTTAAACGTAAGAGTTCCGGTTCGAATCCCGCAGAAAAACAATTTCCCAGTAAACAGATCAATGAAACGGACACAGAGGTGTGTTCGCTCCATACCACACGGTAACATTGAATTTCACTCATTATTGACTAATGGTGAATCTTAAGGCAACGATATTAGTGAAAACATATAATACGAAACAGCTGGTCTTCGAGACCGCATCACCGCAGTCTGTGAAACCAGTCGCGACGTGTCGTAGTGGTTAAATGAAAAACTGTATCAGTTAGAAAACGTAGCGGCATTACATAGAGAGTGAAATCGGTAACTGGATCGCTCCGTTTAGATACACGTTCGGTTTTAAGTACTTATTGACGTCTGTGCGTATACTGAGGTGGAACTAGGATGAGGGGGTCATTGACCTATAGTATGATCATGGGTTTATGTCATCATAGTGGTGTAGAAAAACCCAAAACATGCTTCACGAATTCAGGAATTTATGAAAAAAACTTTATATAATAAAAAAATATTTATACTCTATCTATACTAATATTATGAAGCTGAAGAGGTTTTTGTTAGTTGTTTGTTTAAAATAGCCGCAGGAACGACTGGTTCGAATTGAATTGATCGAGGAAGGCTTTAGACTATAAGCCATCACGCTGCGACTAATAGCAGCGAAGAAACAGTGGGAAATGTGGAAAAAACGGGGAAAATCATTCATCTTTGTGGGTGTCCGTTGCGTGCGAAAACGGTGCAAGATACCCATAATCAAGATAACCTCTTTCAAAAAATTACAAAAACAAGTCCGCGATAGTATATGTTTATATAAGTATAAACATATACTAGAACGACGCGACGGGACGCGGGTGACCGACGTTAGTTGATACCAGGAATAATTTCTAAAGATTAATTGTAGAAAAAATATTATATTTTGCCCAAAATAACTATGCCACGTGGATAAAGTCGCTGGCACAGCTAGTTTTATCATAATGATGCAACGACGTTGAAAAAGAAGTTTCGAAAACACCAAATTTGTCTTATATTAATTGAATTCTGATTGTTCGTAAAAATAATCAATTATCGAACTGGCTGTTTTGTATTTAAACGGAATTACCTTACAAGAAATCCGTGTTCCCCAAAAGTTTAATTAAATACTGAAGCATGCCTGAATGAATAAGCAGTGACCACCCCAGGTGCACCATCCAACGTACATATTTATGTAAGCGATTGTTTTTCTTGGATTACTGTTCGTTGTAACATAATTAAGCGCTTATATAATTTTTCCCGTGACCAACGACTGATGCAAAACATACAAAAAAGTCGGTTCGTTCAGTTGATAAGAAAGAAAGAAATAAAAATCTAAACACAAACAAAAAAAAAATCCACAAGAGGACAGACAAGCGTGACGTCACTTGATGAAAGGTGTTATAAACTAGCCACATTACAGCGAACACGATGCGCTATCGCCCTATTTTGGTTTGGATGTTCGGAATGTTTTATTTTGAGTATAAAACATTCCGAACGAACATGTGTGTACACGAACATAGGTCTCGTAAGGATCAACTTTTCAAAACGTAACAGAGGAAAAGTATCGCTACGCTAATGTAGGTCTTAAGTTCGTAGCCCGCCAGTTGTTAATACAATATTTCTATCATCATTATTTTTACATTCAGGTTTCCTGAATATAAAGTAAGAGAAGTATTTCAGTCAGGGTCGACCTGAAGACTCAAGCAGTTCCCTACAAGCATATATTTCTTAATTAATTGCGGTCGCATCTGTCCGACAGTTTAAAGTATTCGTGTCTTCCGCAGAAGCTCATTATTATGGAATTCGCTCTTCTTTTTACCAAGAAGATCTTACAGTGCAACTTTATGTGTGTACTCGATGCACGTTATATTCAAGCGGTACATATTTCATGTAAAGCGTGATATTTTTATTAGAAAAAAAAAACACATTAGAAAACTTTATTATTTTTTACATGCTCAATTTAGTGCACATGAAGGCACTAAAGTGAAAAAATATTAATTTTTTAATAGGTTTATTCATTCAACCGACAGGAAGAACTCAAGGTAACTTTATTAACACATTCTTAGACACTGTTCACAAGTAAGTGTAGTTTAAATAGACATCAAAAATTATCTTTATTCTTAAAAATATCTTAGTTACTTAAGACTTCTTGTGCTTTGAGGTTGTAATTGTTAAGATGGAAAAGTGGCATGGCTATGAATTATCGCCAGACAGAAACCAGAGCTTTTTTTAACATTCAGAATAAAAAGAGTATGACCGCCTCTATAGCGAAATGGTTACGCGAGAGGTCCTTGATTCAGGCAGGTCGGGCAGGGAACAGAACTCTGATCAACTTCATGCCTGTATCAGTGCGACGGACACAAAAAGTGTTCGCCCCATGCCTCACGGCGAAGCGCGATTATTCTATAATAAATTCATATAAAATCAGGTCTCCATACGTTAATATGATCAAAGTCTCCAAATTCATTATTTTGTGTGTCCTAAAAGAATATTTCAAAACGCTTCAACGATTTCTCGATAAACATGGAGGCGTTGCAAATTAATTTGAAGCGGCAAAAGTATGTGAGTAAATCGAGTTTGTTACGAAAAACTGGACCAGAATTAGTCGCTGATTTACATTGGCTACGTTCCCATTAGCACTATCGGATTACTTTTAATATATTTTATTTAGGGTCTTCATTTTTATTACATATACGCGTAAGTATGTCTCTTTGCATTGGTATGCCTTTTCATGAATTTCAGCGGGTTTCGACCTGCGACTATCAGCGTGCCTAGTCCTCTATACATTGACCACCTTTTTGCATTGACCTGTCCGTAATAACGATGCAAAGTTAAATATTAAAATATATATTTAAAATCGATTTTAGATTGAAATCATTTTACCACATGTGCAGGATTTGAACTGGCATCTACAGCGTCCTGTGCTCTTGATCTAGTCAATTGCCGTGTTCCGTCCGTCCGTGTCATCGTCGATTTTTTTCAATCTGAAATCGATGTTTTATTTATATAACGCCATCGTGTGCTACATGTGAATAATATTCAAGTTATTCTTAGTCACTAGTTCTGTTCAATTGAGCATTTTAAATCGGAGTAGAGCTTTGTATAGATTTCTGGTATAAACTTGAGCATCCAAATAGTGCCAAGTGGAATAAAGCAAATTGGTCGGTTGAATTTATAATGTGACAGGTTGACGGGTCAGGCCATACAGATTACGTCTTTTAGGTTCAGTAGTTTTTGAGAGCTATTTTTTACGTTCACAAGTCCTTGCTAAGTGTATTTGCATTATCTAATCTGATTATTTATATAATATATTACAATAAATAAGGGGATTTGACTAATTAGTTACAGTAAGGACCTTTCTTTAATTTTTACAATATGTGTGTGTATGTATTTATGTTATATGTATGAGTGTTTGCAGATATAGACTTATCTAATAATTACAATAAATCTCATACTATTTTATTTTTTTTTATTTGTTTCTTTTAAAGCAACATTAATATAAATTTTTAATTAATATTCTTTTGTGAAATATATTACACAGTTCCTATAACTTCCGAAACACGATATATTCTATCTAATATATCAAATTCTCCTGTCCCCCTTTTTTTTTCCATACTCCTCCGAAACGGCTTGACCGATTTATGAAAAAAATTTTTGTGCTTATCCGGCATATATGAAAATCGGCCAACATCAATTTTTCAACCTCCTAAATGTTAGAAGTAGTCCACCCCTAAATTTTATTTTTATTTTTTAGACAAAATTTTTAATTTCTATTTTTTTACGATACAACATACAAAAATACATACATTCCTCAATTTTCACCCTTCTACGGTCAACCCCTTTTTTTTTAAAAATTTTTAATTCCCGGGGGGGGAAAATTTTTTTTTTTTTCCCCCCCCCCCCCCCCCCCCCCCCCCCCTTTTTTTTTTTTTAAAAAATTTTTTTTTTTGAAAAAAAACGCGGGGGGGGCGGGGGGTTTTTAAAAAAACAAATTTTTTTTCCCCCCCCCCCCCCCCTTTTTTTTTTTTTTTTAGTTTTGGGTGTGTTTTTTTTTTTTTTTAAAAAAGGGGGGGGGGGTTTTTTTTGCAAAAAAAAAAAAAAAAATTTTAAACCCCCCCCTTTTTTTTATTAAATTGATTCGATACATCGTACCGCATCGAATTATTCTCGATTTGTAACCGTTTTTTAAATGACCCTTAACGATCTTCCAAAAAACGCCATCATCGAATCTGTTCGAATTAAATCGATAATTATGGTTCTCGCATATTCGATACATCGAAGTAATTTGTTTGCTTATATTATGAACATGTTTTGATTAAATTATAGTACCGGATGCAATTTTAAAAACACATAAACCAAGAGAAAATGGATAGTAAAAGATTGTTATTACGGCAGAGCGTCGAGAATGTTCTAAAACAGAGGGTGTACATAGTTTACATATTTATTTGTTTATTTAATATATTGGGTTCTTAATGGGAGCATACAACAAAATGTGCTGTCGATCTATTTGATGTCTTTGAATATAAAATACTGTCTACAGTTTACGCGAGTAGTACACATTTAGTACCCGAGTAAAACACTTTAATGGTTTAAAACGCGATATATTAGTTAAACTTATTTGAAAATGATTTTTTAACTTCGGCCTGATGTTTCGGATGCTTTCGCAGTCGTGGTCACGGGGAGACTAAAGATGGAGGATGTCTCTGACGTCAAAGTAAAAAATTGCTACGCTAGCGCCATCTGTTCCGTCGAAGTTGGTATTTGGCGAAACTGGCCGGGTCCTTGCAGAATTTAAACAGCATACCGCCAAACGCGAAGACACCCTTAGTAAATGTCTTCGAATATTCGGAATAATAATCGTAAAATAATTCAACATGTTTTAATAAAAAAACGATGTTTTTTTATTTGTACAGATATAAGCTCTTTTTTCGTTACTTAAAACGAAACAATTACTATACGATTGGAAAAAAATTACCTGCCCGTCTCAATTGATGATACTAAAAATGGCGTTGAAAGGGTCGTGTTGACAAAACTAAGTAGTAATTAAATCACAATATGTTGATATGTACTATGATATGTAAACTTTAATATGTAGTCGATTTAAGATTGAAAAAAAAATGTATGACAAAGGCAGGTTTTGAACTGGTGTCCTAATACGACACGAAAGCTTACTGTGCAATATATGCTTAAAAAAAACTATTTGGAATACGACAAAATATATTGAAATGAACAATACTATAAAATAGAGCCAGGTAATGTGTGGTCCGCACCCCATGTACGAAATACAGTAAGGTAATTAATTTTAACTTAGGAAAGCCACTAAAAATACATTCCATAAACACAAAGGCGTCGCTATGTATAAGAAAATATAGATTTTTTTTTATAAAACACTGCCATACCACAGAGTATTTGATAACGTATGAATCAATTCATGGAATAAATCCTTTCTTAGCTTTTTAGCATAGTTTGAAGCTGAGCCCCAATACGAACAAATTTGCATATATTTTTAACTATCAGATCTCAATTACATTTACAATCCTGTTCATACTGTTTTAGGAGATTTTATCTGACTGTACATCAATTAGTGAATACAGAGTCGAAGGGATTTTCTAGTTTAATTAAAGCCGTAAGTCTTATGTTGGTGTATAAGGGGTTTGTGATTTTTATACTGTTTTATGGACGATTTGAAGCTTCTGGGTATTACGATTACTTTAAAATAAATATTACAATTTGCTTTTGTCTGAGAAAAAATACAGATAGTCTACCGTCAAAAACATTCTTTAATTTACAACATTTAAACACACTCTGCAATGTGTTTTATGTTACTTTTAGAGTTTATACGCATTGTATAACTTAGTAATCAAAATATTTACAGAATGTTGTAAAAAAATAATCATTACAGCGTAGTATCGCTTTAAAAGCGTGATTTTTGCTATAAAATAATTCCAGACTACTAAAACGCGTAAAAAATATATTGAGAATAGGACAACTCATATGTTTTGCTGTTTTTTTTTTTAATTTTAACCCACGTAAATCTTGCGTAAAGTATACATATTCAGTTCACTTGTAAATATCGTGTTTTAATACGTCGAAGTCGATCTAAGTCACCTTACAGCCTTCCTATACAAGTACTAGCAGACTTTTGACGCTGTTCCCTATTTAGTTTTAGAAAGTTAAATGAAACCTAATATCGTTGTCTAAAAAATTACTATACACTTGTAGTCGTCGTAAAAACTTACGCAACTGTGATTATGTGATCTGGTTACGACCTTGCTAGTCGATAATTATCTCGCCGAGTTGATGGATTGATCGCCGGACTTGGGACACTGTTAACGATACCTTGGTTTGTCATCTTTTAGGTGTGGTGATGAAGGTCATTGGATGTAGGTAGTGTCTTAATACGCTGTTTTAATATGCGGAAAATAGGCCTATATTTCAATTTAATTTAGTTAAGAAAAAATCATTACCAAAAAAATGATATTGTCACAAAAATACAGAAAACCTTACAAATTATTATTAAGACTTGTGAAATTCCGGAATTCAGTCTCAGCTGAAGGAAATAGCACAGCACTGCTTTTCAGTCTGTTCAGTGTTATAACTTTATAAGTTAATATTTTATTTTAATATATGTAAATTCTTAAGATATGGGATCGAGCTTGAAAAGACAGTACATACTTCACTTTTAAATCATGAAGGGTCATATTATTATTACTGACTAATCAAACCTAAGTTTATACTTTTTATAAATTACCTTTCACCCTGAGTATTTGTAATAAATTTTAAATGTTACGTTTTCCACACTGTAAGAGCAACACCATCATTTTAGGTTTTATAGTGTTTTCACGTGACCACGCCGGTTGCAAACCATCCGAAACATCATGCCATAATTAAAATATATAGTTTTTTAAAGTTTAAATAATATATTTCGTGTTTTAAACCATTAAAGTGTTTTATTTAGTTGGTAACACCATTTTTAAATGAAATCTTAGGTGGATGGTTTCTAACTCTATTATTGGACTCATAGTAACATTACCAAACACTAGAAAAAGAAGGGATTGACCACAACTGTCATAATTGTGCGAAAGCGATATTGGCGCGGTTTTTCAATAAGCAATAAATAATGTAACGCAACGCAACAGTGGCACGCGCCCGCGCCGGTCCCCGCTAACAAGCGGCCGGCCGTGTCATCGTTGTGCAATCTGCCCCACCCTGCAATGGAACTTAGGGACGGCGTTTGTCATGAGCGGAAGCGATTTCTATACCTTTGTTGCTACTCATTCGTGTGTAGTTTGTCTTTATCTTTTTGTGCCATATAGTCCAGCTACACTCAAGTTAACGCAGGTTTGGTATTGAGCCCAAGTAAGTAAATTTATAGGAATTTTAATTTTAGTTTTTATTTTAATTTTAATTCTAGGTTAGGGAATACACCTAGTATGTTTTTAAAATTACTATGCAATCAAAATAATGTTGATGCAAAAGCAATTTATTACAGAAAGGCTTATATTTGTTTTCCTTTACGCTTCCGTTTATAACTTATATCAATAACTAAGTCAGGTAGATATCACAGATATTTATACATATTGGAATTTAGACTTAGTTGCTGGATACAGACAAGAATATCTGATAGTTCTAACTGTTGTTTATTATAGTCCAATCTATTATCTCTTAGTTATATAAGCTATGCCTCAACTAGAAATCTATTTAGGCGAAAGTTGCCTAAAGTATATGGCGTTATACTTACTTACGTGCAATTATATAAGATACATGGATAGATGTCGTAAAACATATAACTTAAAGACGTGAAAGATGTGGTCAGTTTACACAGCCTTTTTTACCTACATTCACCTAATTTATTTTATTTTTAATAAATTTAATTAGTTGAGAGTTTTTAGATATACTTAAGATTCAATATAGCTTTAAGATACAAGAATTATCTGTGGTTTTTATATTTTAATCTATATATGTATGTTGAACCACAGAATCCTATCCGAAAGCATCTAATTCGTTTGCCTGAACATTTATATATAGTTAGCCAATATGGCTGCCCTGGCGTGGGGCGGTTTCGTTTGTCGCAAATTAATGGCTTTGAGACGTAATCATATCGATTCGGTGTTAAGGCGGTCCTCACGACATCGGCCCGCAGCAGCCTGCCCTTCGATTTCAAAATGGCGATAGGTTTTAATTACATTCTTGATTCTATACTTTGTCTATCGTTCATTTTGAGCCACGGCGAAGTTGACAAGCCTTGAATTGTGTAATAGTGTGTGATTTTAGGAAATTCCTTATATGTTGGGGCAAATAGTTGACCTTTTGTGATGCCCAACATGTTAAGTCCCTCCTGACCACAGCTACAAAGTACCTGAAGCAATAAATAAACTAATGTACTCCGCAAGTTTAAACCGTTAAAAAATAATAACACAAAAAAAAGAGTTTAATTCCCTTTTTTATTAAGTATATAGCTTTTTATTTGTGGTAATATGTATGTCTTTTCTTGTTTATTATTTGTTACTAATACTAGTTTTATATTGTATTAGACAAGTAACTATAGTGTAGTACCTACTTACGATATTTTATAGGTATTCTTTCATCGCCTGTATTTTATATAGATCTAAAAGGTTGAAATAAAGTACACACATCAATTAAAAATTATTTATTTCATTTTGACAAGGTAATTGGTGACCTTCGAACGACTATACGTATGAAAAGTACAAAATGACAGTGATAATCTCTATTCCCTAAAACTACACATAAGTTAAATAGCATCTCATAAACTTCAAAATTAAATTTGGTACGAGTATTTAACATAGTAAGGCACTGCATACGTATACTATTTGTACAGGTAACATCGTAAATATAATCAAAAATTGTATATTATATTTTTGGAAAAATCCTACCTTTTTTCGATCTGTTGGAAGACATTTTTAAAAACTGAAGGCTGATTTTTTATTTCTAAAATTAGACATTATTCTAAAATGTTTTTAATTCAAGTAGATATTCAGTTTTAAGAAAGGCAAGAGTTAAAAGAGATTTTGCTTAATGTAAAATAGAATTTCCATACTCGTAACATTTAATAGAGATCTATCTATACTTAAAGGAACGTTTAAATTAGTTCTTTGAGAGACTTCGTCTTAAAACTGTATCGAAATTGCATAATCAAAAACATAATTTTCATAAAATAAATAAAATCACAGATTTGTATTCTTAATTTAGTAAAATTTAGACAATAAACGTTACAACATTTTTATACAATCGATGGAATCGGAAACGAAAAAATCTTGATTAACATATCGAAACTTAACAATGTAAGGCTTCCGACATTCGTCGTTGAACCCTAAATAATTTATCCAACGTACAGATAAAATTCCCTGATCGTATATTTTTCAACTTTTCTAACACTCAATAAAAATATTTATAATATCTTCAATAAGCAACAAGATATAATGTTTATTGGTAACCGGCGTTTTCTCTCAGACTATATTACTAAAATAAAACATCATCGAAGCAAAATTTACAAAATAATACAAAGGGTCTACTTACATCCATACAATACTTATCATTATCCTAAACTACCATAGCGAACACTCCTTGAACACTTATTTGATAATCGTCCTCGTCAGGAAATATTTCCTAGGTTGTAATTTATTACATTTCTATCTAAACAAAATCTATATTTACAATAAGTACACGAAACTTTAAGATAAGATACAATATCACTTTGCATTAACAAAATTAGATTAACAGAGACGTAGATACATTCTTCCATGCCTCGTCTGCAGAAGGTACGGAAACATAGCGGTAACAGCTGTTAGGAATATCTTCTTAAAACTAAAACATGCAAGGATATATTAATATTTGAACATGACACATGTAATTTGTATCTGTTGACGCAAGTAGTACACATTATAAAAAGTTTATACGCTTTTATTGTTTACGTTTAAAAAACAGCATACCAAAGAAGAGTACCTACATTTTATGTCAGTATTGTGCGGTTCCAATTGTATCTGCAAGTATTAACTTCAAAGAAACAGATTATTTATCTTAGATTTAAGAGGATCCAAAAAGTAGTACATACACTAAACAATAAATCGCGTTTTAACTAATTTAAACTACATTGTTTCATTTCAGTAACACGAGTAAAATAGAAGAGTGAAAGTGGCAAGTGGACCATGGCGCTAATACTAATCAATCACAAGTCAAGAAGCCATAGGCTGAGAGCGAATACACTAAAGAGTCATTTGGATGCACCGACCAGATTACAGTAGCGATGGTTGTATTGTGGATTCACTATCAGGTGTGATCCGCAGCACTGGCCGCGGCGGCAGCCGTCGTCCGCCGCGCGGGAGCCACGCGACCCATAAAAGATCTGATCTCCTCAAAATACGTCTCCTCAGGAGATCGCCTACGATTATCATCTCCGTTCTCAGCTTCATGTTTCTTCAGGTGCCTGTCCAAATTCGTCTGCTGACCGAAGCAACGGTCGCAATGGCGGCAACGAAACGGCCTCTCCTTATTGTGAATATTCCTCACGTGCCTCTGCAGGTTGGACGATATGGAAAACGAACGTTCACAGTATTTGCACCTGTACGGCTGCTCGCCGGTATGCGTCCGTAAGTGACGTGTCAAGTTAGCACTACGGGGGAACGCTTTGCCACAGTAGGAGCACGTGTAACGGTCTCGCGCTCTGTTGACGGCGTTTTGGGGGACGGGTGGAGGCCGGGGGGCACCGGGAGCTAGGAGCGTTGCGGCGGCCGCTGGAAGAAATGGATAGCGGCCAAACGATGCTGGTAACGCTAGAGGCAGACGTCTGCAGAATTGTAATAGCGCTGGATGTGCTGGATGCGCTGGATGTGTAGGGTGCGGCGGCGGTGAGGGCGTAATCAGGTTGCAGTTTTCATCTTCGATTCGCTGTGGGCGCTTGTGCGTGACTCTGAGGTCGAGGGGCTCGTCAGCCCGCGGGGAGCCGAGAGGGCTGGGATGGTCGAGTGGCGAAGAGGGCGGTGAGGCGAGGCGGCGCGGTGCCGCGTGCTTTTCGCGCATGGCGGCCGCAGCGCACGCGCTCATCGGGCTCGTGCGCCAACGACCTGGAACAATGAAACACAATGTTAATTTTGTAGAATACTCGTATACACTACAGAGACAATGGAAGGAAAGAAGAACGATGTTTGTGCTCAACAACGATAATTTGTCTACTAACACTTTATTGCACAAAAGACAATAAAAAATACAAATAAAACTTATGTACTATATGGGAATAGGATAGGGATAAAATACAATTTATTCTGATGGGTAATTAATAGACAGAAAATGTTTGTAGAGGAGCCTTTTTTTTAGCCTTTATGGTAAGGTATACCTTATGGTATACTTTTGAACTTTAAAATTACTGCGGTCACATTATTGTGACCGCAGTAATTTTAAAGTTCAAAAACTTACACACTCTTGGGAAAATTCCAGTAAGTGTAGATATTGTAAACATAGGTACGCTCTAGTTATTCATTAGTATATAAATCGAACCCAATCGGCTCGTTCTACCAATTAGAGTGCGCCAATTCGATATGCGAATAACAACTTTTACATATTCCACTTCGATATTGATAGGTAACATTAATGATGAATATCCTAGATACGTCAGTATGGTAAAATGTTTGCGAAATATGGTGGGGTGACCATGTTCTGATCGATGCTCCTACGCTTAAGCCAAGCTAGTCGACTTAGCACGCCCACGGCCTTGCGACATCGAAACTGGAGCAATGGATTCTGTTTTTAGGAGTTAATAAATGACGGATATGTATTGCAATTTTTAGGCAAAATATATTACGAATTAAATCGTAAAAAATTAATGGATTCCAACAATAATTATATTAGTTGTATTATTGATTTGATTTGATTTAAATCGTAATTGATTACGACTTAACGTTTCGGATACTTACTTTGTTTGTTTATGTCAGTGCTATAAATAGTAGTATATATTTATCATATTGTTAAGATGTATTTATCAAAGACTGTGCTAAACATTTTACAACATTGGAAAAGTAATACGAGTTCGACCCTCGTCTGTCTCAAACTGTTTTTAATGACTTTAATATTTAACTAGCTGTGTCAGCGGCTTCGTCCGCGAGAATCGTTATTTTGGGCATCCAAATTCGTTTTTGCAAACCCCTTCATCTTTATAAAGCTGTTACCCACGACATCGGTCTCGTCCCTTCCCGTCGTTCTTGCAAATTAATCTTAAAATGTAAACATACAGTGTCCCGGACTTTTGCTTATATCATTTATCGCGTTCAAACATACAAACAAACTCTTCAGCTTTATATATACTCATTGATGTAATAATAGCAATGTGTGTAATAATCTGTTCGTTGTATCGATCCCCACCAAGTCTAACATTTTTCTAATCAAGTTCGGGTCACGAACTGCCGACCACAGATTAAAAACCGTCAAGCTTTGTCGCATTTAGGAATATGTTCATACCGCCTATATTCAATTAAACAGAACTGATGACGAAAGCGGCTTATCTTCGTCTCCATTGAGGGTAGGACAAATTTGTTAACTAACGCCTACGTACCGGCACGCTGCTAATTTGCACCAAAAGCAGCCGACATAAATCCTTTGTACAAGAGCCGGGCATCGACATCCGGACCCTTATTAGGTGAGCTCGTGAGCGACTCGCGGCCGGCTTATGATTTGTTACTGAACGCTGATTGTGTTGCGAGAATTTCCTTTTGCAACTATTGTTGGCGTGATTTCTATTATATATTTATGTTAAAGTTATTTGTATTGTTTCTATGGATTAATAAAGGCACATGTGCTTTGTTTAAAGAACATTATGTTTGCATCGACAATCGCTTAAATTATACTTGTAATTTATAAAGATATTTTAAGAATTAACGGCGGGAAAAATTACATTTGATGACTGCAAAAAAAATTAATGGAACGCGACGTTTTTAATTAATATATTTCCAGTTTTAAACGTCTAAAGTCATATCTATAGACTCGCCTTTCTAATGATTATGAGAGTATGTTGTTTGCAATAAACCATATGGTGAGGTAAAAACTAACAGCATCGCTTCTCAGAAACGTATTTTTTCGACTTTACCAATGACATAATTGTACCCAATTACGAGTTCTAGCACTGTGCCGTGTTGATATTTTCACGTACGCCCGATGTAAGTGCTTAGAAATTAATTAGTCGGTGAGTTGAAAGAATTTTTCGCATTCTATACGAGCTGCGACCCCCGCACCGAGAACATGTGGATCGGAGTCACGATTCACTAATTGCACGTAATTAACGGCGTGCAGACGTGACGTACTACGTTGTGGGCGGGGCGAACACGTTTATGTATGTTAATGTAAATACCGTAGCCAATGAGCGCTATACGGCGCGCCGCCTTGTGATATATTAGCATTTGAAACGGTTATTTGTGCCGCTACCGACATCTATTCACGGGCGTAGTATGAGTTCTTTGGTTAACGAAAACGTTTGGCATCGTTTCAAAACGGTCCTTGCACCGAGAATACGACGAACGAGATAATTTTCTCACTCATACAACCTCCTTTAGTGCCGGTTAGTATCCGATATAGATTGTCATCTTTTTCTTTAATTATTTAACTCGTACTAGAGGTACCCTGCTATGGTGATTTGAACTAGTAACTTCTTTGTAATCAGCGAGAGTTTATAAGAGTTGTTTCGAATTTATATCATACAGTTGTATACCTTTTTGATTCATTTCTGACATTATTACATACCAATTATTTATTGTTAAGCTACTTTTAGAATAAAAAACGCATTTTTGACTTGGAACACTGCTTCTGTACCATTTATACAATTCATATACTCTGTGGTCATTAGATATGTAAAGATCTAATAAAATATCGTCTGTCGTTCAATACCTCCACAGCTATATAATTCCAATATTTATACCCACTCTACTGTATAAATTACTTTATCTGTGGATAATAACGTACACATTATATTGGAGGTGCGAAGCAAAACAAGACATCGTTATTTTATCTGTGAACATTTTATACAGAATTGATTTCCCTTAATAGAGTCTATATATTCGTATTATAATTATATTCAGAGATAGCATAGTTATTTATATAATCTCTGTATAATCTATCGTCACTGACGAATCAACGTCAAGTAGGTAAAATGTCATCGTCGAACGATTATAGTGTACACCACATGGTAATAAAGGTTACATTCGTATGATATTCATGTGATTTATGCTTTGTGTGTTCTTAAGTTGTGCTTGGCTTGCAGTGCGTAACAAAGATAACATAATGTCCATTTTCACGGTACATGCTTGTTAGATAATGCACAATGGCGAATATGTCTTGGAGAAGATATTACATAAGTGCCTTCGGTATGTATTTGTAATATCGAATGTTTACTGTATGAATTTAGGTTTTAAAACTTTAACCATCTCTTTCTTTTTAATCAATATATATTTCAGTGCGAAATAAGGGGGATTGTATGACTTTTCTTATTTATTTTTTATATCTAATCTTTAATTTTTATTTACCAATCTTATTAATCTTTTCTGTAGATTTTAAGTTTTGTTTCCCGTTTTGTGTGTGTTAACTGATAGATTTGATTTACAATTAAGTAGCACAGCAGAGCCAAAAAAAAAATTTGACTCAGGAACGCAATTGTTGGTCAAGCTGGATTTGTATTCGTGAGTAAGTAATAAACATCATTATATTATTTAACGTATAGTACGAGATTAGTATCTTTTTAAAACTAAATGCCTTAAACCTATACATAGGTTTAAGGCATTTAGTTAACTTTACACCTACGTAGTGCAAAATAATAGGTATCACAGAAAGAGAAATGTCTACGCGTGTATTTCCCATCATTATTGCGCACACGCAAAAAAGCCTTAACCAGACTAATTAATTTGAACGCAACTCAGTGATCGACTAATTGGATTTTAAAGGAATTTAATTACATCCATAACTGACATGAAGCCATAAATCATAAGCGTTCAGCTATTAAAGTATCCGTAAAATAAAGAAAAACCGCAACAAACTTCAAATCACTTCATTGCGAACGAAATATGAATTAACATCAGTTACCTAAAAAGGATTTAAGCTCTATGAATTTATTCATTCTATTATATTTCCTTTAGATATATGATTGGACGCTTGCTAAAGCTTAAATTGTTGTCAAGTGTGTCTACTCTCGGAGTCGAAGTTTGTGTGGGAACTTGACAAATATGACATACGCAAAAAAAATAACTACCTACTTGAAATATTGTTCTTCTACGTTGAGTAAATATTAGAATAAAATGTATTTAATAAAAATGAAATATATTATAATAAAAAATATTAGCAAAACATGTTTTAATTTGCTTTAATTAAAAAAACACAGATCCAGTCACACATACTCAAGGTAATATTAAATAAAGAAAGAGGGACGAGTCGATTTTTTTTAATATAGTACAGGCACATATACATTTTTACATTTGTTTACAATTTTTATTTCTTATTTATAATTTAAATAGTCATACAATACAAAATCTAAATACAACTAAGAACTGAACTGTTAAATAAAAAAAGCAATGAAAAGAGTAGGCTAGTAGACTTGAAATCTAATAAAACACTCTCACAGGATCGCGGTCGTAGCAGATTCACACGCATTGAGTTTTTAGTTATTATATGGTATTGATTTATTTCGATTGCTATTTTAGGAAACGTGGCCTAAGGTGAGTTATGAAATTACTGATCGAGACATGAACTCTGTATGAGATAACGTGGCTCGGTAAGAGGAAAAACTCTAGTAGATCCCACGCGTATACTAGAACATCTCTCCGTCGCATAAGATATGGCGGCGTCGTCCGCGATTCTATAAACGGCAAAAGCATTCAGCTCATTAATTATGAATTATAGATCTGATAGGTTATAAAAAATTGTATATCGGCTTTTAATAAACATTAATGTCTATATAAGTATGTAGTACAAGCTTCCTATGTCTGTGATAAATAGAAAACATCTGTAAATAAAAATGTTTAAGGTTAGCGGCTAGTTATAGTCTGTGGTGAAAAAAGTGCGCTAACTAATATATCTGTAGCACAAAATTGGCGCGAAAATTCGAGTTGTTAATCAACATAAGAATTAGTTTAGCACTTGGTGCGTGTTATCAAAAGCTATATAATTTACTAAGCGAAATGAAAACACGCAAATACATGGATCAACTCGAAGAATGTTAGACATTTAAGGGCCGGTCATCATTCGCAGATTCCGGCCAATCGCTAGTGATTTTTCGCGCAAGCGCATTACGATACATATACAGATTAAAAAATGCACTCGATGTGGGAATCGGAGCGACGTTCAACGTGAGAACGTACAGAAATCGGGATTTTTTTGTATGTGTTGGGCCATAGCCGGAGTATTGCAAAGGCTGGTCTTTTTGTGACGATTTTGAAATGTTATTTGATCCGTGAGCATTCTATGTCTTCATTAGGTCTGAGAATGTGACTGTTTCTCATCAAGACTATACATTGAAATCCTTTCTATCAGTATATACAGTCTGTGCAATAGGAATATAAATTATATATAATTCTTTAAGCCTTTCTCGAATTTAACGAATCTTTTTTCAAATTAAACGTTCAGAAATGTTAAATTTACGCTTAATTTAATACTGTCTGTAGTTTATACGAGTGGTATACAATTGTATAAATCACTTTTAGTTGTTTAAAACGCGAATTTTATTGAACAGGAAACATGTCCCCCCGTAACCAAGGCTGCAAAGCACCCGAAACGTCGGGCCATAGTTAAAATAATTTGTAAATAAGTTTAAATAATAAATTTCCCGTTTTAAATAGTTTAAAATGTTTTATTTAAATTACATTGATTCGTTTGTAAAATCTCAATATCCGCATCGATATGTTTTTTTTCGTGCTTTATCCTAAACCACAGAAGCAGGTATTTTACTATAAAAGCCAACTTACTTACACAACGCTAAGATTACTCAAAGTTACACCTAGTATTTATTGAAAGAGAGGTGTTCCAATTACCCACCAGAATGTGCGTATTAAACCATTTTACGATTCGCTCAAAGGAAAACCCTATAGTTTCCGATTTACAGGCATTTATCTAATATTATGACCGGTTCTGATCTAATTACCAACCTCGTAAAATCCAAGTACACGCCAAATTGCCACATTTTGAAAACTGGTTGTGTTTTGCAAATGCTTTGCGTGATGCTCTCTTGGTAGCCGCGTGAATTAGTACCAGTAGTTAGGCTTTGATTTGATTAAATATTTACATAAGCTTTGAATTATTGATGTAGCGTTGGTGATAAATAAGGCGCAAATAACTTTTGCTCTGTGTTATTGGTGGCAGGGGTGTTCAACACGATCACGATTAAATCTGTATTTTTAAAGAACTCGTAAAATTTCATAACATTATAATTTTTCACATGTTAACAGTTATTGTATACGATGGCATTGTATAGATCAAAAATATCTTTACAGTGATAATTTGAGGACACAGCATCCACAGCGTTCGGTGCCGGATTAAGTCCCGCGCATGTCTGCTTTTTTATCTAAATAGATTTATAATTTAACAGCTTTTATTGTTAGAAACTGCGATTTTACAGAAACTGACCAAGAGTTACGTTAAACAGACATAGTAACGTAAAAAAAACTAGTATTTAAACAAAACGCGGTATATTAGTTAAACTTATTTGAAAATGATATTTAACTTCGGCCCGACGTCTCTCCGTGGCTATGGCTGCTGCAAAGCATCCGAAACGTCGGGCCGAATTGCGTTTTAAACCGTTAGAGTGTTTTATTTAAATGTGTACTAACTATCCCAACAAAGTTACTAGTCTAGAATTATAGATAAGAAGGCACGCTAGATAATTTATGACTAATCATTAGAGCAAGCTCGGTAAACCTGAATTTCATTAACATCACATTTGCAGAGGCAAGTATTAAAATGAAGTATTGCGCATTGATTGCACAGGAATTTGCTTTGTATTCAAAAGAGAAGACGTCATTTATCTAAAATACATAGAATAATAATCGTGTATTTATTAACATCGATATCAAAAAAGATGCCTTCAAACAAATTACTTCCGACTACTTTGTGAAAGAAATTGTAAAGTAGGTCAATTTAACCTATTAAGTTAAGTCATTTCTTTGTTAGATTTACTTATATCAGATCCGGACGAAATTATCAGACGGAAACTATATCCTATATTTTCCATATATTCAAACCCAACTTCATGAATGCAATTTATTAATAAAATATTGTAAATGTAAATGGATTACGGGGTGATCTAAGTTCTCTTGAAATTTGGCTGTGGTATTTAAAAACAAACAACGGAGATCTATAGAATATTCATTTTGTGTTAGTCGTTATAAGGCATGCAATTTACATAATATACACACATATGTAAATAATTAATTCCAACAAACACTAACGGTAATACCCCTATAGTGTCGACTAGTGAAGTTCCAACATGACATTTCGCCGACGCAAACCGTACGTAGGTGGTCGTTATCACGTTGACCGGCATTTATTGTTTGAACCCCCCAATAAATTGCTGGAGTTCATGCCTCATGTTTCAATGTTAATGTGTACTTAAGGCTGTTTAAACATCCATTTTGCTTCAGGGTGAGAGGTTATTTGCGAGGATTGGAAGACCAAATTCTTATTTTCTAAAATAGGGTTTAACTGGAGGAAACTTTTACAAAAAATTCCAAAAATAACTGGAAAAGATGACGATTAAAGGAATGGCGAATACAGGGGAAAGCAAATGTTTGTTTTTTATCTGTCTCAGCAAAGATCGATCAAATTGCACAAACACAAACTGATCTTAAAGATGTCAAGTTATATTTTTTATGGGAGGACCACCGTGGCCACTGCCTTAACTAGAGGATACAGGATATGGAGTTGAGAAAGTATTTTTAATAGTCTTGAAGCAATGTAAAAATCTTTTAGTAAGTGTACTATTTTAATTGTTAAATGTTGTTGCTTCTGGATGGCTTATGTCAGGCACATTTTAGTATCTGTGTTTTATATACAAGAGGGTAGTTTAAGATTTTTGTATTATTGTATTATTATTTGCGATAAAACTGTTATATGTCTTGAGAACCCTGGGTCCATTATGATTATACTTTTATTAATGGCTCACAAGACCAGACATTAAAATGGTATTTTGTGAGTAAAGAGTAAAATCTGTCCAAAAATTAGTTATTAGAAAGAATGACGCAATGTATGTAAAATTTTTTAAAATATCTAATTACAAGTGTGTTTATTGAAATGTACCATAATTAAATGATTGCCTTATAAGCCTGAGGCGACGGATGTAGATGGTGTCACGGATTATCACATACACATTTTACACTAATATATTCTTAAACCAAAACTCAATGGCAAGGGAATTTAAACTTAACTCACTGCAAATAGGAGCTGTTTTAGTTTATGCACATCATGAGATTTTTAGCGTCTGTTCCAATTGATTAAGTAATAAATATAGTACATTTTAACATTTGATAGGTGAAAGTGGCTGTCACATCGTCCCAGGTAAATGTTATTAGTAACCGCGTTATAGAAATTATAATACTATAGTTTGAATTTAAATTTACTAAAAGCTCTGGTTAAATTTCAGCAAATGTACTACAAAAGTTTTAATTCTATGATATAAGTGATATAATACAATGTAAGGATTTTTTAGTAATTAATTTCTTTCTAGTCATAGGTACTCACGTCAAAACTGCTGACTATTGACTTACGAGTGAATCTATCCCATTATTATATTTAAGTTTTAAAATTCGTTTATTTTATGAAAAACGAAATAACCCTTATTCTTACAAAATATAATCCACACCGCACAGCCTTACACACTGTCGTTATTAATAAGGCAGAACTACGAACATTTTTTCCCTCAGCCAATAAAACCATATTGGAACTAAAGATATCATTTAGTAAAAAATATCGAGTTTTAACTACATAAATCAAGCGGTTGACTCTGGATTCCATCGGTAGTTTTTATCATCCATACATCGATTTGATGGATTATATTGGCCTTCTAATTGTTCTAGTTATGTTATGTTAATAAACCCGTTGGCATTGTTCTAGAGGATGCTGTTCTGACCCCGTATGTTAGCTGTAATGTGTACGTACAGTCGGGTGCGGATAATATTTATCAATTTAAAAATTTGAATAAATTTATCATGTTTTAGTAAAACGCGATATATTTGAGTTATAATTGTTTGAATTATTTTAATTGCGGCCCGACGTTTCGGGTGCTTTGGCCACAGGAAGGTCCGCGTGTATCGCGCTTTAAACCGTTAAAGTGTTTTATTAAAATCTCTAAACTTGCGTAAACTACAGACACTATATTCTATTTATTAAGTCTTTCATCTAATACCATGTACTCATTGCCTAAGCTCTAATATGTTATATGTATTTAAACCTTATACGTTAAATTTGCTAAATAGTATTAATATTGTACAACAGTAGGTGAAAATATTACATTATAATATGTATGGTCCGACCCCAAGCTGTTAAGTTAAGAGTTTCTGCACTCGACTGTACATGACAATTGTCAATAGTGGGAATTATAATCACAGTGGCCATAGATAAATTATAATATTATCCTTCTGCGGATAATTGAGTGTATTTAGAGATATCAGTTTCGCTCTGAATACCAATTAGAGATGTATGTACTATTTAATTGAATTAGTAATCAAACCTTTTTAGTTAAGGATGAAAGTGTTGTAAATTATACTTAATTTAAAGTGACAAGTTAAATTCATACATATATTATAGCGTAACTTTATTTTACTATGTATTATACAATTTAATTGTAGGTAACAAGTTCCTTCCAATGAGGGTCTTATAAGTTGAAACAAATACATCGAAGCTACTGTAAATATAAGTAAATAATGAGACTTTTTATCGCTAGGGATGTACTGCTTTTCTACGTGTTTTTGTTTGCTTGTACTGGATCGGAGTGGAAAGTAAAAGATGGCGAGCTCAATTGATCGTGTATGCAAATTATTAATATCTTGTCACTACTGTAATTATAATTAATTGAGAAACTTATGGGCTACACATTTTGTAGTAAGAGAAAAATCAACAGAATGATAAATTTGTATTCAATCTGTAATCTGTATAAGTAGATCAAGATGGGAGCCTTGGTTTGTAATAACGTACTTGTTGACACGCAAGGTCTATTAGAGATGGGCCGATGGCAGTTAAACCGAAGCCGAATTTCACTTCGGTCTAAGTTAATACGATTAATTCATTTTTTTTCTAAATTTTTTAAAGTGATTTTATTTTTTTTTAATTCAAACTCTTTATTAAAACGTAATATAATATTAAAATTAATGGTGTCTTCTACTACTTAAAATTTATCTTATTAAGAAATACTTAAGAGGTGTATAGAGGTGCTCATGACCATCATCGTCGTCTGTTGATTGTTCACACCACTGGTCCTCGGAAACCCAAAACGGGTATATAAGGCTTTATGTACGACGATGACCTGTTATAAATATACACGGCTAGTTATAGAAGTATATAGGGGACCAAACTTTTTCGACTTTTTTTGATGAACTACTTTTATTATACATATTATAAAGGTAGTATTTTATTTACATCTTATGGTAGCAATAAATTTCGAGTGATTTTCTTAATTCTTCGAATTATGTAAATTAAACCGAATTTAGGCACATCCCTAGTTTATATAGTGTCCGATGATACAGTTGCTACAAGTGACCCAAATATTAATTGAATATACATTTTTAATTATTCGAAACCGGTCTACGATATTCACGTGGGCTAATTTATTTCGTTACATATGTGTACAGGTTTTAACAGTACTCGATATCTTTGATTATATAGTTGAGTCAAATGTGATTTTTTCTCACAGTATGAACTTTACGTAATATAGGACGGTTTAAACCGTAAAACTTTCATTATGAATTCTTTGTGTATTGTCAGGACGTGTTAGTTTGTTGTTCACAGAATATTTCTTTAAAAATCTTAATAAAATATAAAATAAAAAAAATATATTTTAATTCTTCTTTTTTATGATAGAGAAGGTCACTTGATGGTAGGTGATGTACCCCCCATCTAGTTTAGATGCTATATAAAGGTTGTCGACCTATTTCGGCTTTGGATATCTGAAAATCCACAGACTGAAACCGTAACGCAAGCGTTTTTATCTGTGTTTGTGTGTTACCCAACTTTTTTTCCTTTTTACTCATTAGCCAACTATACAGACAACAACAACAACTATAACAGATCGTTATTTAACATTTCCATTCATACATTGTCTCCTGTAAGGAATTCAGAAATTAACAACTGCATGCGCGGGCGCACAAAACCAGTCTACAATAGTGAAATATACACGTAATAAGGCACGAGCACCGCTGATCGTTCATTATTGGCCTGTGAATGATAACAGAACTGACACCACCGCCAGTCATTACCGTCAGACAGAATGCCGGGGCGGGTAATCACACCGGATAATCGCGGGTTATACTCAAGATCCATACCATCATTTATAGACCGATCATGAACAAAGAAAGCCTTTGAATCGAAAAAAAAAACTGCAATATGTATGTACGAACCTCAAAAGAATGTGTAGTCTAGAAGGTATTAAATCTGTTTTGCTTTAACATACAAACGACTTGACCGATTTTAATGAAATGTAACCGCGTAAGAAACACCATGCAATTTTCAAAGCGTACGTAACGAGAATATAATGTATTTTTCCTTATCGTCATTATGTGAAGCAAATAAAACACTTTTGACGGATTCAAACGCGTATCAGTATATTGATCTTTAACTCGGTCAACGCTTGTATAAAGAAAGTAATTTTATTTTATTTAATGATGAAAATGCACATAGTCATTATGTATATAACGAAGCCTAGAAACAGAATCTTAGCAGGAAATGTTTCGTTTCTAAATTATACCCCATTTCACAGTTTCGAAAGCACAGAGTAAACAGTTGGTCAAAATATAAATCATCCTTCGATAGTGATCGCGTTTTGTAACGCATATAGCTCGGATGGGGCAACTATCGATACTTCCAATTGAAAAACAATGCTGCCCACCTAAGCCTTGGCATTACGAATCTCTGAGGATGATGTTATCGTATGGTAATGGTACCTAGGTATATGTCGTGGCGAAAATGGTATAAATGACTTATTTAAATAAAACACTCCAACAGTTTAAAACGCGATATACCTATTAGTTTAACTTATTTGAAAATTATTTTTAACTTCGGCCCGATGTTTCGGATGCGATTTCGGGGCGACAGGGGGGGGGGGTCTCCCCGTGACCATGGCTGCTGCAAAGCATTAATTCGCTGATATTTAAAAACAAAAGACTATCCGTTTCAGACGATATAACTGTGTCGCGACGTCCTGTATGTGACAAATATGAAACAGTTTGCGTAACTTTTGGCATTATACCCTGCCCACGTGTCGCTAAGCTAGTTATTGTTGACGTGGTTTCATTGTTTATTGCTGTGCTTTATCTGCAGTTGAATGTCCTAGAAGACATTTAGTAAAGGCTATATACGATGTGCCGTCTCAATCGTTCAAATTCACGAACATCAACATTGTCCATTTGCATACTTGTTTTACATACATTATTGATTCTTTCGCTTACAATTCTTGCATTATTTTCGCGAACAACCCTTTATTTTAATTAATTTAATAAGTGTTACGCGTAGAGAATTAATAAAATTGTTGGCTCATAAAAAAACGAACAAACGAACTTAAATGTAGATTCCTTAAAAAACCTTACAGATTTTTGTTGATTCTATTAGTCTGTAATATTTTGGTAACAAGTCTTTTCGTTATTTATATAATTTTTTTTTCTATAAAGGTGCTCCATTCCACTCTATATATCCGTTTATGGAAAATAGTGCTTTAGTGTGAACCAGTTCAAAAGCACTTTATTAAAGGTCTGTTATAGAACGGGTGTTATGCACTGACAGCGGGTCATTTTGAAAACGAACCAGTTGTGATTAAGTATTTTACATAACTTCGACTCAGAAATACTTCCAAGCGACGTAGTTTCACTTCAACGTGTACTTTGTTTTTGTATTATTGGCAATATCATTGTTGACAAAAACAAAGTGCAAGGATCAATTTGGTTGCAATAGCGCCTTTATTGACAAACTCATCTCGAGGTTACAATAAATTGTTGCGTAGAGGAAAATCAATTTGGACGTACGGATAGTGACGAATACTTTCACCGGTAGCTTTGTTTGAAACGTTGATGCTGCAAGAGTAATGGGCTCTTTGAAAAAAGGCGAGATTTTTATGATTGAGAAGTACAGACACGCAGAGGTTCACTTGATGATAGGTGAAATACCCCAGCCTATGGTTTCGAAAAAAGATGCGCTATCGACCCATTTTAGTTTTGGGTAATCGGAACTCCACAGACTGCAACCGTAATGCGATTACACTTCATGGCTTTTTCGTCTGTGGTCGTGTGGAATTTCGATATTCCTATCGCCCATTTAACATCTAGATTTACCCCCCCCCCCAAATAGAGACCCCTTGATTATTGGTGTACATTGCTACTATTAGACCGAGGAACCCACCAAAAAGTTTCATCTTTTTGCGCATGCTAAAAACACCGGTACCACGAAAAATGTACCAGCACCGATTAAGCAGATCGATGCAAATACTGGAGCAGCCATTCAATACGTATATGGACTTCATTAAAATCATATAAAAAGGCCCGATATAAAGGTAGTTTAATTAATAACATTGAAAGGCGCCATTGTTGCCAGTAACGAGAAATATTACGTGATGATCGAACGTGTTTCGACATTCGCAATGATCGAGAAATTACCTTCGGCCAATGTAAATTCATGCGAGGTGAACGCTTATTATGAGAATAATTCAAAATCAACATATTATCGAAATTATTGGGTTCGATAAAATGATTGTTGCCTCTCGTATCTTCGAGCTGGTTGTAAAAGGCGTGCTTGAATTACTTTTATTAAGTGGATTTACCTTTTATATAGTGACATTTTGCTTTGAGCAGTATAGAGATGGGAATAGTCGCTCGGCAATAAATTTATATATATTTAACTTTCACTATTACACTGCATTCGTTTACGTTTAAAAATATGTCACCACTAATTGATTTTTATATAGATTCTTTGTAAATTGTCTACATTTCCATCAGAGATGCTTCATTTGTAGAATACGTTTTTTTTTAAGTTATGTGCGATATTTGGCTTTATTAAACATGTATTTCTCTATCAGGATATAGCTTATATATATAAAGCATAGACATTTAAAAAAGGAAACAGTAACATAATATTATAAAGGCATATTCATTGAAATACAGTAGTTACGTACAGTCTATTCCGATATCCTAGTTATTTATTTCACCAATTAACACCACGTGTGGGAGAAACAGAGTAATTAGAGCATATCTGTTAATGTCGACACATAAAACAGTTAGATACAGTTTATAATCAATAATTTCCGCTTCTCGATCACGATCACTACTAAATTTAGATTCATGCTCGACCGGCCAGCTTCCTGTACCGCTTAATAACTAAAAACTGGTAGCGGGAGTTATCTGAGCATTAACTAGGTATTAATGGTGGTTTTGAGACATAACTAATGGTGGGATGGCGCGTTTAATTGTTATAGCATTCGGTTATACACTGGTTTAACATGGAGATGCTGTCTATAGTTTACGCGAGTATTACACATTTAAATAAAACAGTTTAACGGTTTAAAACGCATTATATTATTTAAAATTATTTGAAAATGATTTTAAACTTCGGTCCGACGTTTCGGATGCTATGCAGAAGCTTTGCCGAAGTTAAAAATCATTTTCAAAGTGTTTTATTTAAATGGAGATGCTTTTCAGCTTCGTGACATTTATCTCTGAGAGTTTATTGTCTTATTTTGTTCTATAAACTTATGAATATAACTAAGCGGATAGCTTATTGTAACTTATCTGTTATCAAAACAACTACTTCCTTAAACAATAATTATGACATGGTCTAGACTCTAGGCAAACGTAAGGCGATTTTTCTATTTCACGGTGTTTCTAAATGGTCCGTGACCAAGATGGTATTTCGATATTTCTACCAAGAATTTATTGGACTGTTTTTCAGACGCGATTGATAAAAATAAGATATATGCTAGATTTTGTGGAAATTCACGAATGAAAGTCAAAACTGCTATTTGACGTTTTTTTTTTCTTCATAATAGAAGGGCACAGAGAAGCTTGGAGTTCACAAAGTAAAAGTATAGTGAAAAACACAAAATATGGAAAGTGTAAAGTGATTTAACTTCACGGCTTTTCATCTATGGACGTTGGCTAGTGACTTCCACCACTAATTTAATGTCTAGAATTTATAAATCCAAAATATTAAAAAAAATATAAAAATTGATTACAAATATGCTGGTTCCATCCCCACCAGTCAAACTCGTAATTCCTTGATTATTAGCCACTAGACCAAGCAGCCCATCAATTTCAATCTTATTAGGTCGAGGTATCCTAATTAAAACGCTCCTGCGATTTCCTCATCCCATAATAAACAATGGCGTCTCACAATATTCAATAGAGTTTCATAATACGACGAAAACGGAGCAGTGCTTAATTAAGCGCGATCCGAGCGGCTTTCTCTCGCAAAGAGAGCGATCCCGAAACGTCAGGCCATTATGCCTTGTATGGGGACGTATCTGCTTTACATACTCATCCTGGCCATCGTAACACGATCTAATTAGGAGGCTAAGAAATTTCTCTAGCTTATTATTTAGATTCGAAGTAATTTGTACTTCGAATCATGCGAGCTTTGAAAGTATCTTAGTTTTCATATGTAACTATAAATCGACATACGAACGGTACGACCATTAACAAAAAAAAACATATTATGTTCGTACGCGGCCCCCCGCATAGGGAGGACGGAAGCTGGAGAGTTAGGAAAAACGAGGAGATCGAAAAACTCGTAAACGAACCCAACATTAAGGAGGAAGCAAAATCACAAAAACTCCGCTGGGCTGGCCATTTGGAGAGAACGGGAGATCATAGGAGTGTCAAGAAAGCGTATACCAGAATTCCAACTGGCCGCCGATCTGTCGGCCGGCCAAGTTCGGGATATCCCGAAGGACCTGCGCGAGCTCGGTGTGGCCGAATGGCGAACAGCCGCGCAAGATCGGCAAAAATGGCGCTCTTTAGTTTCGGAGGCTAAGACTCACTTTAGGTCGCTGCGCCAGCGGAGTAAATAAGTAAAGGAAGTTGCTACGCGAGAATTATAAAACCAGCTTTTATGCTGATAAAATGTTATATATCAGCGTGATTTAAAAATAACATGAATCGTTGTGAGCTATCAAATTTCATGTTCTTGAACTATAATGCATACCTATTTAATTGTTCGATATTTACAAACTTTTTAAATTTCGAAAATGAATTCCGAACGATTTTAAAGAACGTTTCCTTATAAGTATTGTAATGTGGGTATACATGTATCTTTCAAATGATGTACTGTACGTATAAAAAGTATTAAATGAACTACCCTCATCAATAAATGAAAACATTGAAAGGGCATAATTTTCATAAAATACCAGATAATGTATTAAAGCCGGACAATTTGTCAAATTTATCTCGTAATATAATTGATATGCGAAGCATTCGTTTCTTAATTAATTAGCAATCTAATACATCATTACAACATTTTTGGCGCGCTATCTCAGTCTGTAATGATTAAACTAGTTCGTTAACATGCAAATTGTTTTCTCTTGCTAATTCCACCAGTATGGTTAATTCCAGAGCGAGTTCCAGTAATAACAAGAATGAGTGAACTACTTATACGTAATGTAAGTATTTATTCAAAAGGATTGTAGAGATTAAAAAAATAATATAAAATATAATTATTAAATAACGGGCTCGATGGTGTAATAATCATCGGGTCGTGGGTTCGATCCTCACCGGGTGCGAAATTTTTCTGATAAATTCATATTTTTTCTGAAACATGTTGGAAGTCGGAATATCGGAAATTCCGTCTGGGTCACGAACCACGGTTTACAAATGAAAAAGCCCTCAACTTTAATGGCGTTTCGGTTTCTGCGGGTTACCCAATATCCAAAGCTAAAATAGGACGACAGCGCACTTAGATACGTTTAGATCATCTGTTACATGAACCCCACGATTGTCTTTATCATGATAAAAATAAATGAAACAAATTTATTATCACCTTTTTATAGCAAATAAATTACTGAATAACATTATAATATAAAAACAATTAATAAATACCTCCACACCTCAATACTAGATACTCATTCAAAGCGAATTATGTAGTCAATAATTTTATTAACCGAACAGCCATCAAATTTAATGATTTATCAATCAATCCACGGTTTTATATGTCAACGTAAAGTAATAACTTCATAAATTCAAATCAATAAGCATCGGATTTGAATGATCGTTGCGAAACGATTTGTCGACATAATTCGATTTCACGAGTTTAGTATCGTTAATTACGATTAGCGAAGATCGATTCGTTAGGCCTGCTGCGCATGAGGTAATAGTTCAGGGATTGACAACAATTTAGGACGGACGTTCTGTGATATAAGAATAAAAGCAGATTGTAAACAAGTAAAACTGGGTCCTATACCACACAGTCAACGCATAGATGCACAGGGCCATTATCAACTACTTGACCGTAAATAAAAACGGACAGATTTGTGTCACTTTATGTAAAATCAAAGTCGAAGACAAACAAAACAATTGAGAAATGTACTCTTAACAATTTTTAATACGGCCGTTTAGCTCCGAAACAAATATATTGTACAAACAATATCTCAATTAATCTATGTTCAAATTACTAATCTGACATAACTTTCCGTCAACACAATATTTAATGTGTTTTAATTATTGTCCATTTAGGATGTATGTCGACCTATTTTGACTTTTGGGTATTAAATAAAGTATCAAAGTGCGTAAACCTTTTTTAATTATAAAATTTAAACTTTGTATTCTTGTAAAGGTTACCAACACCTGCACAATTTCTCCGATGAACGAATTCATGTGGCCGATTTCTCGGTTCCCTATTCTCTTGTTAGAGTATATTTTACGCGTTTACTCAATCTGATACAGTTTTACATAAACGCTTCTATACCACAAGGAAGTATTTGCATTAATGGTCTAGAACTTTCGTCTTACAGAATAACAACATAATCGAACGCATATAAAACAGTTACTTTTGTAATATAGAAACCAATTTGCTACTAAAAAGTATTTGTAAAAGATGTTTAAGTTTTTTTTTGTAATTTTCTCATATTTGTCGCTACTTTATTGTGTGTGTGCGAGTATGAAGATAATGTTTGTTATTATCGTAAATATTAAATATTCAACCATTTGTTTGTGATCAGCAGTTTGTGTTCGACATCTTATTTCACTTAGATACATCATATCTTCAGATCATATCTTCATGACGACGTAAATATAAATAAGTAAAACGTGAAGTATATTACAAAAATAACTGAGTTAAAACGGTTTTTAATAGACAAATATTATGTATATGAAATACGAGGACAGATAACTATGGGATTTTCTTGTTGGAACATCCATCTATAAATTGGCTTTGAAAATCGACGGATTTAAACCGAAACACGATGTTCCAAAAATGGTTACTCCAGAACCACTTTGGACAGGTGGTTATCTTGATAGACTATCGATATGTTTTTAATAAAACACTTTAACGTTTTAAAACGCGATATATGTATGTTAAACTTATTTATATGTCGAAAATTATTTTTAACCCAGCCCAACGTTACGCTAATACACATCGCGTTTTAAACCATTAAAATTTCATTGTTTTATTTATATGTGTACTACTCGCGTAATCTATAGACAGTATCGATATTCCTGGACGGACGAGCCCGAGTTATACAATTTTAACAGCTCTGTTGATGTGACACGCGCCGTGTAAGATAATTGCAATTGAGTTTCGCAGTCCAAACACGATATTGCATAGATTATTATGTTTCAGGTGTCCACATTAATGTGCTTATAAATGAAGCAAAACTTAGTTTCTATAACGATGTAATTGCATTGCGACGCGATCCTCGAAGCTATATTTATTTAGCCGGCTAATGTTATGTGGATTACCGTGATTAAGTTATTTTATGGTAGTTATTCTTGCTGGTGAATTATTTAAGTTGGTTATTTAGTTTTTGTATTTACTTCTTTTAATGCTAGAGGATGGGCGTGGCGTTTACTTACTGATGGACCAGGTGGGGATCTAACCCATGATCTGTTGCCTTTTAATTTTTGAATTACCACAATTATCAACACACCCGTCGTTTTTGCATAATTATTCTATACTAAAATATGAAGCTAAATAGTTTGTTTGAATGCGCTAACCTCAGGAACTACTGGACACTGGTTCGGATTGAAAAATTCCTTTTGTGTCTTAGATTTATCAAGAAAGGCTTGGGGCTATCAAACATTGAGATACGACCAATAGGACTACAAGAAGATGAAGTGGAAAATGTGGATATTATTATCATCTTTAAGTCTTTAAGTTTATCCGTTGCGTACGCTGTGAAAACAGTTTAAGCTACCCAAAAGATATGTATCAACGAATGCTTCCTCTTGCTTCCGTTGCTGAGGCTTCTGAGGCGGAGGATGTAAAGAGCATATTGGAAAAAGCAAATGCACCGTGAGTCAATTCTGTAAGGACCCGGCCAGTTTCGGCAAATACCAACTTCGACGGAACAGATGGCGCTGGCGTAGCAATTTTTACTTTGACGTCAGAGACATTCTCCATCTTTAGTCTACCCGTGACCACGGCTGCTGCAAAGCATCCGAAACTCGGGCTGTAGTTAAAATGTTTTTCAAAGAAGTTTAACTAAAATATATCGCGTTTTAAACCGTTAGTGTTTTATTTAAACAAGTATACTTGCGTAAACTACAGACAGTAGGTATAACAATTTATAAAGATGAGGAGGTTTGCAAAAACAAATTCCCAGGCCCAAAATAACTATTCTACGCCGACGAGCAGATAGAGGTACGTATAATTTATAAAATGAAGAAAACCATAAGGAATCCAGTTCATATCAGTTATGTGTTAGTATTATATACCTAATTATAATTAAACAACCGCCTCTTATAAACTTAATTACGTTCTTGTTATTAATTAAACACTACCAAAACGCCATACATAAAAGTCCTGTCGTTTTTATCTGTGCATCTGTTGTAAAAGTTGTTCAGCTTCATGACGCTTCCATTGTCTTATTGTTTTCTGGTAAGCTGTCTCGTTATAGTGACAGGATCAACTCTTAATAAGCACCAAAACGCATAATTGTGATTCGAGGCCCAATTCTGCTGGCCTGTTACTTTCTTTTTTTTAGAGGACTTTGATAGAGGAGTACAGTCAAAATGGGGGGGGGGGTATAGATGATTTGACCAAGGTTGGCCCATAACATCCCATATTTCGATATATTAATTCATACTGTTTATTTAAACTGAATCGCTGTAAATTCCTGCTCGACTGAATCGCCTTATTACTGAACTTTAATTTAATTAATCGTAAACTTAACTACGTTTTCTTTGCACAGTTAATAAAGACTCAGGCACACTAGTCAGTGGAAAAGTGTAGAATCAAAAACATTTATGTGCATTACTAAGGTTGACTAAAAGTTTCTTTTTATTGATAAAACTGAAATTATTGTTCCTTAATTTGTTTTCACTAAAAATATAGAATTAACTTTAATAAAACATATACTCACGCCAACATATAATAATAAAACTTGTAGCTATCACGCGAAAAATTTGAAAAAGGAACCCGTCGATCGTAGTTTAAAGTCGCCGCGTTTTTAGCAACCAGTGTGCAGTTACCCTAAAAGGGCATGTGATTTAAAAGGGTAATTATGTCTACGTGCATAATACGCTGCAATTAAAACTGGTTGTGACGCGGAGGTGAAATTGGCAGAGCCCTGAGCGTCAAACTGGTCCCATCAATATAGTTAGATACATCCGGTGACAAGTCACAGGCGACCGGATAAATTCAAGATCGGATATCTGTACTGGCGATTTGTATCGCGTTATTTTTATGGCGGTAACGGTGATTTTGTTTATAACATACACTGTTTTAAAATAGATATGGTGGCATTGTATGGTTAATAATCAATGGGTCGTTCTAAATGTATATACTTAAGTAAAACACTAACGGTTTAAAACGCGATATATATTAGTTTAAATTATTTTAAATACGGCCTGACGTTTCGGATGCTTTGCTTCAAATAAGTTTAAGTAAAATATTTCGCGTTTTAAACCGAGAAAGTTTTTAATTTAAATTTGTACAACTCACGTAAACTACAGACATTATTAAACTTATATATGTGTTCTAATTATCTTCCATATGGACTTCGTTTGGAAATCCGGATATTAAATGTATGGTAGAAATATGCACGAACCACACCACAGAAAAAAAAATTGAAATTAAATCCTGTTTCGGTTCCAGTCTGTAGATTTCTGAATATCCAAAGCCAATATAGATAGACGCAACATGTTTAGATGTAATTTTTATTTAATTGCTTTATGCTTTTTAGCTAAACAAGGTATTTCGTCACATCGCACTTTTGTTTATGGCTAATATGTTCTGCTGACAAAGGGCTCTACCAAATACACACAAAACTTCATTATAACAACTCCGCCGAGCGCCATCTATATAAGGCATCTATAATATATTTTAAACACTCCACGTATGTAATTGTAACGATGTACGATAATAATTAACGCTGTGTTTAATAACCATTCGGGCAACGATTAATTAACAAATGAGTGTGGAGCCGAAACCATACATTTCCAGTTCAATAAAGCGATCTTAAATCAATACATCATCAATCTTGCGCAGTGAAATTTAAAGTTTAAAAGACGTGTCAGTCTTGAAATTTTAAAGGGCAGCGAAGGAAAGTAATGTAATTTGAATACGTATGTTTTTTTATTCTTTTTTAAAACGTATACTTGGACCTTGTTAATAATTGATACAAGTATTGTGACATCTGGCTTTTGAATAAAATACTTTTGACTGAATAAAACGCGATATGTATTTGTTAATTTTAATAAAACACTTTAACGGTTTAAAACGCGATATATTTTAGTTAAAATTGTTTGAAAATTATGGCCCGACGTTTAGGATGCTTTGCAGCAGCCGTGGTCACGTGAGTATGTACCTATATGTTAACTTATTTTTATCGACAACACTGCTATTTGCTAAGCAATAAAATGTCGAATTTTAAACCGTGAAAATTTTCTTTTTACTTGTGTTTACTCGCGTAAACTATAAGCTTGCTAAAACCAATATAATATCATCTTAAAGTTATTATTTTTTTTATTAAAAATACGGTTTAATACAATTAAATTAACAGCCTTGTTTGGTTGACATTAAGGAAATCTACAATATCTCGGACATCTTTAAAGCTATGAATTTTAATAACACAATTAACAGTACACTTTATTCGGTCTCGAGTGGATCTCGAAATAATCGCATCGAACTGTCACACGCCTACAATCGTTTCCGAAATCGAAAGAATAAACATAATAACGAAAGCAAATGGTTGTCCGTAAGAAGTTTAACGAGGTTGATAAGAGAATATGTTGCAGCTTGTACGTAATTAAATACGGTGAAACACTGTCAAGTAATTTTATCATTTGCAAAATGCTTGTCTTGTTCTGACAAATATCGGTCTGGCTGTTTTGATTGTTCGGTTCTTTTGAACCTTTAATCTCCAAGGCATATACCTGTATTCGATAAAGAATTTTCTTTCTTCTTTCTTTCTCGTGTTCACACGTTAGAACTACCTACCTCGTGTACGTAGGGTTACAAAAATACTGCCTTTTGTATTGTATTATTGAACCAACACACTTGTTTTACTTTAAATCTTTTATAGTGAACAGGATCGAAAGTTTGAATCACTGCACTTCGTTTAATGGAACTAGTCACTTTTAAATAAAATACTTAAACGGTTTAAAACGCGATATATATATTTTAACTAGTAGTAGTAAAAGTTTAAGTTTAACTAATATATATCGCGTTTTAAACCGTTACAGTGTTTTATTTAAATTTGTCCTACTCGCGTAAAGTACAGACAGTATGAAACTATTAAGCAATGATTTCATACATATTAAGTTTACTTCTTTCTTTTATAGCATGGAACATCGCTCGTTTTATAGTTTTCAAAGTGACTTATTAGGCCTCTCTGACTATAAGACAAAACCGTTATTCATATAAAAGTATAGTTACATATAACAAGATTTAAAAAAAATGCAATCCGACACCATCCATTATGATTTTTTATCTGTCGTATTAAAACGTCCTTCTTGAATTGGTCAAACGTTTCCATAATGACAATTAACAAGAGAACCCGCCGTGTGGGCAATAACATGACGTTGATTTGAATCCGTGTTACTTGGACGACAAGCGACGAGGGGTTACAAATCGCAGACCGCTGCCGCAGGAGTTGCAAACATTTTAATCGTGTCGTAAATTGTTGCGAGCGGGTTTTGTGCGAAAAACTGTACCAAATTGTACAAAGTGTTGTGGGGTTCTGTAAGTATTCGATTATTGAAATTATACTATAAATCTTCAACCTTAAACTAGCACCCTAAAGGGGACATATATGTGTCTGTTTTAGTGAACGCTTTTATTCCCATACAAGTAAATGACATGTCTGTTTGACTCAAATTATTTTACAGACAACAAGGACAGACAAGTATGGGACTTACTTGATGGTAGATGATATATCCCAGCCTATACCATGTAAACGAGATGCGCTGTTGGCCTATTATGGCTTCGGTTATTAGGAATTCCGGAATCCATAAAGTGAAACCTAAATGTGGTTAATCTTCACGTCTTTTTCATCTGTGGACGGTGGTTCGTGACCCGGACGGAATGTAGATATTTCTACGACGCATTTAATATCCAAATTTCCAGACAAAGTCCAGCATGTTTCAAGAAAGTTAAGAAACATAACAGAACAGGACCCGTTGATTATAAGCCATACATTGGTACCATTAAAACCCATTTTGGTGTTGGAACTATTGAGGTCAAAAGTTTTATTATAATAAAATAATAATTGCTGGATTTTAAGCAAGTGGTAAGCAACAGAATAAAAAATACGTTACCTTTTTGATCTCGTTCGAAGGAACCCTAAACCGTATCACGTAAAATATAAGTTTTATTCAGTACGATTTTCATTGCAATGTTGAAATGCTCTCTTTGCTTACATAAGACCGACCTGTCCATGTCCCTAGCCTGACAGATTACATCGCATGAAACGTTTATAGTCCAGTAATGAAATATGAAGTATTACACAACAACCTGCTCTGGAAACGTATTATTAGTATAATTAATGAGCTTAATTGATTACGGTTAAGATCGCGTTGCGAAATGTCTTTCATTACTGATTCAAATATGATGCGAAAGTTTTAGTGGGACTGAAATATTGTTTGTCATTTCTGAAATGTTTTTTTTTTTTAATAATCGCCATGAAATACATATACAACACTTTACAATATAACACTTTAAGGATATAAAACGAAATATGTGTTAGATAAATTAAGTATTTTATTTTAATAGACGTGAATGTTTTTGTTGCTTATTGCATTATATATGTGAGTTTGTTGTATACGGCATATAACAACATTGGACCATTTTTTTTTTTTTTTTTTTTTTTTTTAAAAAAAACTCTTTTTTTTTTTAAAAAAAATTTTTTCCAAAAATTGATTGTCTTATTTCTTCAAACTGTATAAATAGGTTTTTTAATTATGTCAGCGCACCAAGACTCAAGACTATAGTCTTGATAACAAATTCTTCAATTACCTCTTTGATACACCCTTAATACCAAACTATCAAATCACACTATTAAACCAAACAAAGCAAACGATTTGCTATCGAAGATTTGTGAGGCAGTCCCAGTAAATTGGTCGGACGTTGAAATAGGATAAAATAAAGATAGCCCGAGGGTTTTCGTAATGGCTCGAGCGCCGTTCAACGAGTAATGTGTAACAAGTGTTGTCCGGACAGAGTACATCAAGATGGAGCGTTCGCATTTACATCCACTGGAATTAATATAGTTATTAAGATTGGCATCTCTCACTCCACGTACCTATAGGTAAATATATTGTGTTGAGTACTGTAAATAAAATATATTTTTAATTGAAAATGTACATAAGTAAATTTTGACATCACGTTACGCGATGTCGTTTGTCGCTAGTGTCGTAATGTTTTTAATCAATAAATAAATAAGTGTAATAAAATTTTGACGGCTCCTTGGTGCAATGGTGGCTATGTACGACTAAAGTCAATGGGTCTTGGGTTCGATCCCCACCAGGTTCTAATGAATTTTAATTTTTCTAAAACTTCGTGTAGAAATCTGGCAATTAAATGGTTGATAGGAGTATCGAAACGTCCAGGTCACGAAGTACCGTACACAGAAAAAGCACACAGTTTAATCACGTTTCGGTTTCAGTCTGTGGATTTCCGAATATACAAAGCCAAAATAGGACGACAGAGCATCGTAGATGCTACAGGGTGGGGTATTTAATCTACCATCGAATGTTGTCTTTTCTCTTCTACCATTAAAAAAATAACTTAAAGATGTTTAGTTTGTTCTCTTCTTATAAGAACTTAATGATTGTTTTCAAATAAAAGCCAAAACAGCCCTGTCAGTCTCATTTAGCATAAGACAGTTTTCTTTTGTTCGCCTTTCAAAATAACAATTATAATCTTAGTGCCTTTATGACTAATAAAATGTCATTAACATCGTTGTCGATTGCTATCATAGATGATAGAATATTAAAAATGACTAAAATTGCAACATATTTCACGTTATGCCTATTGAAGTACCAAGATATCAGTAAATTATATTTTTCATTTGAAAAGTTTAATATTTTTGCGTGTTATTGCACATGATGGCATTATATATATTAAAATTTTAGATTAAATACTGTCTATAGTTTACGCGAGTAGTACGCATATAAATAAAAAACTTTAACGGTTTAAAACGCGATATCTTAGTTAAACTTATTTGAAAATGACCGTGACCACGGCTGCTGCAAAGCATCCGAAACGTCGGGCCGAAGTTAAGCATCATTTTCAAATAAGTTTAACTAATATATCGTGTTTTAAACCGTTAAAGTGTTTTATTTAAACGATTTAAGATTGTCATAGTTCTGCCCGTGACATATTTTTTTTTCACGTATTTAGATCAAGTAATGCTATATTTTAGCGATCTTTATCAATATATGGGGAAGCGAGCGGTGAAAGTATTCAAGCAGGGCACAAGCGATACGACACTGCCCTCTGTCCACTCCAGTTACGAGACGAGAAACGCTTCCTAGTTCTCCATTGTCTAATTCAAGTAGACCAGTTATGAACTAGCTGTCTTAAACATATAATTGGCATCACTAAACATCGGAATGTGATAAAGTTATTACTATTACGTCCATTAAGTAATGTGTGTAGTTAACGCGATTTGTACTCATTAAAATAAATCGCTTTTAATGGTTTAAAACGCAGTATATATAAGTTAACTTTACAATTTATTTTAACTACGGCTAGACGTTTCGGATGCAACCAACGCAAACAAAGCAAAAAGTAATTGTTAATAAGTAACTAATATATTTCATGTTTTAAACCGTTAAAAGCGCTTAATAATCTAAATAATAGAAAATTATTGACTTTTATTGAATAAGTCCTGATCAGTAACACGACCTATCAATTAAAATTATGATACATTTCCACAACTATTGTGTATTTATTTATATTATTGTAATTGTTTTTATTCTACAAAGTTCAATTAATTCTACTTTAGTTATATCAAACATTTATAGGTGGCTTGCTTTCACGAACGAAACAGAATATTTACTACATTCGATCGGAATACATACGAATATTTTAAGCTATTAAACATATAATATCGCGGAGAAATGCGATACTTAATTTTATTATAAAGTAAACAGTTAAAAAACCGTTACCTACTTAGCGATGAGGCTGTATAAACCCGACATTACGGAGGCTTTTCGATAAGAATTTCGCACCCGACGAAACTCAAGAGTCATCCAGCCAATTTAATGAGTGCGATCAAAAGGATCCTTTTTATTTCTCAATTTCGCTCGGAGATAACGCGAAGTTTCACTGTAATGATAAAGGATGCACAGCTTTTGAAAGCGTTGAATATAATGATTTATTACTTCATTCGGTGCCCTTTTGAACTCAAAGCTTTTTTCTTAGTCTGTACAGCCGCTATAATGATTTCTTTGGACTTTCGGGATTCAGAATTATTATAAAGCAGTTAGCATAAACCCAAATCTAACAATATTTACTGCTTAGCAATCGCAAGTAAAACATATAAATACTGTACTTCAGGTTGTCCGGAAGAGATTGCGACTTAGTGATAAGGCCGCCTTTTATTTAATAAGTTAGTGCGTAAGAATTTTGCTCATTAATATGTATTTTCTGTGGTGTGTTTTATAAATAATAAAGCTATAATAAATAAATAAAATTAATGTAACCTATTAATAGTGTAATAGTCTAAAAGCTTATGTCAGTCTGGCAAGAAGACAGCTTGCTTTGTAAGAGTTCCTACGTTCGTAATTTGAAAAGGAAATCGTACAAACGGATACGAACGTTTCCTGTTACGTCGTTCTGCCTTTTTAATACGTAAACCCGCAGGCAAAGCCTAGTTGTTGAATAATGATTTATTACTTCATTGGGTGCTCTTTTGAAAAATTTCGGGTCGATAACACCCACTCACGACGCGCCCCGAGCCTCGATGAAGACGTATTCAATGCACTCATAAATCAAGCCCGATACGAATTCAGCCTAGTTGAAATATCGTACAGATTACTGTTTTGGTAATTTACTATCGGCTCGTGCATAATGACGTAGTGCAGGGCTGCCTCTTTTAAAAAAAAAAAAAACTTAAAAAATTTCTTTATTTTTACCGGAAAAAAAAAAAAAAAAAAAAAAAAAAAAAAAAAATAAAAAAAAAAAAAAAAAAAAAAAAAAATTTTAAAAAAATTTTTTTTTTTCCCCAGGGTGCCCCCTCTTTAAAAAAAAAAAACCAAAAAAACCCCCCCCATTTCCCCCCCCTCTTCTCCTTTTTAAAAAAAAAAAAACCCCCCCTCCCCACACATTTTTTATTTTTTTTTTTTTTTTTTTTTTTTTTTTTTTGATGTTTAGCGACGTGGTTCCGTGACCAGGCTGCTGCAAAGCATCCGAAACGTCGGGCCGAAGTTAAAAATCATTTTCAAATAAGTTTTACTAATCGCTTTTATAACGTAAAGTTTTATTTAAACAGAGATCTTACAAACGGCTTTTAGAGTGTTTTGAACGGTAGTCATGTCCCTATAAAAAAATAGACATGCTTGAATGGCATACTTGTTCTATGTACACGGTTTACAAATTAGGTAAATTACTTTCATTGTTAAGTCAAACATGAGGAACATTCTTAGCATTGTACAAATAGTTCTAGTGTTACCCCTATTATCAATTATTATTGTAAATCTCCATCTACAAGGTTGACTGGATGAAACGATTTTTTGCGATAGCCGCCGTTTCTCGCAACATTTTTGTGATTTCTTCAAATTCAATCTTATATTTGTATTTTTTTTTATGGTGAAAATTAATTATTTTTTTGTTGATTGTCTTGTTTAGACATTTATCACTCTAGATTCCAATATCACATCTATATAAAAAGGTTTCCCACTTCACTCTCTTTTTTAATTAACATTTTCATAAAAATAATTCTATTTTAAAATTAACATTAATCTGTTAATTTTATAAAAATAGTTGTATGTTTATGTGGTAGAGCTATTGGTATACTTTCCCAAATTGACAGCTTTTTGTTCTATCATTTACCTGAAAAAAAAATCTTGGTGAGATTTGTAAACAATTTATCATGCAAAAAATGTCGGCTGAACACGACACAGAAGTTTAAACATTTTGTCGGTAAATATAACTGATCAGTAAAATAGATAAAGAAAGATACAGAGAAAGATAGTAGAAAAGTGACTGAAGTCCGTAAAGGAAACGGGATTCTACAGACTTTTATTATATCGTATTCTTTGTTTCACTATCAACCCTACCACAAACAATCAAAGACATACGTCTATAGTTTACGCGAGTAGTACACATTTAAATAAAACACTTTAACGGTTAAACGATATATTAGTTAAACTTATTTGAAAATGATTTTTAACTTCGGCAACACGGGAGTCTCCCCGTACCACGGCTGCTCAAAGATCCAAACGTGGGCAAGTTAAAAATCATTTTCAAATAAGTTTAACTAATATATCGCGTTTTAAACCGTTAAAGTGTTTTATTTAAATTAAGACATTATTGGTGATATTCATGGCTGAATCTACGCGCCGGAGGCTTCGTAAAATGCCACCATTACATCGACATCAATTATAAGGAGACACATTTGGGACATCGCTATATAGTATATGTTGATATACTTTTTACGCCCGTCATTACGACGGAATATAATATCAGAAGCGACGTGCCAAGGATGCCACTAAAGAAATTAACATTTATATTTTTTAAAACGAAACCGTAAATCGCTTTCAGATGAGCAATCACCGTTTTGACGGATTAATGGAAGTGACGTTAATGTTAACGAACTTTTCGCATTTCAAGGGGCTCTGTATAAAGATTCTGTTAAAAAAAGACGTTGACATCTTGCAACGAGGTGTAATGAAATATAGAATGTATACTTTTATTTATCTCTCGTCTAACTCTTCGTCTATTACTATCTTAAACTACTATTTTGTGATAGTAATGTACAAAGCATTATATATTAGAAGCTTTTATAAAAATGAATTAAAATTTAAAAGACAATCAACCAAAAAAAAACCCTAGGTCGTTAACTACATTTCAATTTACCACTTCTTCAACCATAGCTCGAAAACCTTTAGTTTGACGTAACGCGTTACGGCGCCTGTCTCAAAAATTACAATTTCTGTCAGAACACACGTTTATTTCAGACTCAGACTGCAAAGCAAAGCTTAATATATCTTTTTTCCAAAATAAGTTATTCAAAGATAATTCATTTATTTTATCCCTAAAGTCACAGAATATCGGACACTATAATGTATACGATTAAAATTAAAATGGGATTTCCTAATTCATACATGCCAACGTTATCGGATAGTGTAAATCTGCATTGTTGCATTTACGATAGCATTGGTCAGGTCAGGTCTATGATGTCTCCTAGAAACGCCCACACGCGTCTTTTAGAGCTTACGATAAACACTAATCTCTTATGGCCATAAGTATTTAGTTTCAAATTGTCGACATGGCCAGACTATGCCAATGAGATTTTATGAGGTCTAGATGAAAAGTTATTGTGTTGTTCACTAAATAAATACCAGTCTGTAATGCTATAAATTTATTTTGTGTATTACAATGATTGTGTTGTTTGTTGATTGAAAACTTACTGGTGTTCCAATTCAAAAGAACAAGACGAGGTGAATTTTTATTATTGTAACTGTTTCTATAAAAACGTATTTAGTGTGTGAAATCTATACTAATATTGTAAAGCTGAAGTTTGTTTGTTACACGCTTCTCTCAGGAACAGCTGGTTTGAATTGAAAACATATTTTTTACTGATTGGACCATTTATCGAGGATGGCTTTAGGGGAAAGATATTCTATTTTTGAGAGCCGTACTGTCACGTGCGCTTCGAAATCGGAAAAAAAACCAAAAAAAAAAAATATTCTGCTAATGACGTCTAAAGTAGCTATCCCACGCGGACGAAGTCGCGGTCATAGCTAATGTTATATATTTGCAAAATTTTAAAATCCAACCAGCTTCGTAGGCTTAATCGTTAAAATGAGTTAAAGTACAGGTTCCATTCAAATCCTCGCCGGGCATCAAGAAATAGGAGTAAATGGGTACAAAAGTGTTACGTGTCGTGTTTAGAGTTAGCGTAGAGAATGAGATTTACATAATGCTCTCTCAATCGAAACTTAGCCGGTTATTATCCGCACGATCCTATCATACATCACAATCAGCTACATAGCACAAGTACTCTTTAGAATCGTCAAGCGGCCCTTTGCGTGTGGTACAAGTCAGACGCTTATATCGTTATAGCAACGGGGGCAGAACGCCATCTATTTTATTTGCATTGGATAGTCAAGGCAAAGTTAAAGCCAAAATTCATTTATTCACGTAGAAATGTGCTAACTAGGTACACTTATAACCGAGGACTTTATTAAAACGATAGAGAATGGCGAAATTTATAAAATGTTGCAAAATGCAATTGAGGACGAAAACGTCCTCGAGTTTTTAACTTTAAGAGCGTAAATAAAATACGATATAATTAATACGATTATCAAAATCCGAATCCGAATATCTAATGCCAACAATAGGTCAATAGCACATCTTGTTGAGGAGTTATATTAAATCTGGGACATTTCACCTTCCATCACCATACAATTGTCTGTCCTCTTTTATCATCAAAAACATATTAATTATATTTTTGTCTTTAAAAATGTTAATAAACGCAGCCGAGGCCATAAACCACAGATGCAACCCGCGAACGCTTATGCCTCAAAATGACCACAGAATGCGTTCAAATCGGGCACATGGCTTACAAAACAGTAAATCTTGGCGGTCTAAGCTGAAACTGATGCGGCACTACATCAATGCGGTAAACGTCTTAGTGTCCACTAGAACGCTCGTTTTATTGCCCGCTTGCGTTTCGTTGCGTGCCCGCCAGTTAAATATGATCTTGTACGCTTTATAAAATATTCTGTCATACAACCATAGTATTTCATATTTGAAGCACGACATTCGTTTCTTTGATTAGAAATGTTTAGCTCTGCAATTGATGAGAAATCTCTCAATAGATGTATACTTCAAATTTATGTACCTACGTAACTAAAATGATAAACAAAACTATAGTAATTAAATGTGTATGTAATCACATTTTCGTCAGAAATAGGTAATATATTTTCGCTAAAAAAACGATAATTTCAAAATCGATTATAAATCGAAAAATTTTACGACTCGGGCAGGTCTAGAACCGGCATTCACAGCGATCCGTGCCGATACTCTTTTAATTAATAAAAAATATGTCTTCAATATTTATAATTACTTTTTTCTGTAAGCTTTCGTAACTGTAGCTTTAATTACTTTCAATTAAGTTTTTAAGTAAAGTCTAACATATTCTTTCTTGATTCATAACTTCGCGATGAATGTAATACACTTCGACACGCTCATTTATAAAAATCATTAATATAAGATCACATTTTACATTTGATTATTTATTTGATTTCAACATCATGGGTAATTAAAAATTTGTCGTAATACTTAAAGCTATTTCGAACGTCAATTTCACTATGATTATAGCCGTCAAAAGTGTAGAAGCGCGTTCCATTACAGAGTCACGCGAGCCGCGGGCGCAGTTCTTAATTACATGGCTTCTTCAGATGTATGCATTAGTAGAATTTATTAAGCGCTCTAGACCCGCTCCGAACGAGATCCTAATCTGTAACTAGGTGACCATGGAGCGATGGAATTGCGGGACAAAAAATTTGCACTTCACTCTTGGAGTAGGTACGACTTATTTTTACTTTTTATTAGAGTTTTGGCTTTGGATATTCGGAAATCCACAGAATGAAACCGAAGCGCGATCAAACTTGACCGCTATTCACCTGTAAATGGTGGTTCGGAATCCAGATGGAATTTATATATTCCAACCACTTTTTTAAGATCTTTAGACGAAGTCCATGTTTTAGTAAAATTATAAATTGATTAGTAAATTGTTGGCCTCGGTAGGGATGACAATCCATTGATTATTAGTCTTAAGTTGCTAATATAACGAGCTAGTCGAAACTAATTAGTTACGAAAATAATCGAATTTAGCAGGGTTGAACAATGGCGTAAAAGTTTATTGATAATTTTGATACGACTAAATGTAGTTAAATAGGTATTGTTATAATTACATGAACTATCTCATCTGCTCAATGATTGAACACATTGCGCTGGAACTGCATTCACATCTATTGGTAACATAAGTTACTTCAAAACTTTCTAGTCTCGTCAAATGCTGAAAGATAACGGAGACTTTTAATAATGCTGGTATATCGTGGTAAATAGCTTATAATAATCGCTGACATAATAAGCTCTTTCGTAATATTAATTTGAATTCACTGGAAATTATCCCACAAATCGGAAAGACATGGTTAAACGAAGCCATTTCAACAGTTATAATTATTGCTCCTGATCAGTAGTTAGAACGAGCATAAAATCGTTTTATAGTTAAAATTCTTTAAATATTCAGTTCTGATTTTTTTAGATATTCAAATATTTAATATTGAGACCAAGAATGAAAGTGAGCAGCGATTAAAGATTATTAAAAAGATTGATGGGTGTGTAAGGCCTTCAATGTACATTAATGATATCGACATAACTATTCGTCTATTTATTTAAGATAATAGTCGGTTTGTTATGAAACATACCAGTTTATGTTCCACTATTTTAATTACTTACAGTCTAAATGTCAATATTATTCATTCTTTGAGATTGTTTAAAGCACAATAGACAATCATCTTATAATTGTTTTGCCGGGCACGTTGGTGTAAAAGTAGTGTGGCTAATAAAATTTGCAGTTGGACCACTGGAAATCTGGATATCAAATAAGTGGTAGGAATATTTTAATTCCGCCCGGATCACGAACCACCGTCCACAGATGACAAAGCCGTCAAGTTTAATCGCCTTTTCGTTCCAGTTTGTAGATTTCCGAAGATCCAAAGCCAATATAGGTCGACAGCATATCTTGTTTAGATGTTATATGGTTAGGATATTTCAGATACCATCAAGTAACTATCTGTCCGTCCTTCGCTATCTTAAAGAAATCTAAGTTACCTAATATTTGATATCAGCTTTTATAACGAATTTGTAAGTAAACCAGTCGTTCTATATATAAATTTACAAACTTAAAACCTTTTTAAATATTTTTTTTTTATTTTAATAAACATTTTAAACTAATGTTAGATTAGTTTCAGTTCTAAGCGTTTGCTGAAGGAACTTAATGTGATAACCCTAAGCAGCTTTTATACTGCCTACTATATCTTAAACAAATCTATAACCTAGTACTCAATCCTCAATAATGAACACACAGCACTCCCTACACAACATTACTAATCGTAAAGTTAGTTAAGAGCCTTAATATATTTAGTGGCGTAACTAAATAGTGGAATCGAGCCGTGGATCATTAGCGACGCGTGCGCCGCGCGTGCGATGCGCTATTAAATTCAAAACAGTACACGCGTTAGGCTGCGGTCTCCAATTAACGCAGTAAGGTCGTGTAGTATAGATGCTTTTGTTGTCTCTTTCACACGCAGAAACCAAATTGCGTCTCTAGTTATTTTCATGGGCATTGTAAAAATGAAATTTACGGGATTACGTAGTACGGTACGTGGTAGGTCATTGTACGTTAATCACTTCTTTGAACTTACGCTTACGTTTGAAGGGTAAACTTTATAGGAGACCACAGCTTTAGATACAAATAAATCTTGAGCCATTTGTTTGGGTTATTTTAATTGAGCAATGTTTTTGTGCTTGTAATTTACGCTGGATAAATAATGATGCTGCGAAACAATAGACACAGTACAGATGATCTTAATACTTGTTATTGCAATGTTGATATTTAGTTTGTTTATAATTATAACTTTACCTATTTGATTCATATTGTGTTCTTTTCTCAGTACGCTATTTTTAATCAAGTGTATTTTGTTTTCTACTTAATATTTTATATATGTTCTACTCCACTCGTTTTTAGAAAATAGTGTGTAATATGAAAAGTATTGCTTTAACGGTTTAAAACGTGAAATAGGTTAGTTAAACAGCCGTGATCACGGTTTCGCCGTTTAACTAATATTTCGCGTTTTAAACGGTTAATATTCTTTATTCAAAAGTACCATATAAATTAGTAGGTAGGCATTACTAAAATTAATAAATTACCCAATCAAAATAGGCACCGGTGTTATTTCGCGTGTGTTTTCAGCGAACGATACGCCCACACGCTGGCATCATCAATCATGTGGCGGGCCATTCTTTATCGTACGACATTCTAATACCTTTTGTAATACTGGGTTAACATTTGACCAGCATGATGAACTCTTTGTTTAACGGCTACCAATTTCGCAACGCCATTGCGAACCATAGCTTAGGCTGTGGTTTCCTATAAACGCGGCGGAATCGCATACAGCTTTTAGCTGTTATATACGAATAGAATCTAACATCTAAAGCCACAAGCTTTAAATGTCCAATTAGGCGTTTGCAATTTGAAATAAATAATATTTAGTGCACCAAAGCCTTATGTTTCGTAAATTATTACGCCGTTAATTGTAATATTACAATTATGATATGGGTCTCAATGATTTTATAGCGCTACGCCACCTTAAGTGGAGAGACTGCTTTTCTGAATAGCGAATAAATTCTAGGAACAATAAAATAGTATAGTAGAATTTCGTGGGTTTGTGCTGGGACCATTTAAACAAGTGGACACAAAACACGTTGAGTAGAATGACCATTGGTAACACGGTAGATATGAGACTACTTTGTCGCGAAGATGCCAGATAATTACTTTAAATCACATACTACACAATTATAAAATACAGTAACTGCAAAGGGTGTTCTTAGGCATACTTTTAATTAGTTTTGGGCTATCTTTTTGTATTAAGATTGGGCATTTTCATAACTATATTATAAATAATATAACAAAAAGAAGAAAACTATCCTTTACATTTAATATGTTAATACAACATTTCTTACTCAAATCGAAGAGGACCGTGCCGCTGACGTTTCTGACATTCTGACATTTTTGACAATTGACTCCCTAAGATTACAGACTATCTCTTACACAATTAAAAAAAAACAAATGTAGTTTATAATGCTATAATTATGCTTACACGTTCAAATATAATCTATTTTTTTGAATTATTTATATTATATATTTTTTGACAAAAGCCTAACTATAAATAATGTAGTTGTTTGTCTATCAGCCTTCTTACTATGAATATCGCTCGTTCCAATTCCCTGTGCTCTGTTTCTGATATCGCGATATTTCGCAACGTCGGTTTCGAGAGCGATACATCATAGAAATGTGGACGGAATCGCCTACGCGTCGCATTAATGCATTGTAGCACACCCAGATCGCATTTTGAACTTGTACTAAAATGAAAAGCGATTTCTAAGAGCGCTTCGTGCCTGGTTATGCCATAATAATGTTTTCATTTAGTGCTCACGGAACTGTTATTGTACCCGCTGTGCCCGATGTTAATATGTTAATACCTTGATGTAAGATGAAAGCGAGAAAACAGAATCTTCTATTTTTTATCATTAACAGCAGCTGCAGCAGGCACAAAATGTTGAAAAAAAATGACGACATAATTGGGGACTTGAACCGACATGCACGGTGGATCGTGTTGCTGCTCTAACTACTCCGATACATGGTATTCATTTTTTTAATTGTATTAAATTATAATATAATTTTTTTAAATCATAGTTTGAATGTTATTTGGACATGAATAAGCCAATTTCTTTTATTGCCTGTACCTACTGTAAGCACATTAAATAAGTCGAAAAAGAAATAAAATGTCTAGACTCTAATCGATAAATATACGAACGAGAGACTTTTACGACTCAACCAAATAACTCTTACTTATTTGCATAAGTTATTTGTTAACATGCGGTTAGCGGCATAACTTAAAGATCAAGATTTCCTAGCTATACACGTATCGGAAATCTAGATCGTTAACTATTGACGGCAATTTGAGAATGTCGATGGAAATAGGCCGCCTGCATATTCAGCATTGTTACATATAAATAGCCTATAAATCGCTGGAGTATGTAGATTTCTATTAGTGTTTAGTACAGGTGAACGACGAGGCTATTAATGTTAGAATGTATTTGTAAAAGATACTATGGAATGCGATATATATAAAAAAGACAATTTAATTAGAAGTTAGAAGTTGTTTAGTAGAAAGGGATCTTGTAAGAGAATGCTATTTAAATAAAACACTTTAACAGTTTAAACCCGATATGTATTAATTAAACTTATTTATATGAAAAGGTTTTTTTTACTACGGCCTGACATGTTGGATGCTTTGCAGTGGCCATGATAACTGGGAGACGGCTGCTGCACGTTTTAAACCGTTAAAGTGTTTTATTTAACCGACTCGCGTTAAGAAGTTTATAACATAACTTCTTAATGCGAGTCGATTAAATAAAACATTTTAACGGCTATACGAGAAAAATGTGTCAATATGTAATTGATGTGTAAAAATTAAATAATGACAGTATTTATACGAGTCGAACAGAATTCAAATGTAACAAAAGAGAATTTATGTCTTATGTTAAAATTTTAACCAACATTTAATGCTAGCCTTAAATTTAATGTATATTTAAGGCTAGATGAAAGTAGTCGCCCGGATAAGTATAATCTAATTATTTTCCAATACAAATAGGAAATGTTTGAAATGTCTGTCACGCGGGCCGTCGGGCCAATGCAAACTCGATCTTGTATTGCTGTAGGCTATGCGGCATGGCTTTGAGTAAACATCGTCTACCTGTTATTATTGGGAGTCGAAGAAACTTGGAGCTTAATTAACCTTTTGTTAGGTTGCCCAGTTTTTATTAAATTTTTGCGCAAAGTAACCAAAATGGTAATTCTAAACTAAACCTTATCTGAGTTTTATTTTAAACATAATGTACCTATTATTAGTTAGGATCAATAAAGAAGTACGAAAGTCAGCATACCCTTGTCTAATTAACACCTAAGGGGTTGAGTATTTTTAACTAAAATACTGCCAAAGAAGTACATATTAATAAAGGGACAATTATAAATTAAGAATTGACTTTTTCCAAATAAATTATTCTGAAAACGTATTTGTATTTTTACATACATTAAAACACTTAGACTTTATCATATCAGCAGAAACATTTTGCTCGCACTATGCAAAGAATTTAGAGTGGCATTAGGCATCTGGTATTTCCGTGCCATTTCTTTTAAATCGAGGCTCATCTCGGCGCGTGTCCCAAACATCATCGGTCATCGCTATTCACTTCCTCAGTTGATCTGCGCCTGCGGCGTGCGCCGGTCGTGCCCCTATCTAATGGGTTCGGCGATCCCGAACCGTCGTTACATCGGAAACACGTCACGAAAATATTGAAACTGTTTCTTATTGCTCGTCATAACTAATCTTTACGGCTTTATCCATTTTGCCTAAAGGGCAATTAGAGCAATTGCTCAAAAATTGGTTGCCATGTATAGGTTATTAGAGAAAATGGAATTCTAAAAATTTTATGGTTTTGTTAAGGTATTCAACAGGGTAGCACATATTGACCGCTGTTTTACTTTTGTTACAATTTCAAAGACTAAAACAAGTCCACGTTTTATCACCGTTTGATTCAACATTTCATTCGAATTCTATTGCTAGCTTCCACAAAGTCTATATAAAACGCTACATTTGATAAAATATATCGAATCATATTAATCCAAGTGTCTATTTGAAGTGTCTATTGAAGCTAACTACAACCAGTTCGTTCGTTGCTAAAACGTATGCAGTATAAAATTACAGCGATATCGCAAATTAATCCACATCAGACAAGTTGTCAAGAGCAGGATGACATTATACAGTTTCTATTTCACAGCTGACAGAACGTATCTTCGCCAAAGCATCACGCAACGGCGCGTAACGAGCGTCCAGTGAAAACTTTCAAATAAGCGGCTATTAACCGCCCCGGGCACGGTTTCACCCTGATACCTATCATCAGCGTAAGAAACACATTTTCACTGTAAAGTGAAATCCCATCTCCTCCATGGGACATGGGACGGTCACATTTCTGTGTCCGTTTCACTGAGCGATTTTAATTTTTAAGGTCATCAGACAGGCTCGTTACTGACGTTCTCCTTGTTTCAACGATAATAATGTTTGACTTATATTAATCTAAGGATCGTGGGCTCGACCATCATGGTTAACATGTTGGACTTCTTTTAGAAAAAAAGTATGTAGAATTACTTCCGAGTCACAAACCACCGTCCGCACATAGAAAGGATTTAGTTTCAGTCTTGGAATTTCCGAACAGTCTATTTTTTATGTTGTGTGGCTAAGTATTATAAAACTGTACTTCGCCTTGAATTGCACCACAACCATCGGGGCATAGAAGAACATAATCCATTTTCTTTAAGGATTTCACAACTGAGCCACCGAGACAGTCGCATTTTTTATCGGCTACTCTCAGTTTGAAAAACGAACATCACGATATTGAAAACGACAGTGTTCGCTAGGTAGAAAACTCGATCGAAGGAAAGTTGCTGGACTCCTTTTAGACTCTGTTTATGTCATGTCGGGGCGGTGTTGATTTGTTATCAGATATCCAAATAGGGACCGCCGGCTGCGTCTAGATCTGAGTTTCATTACAGGTTGTATGTTTTAATGCGAAGTATTATTTACATTTATTGATTAGGTTGTGATAGCGTTTGGAAACGATTTCTCAATAGCTATGTTAGGTGTATAATTTTAGTAACGATCTTTGTGTTTGCGGAAATTCTAAGTGAAGATTTATTATATTGTATTATTTAAGTTATTTAGATGATCATATATACGAATATACTATAGATAGTAGCGGTAGGACTATTATTATATTTTTATCTAACTTTATGCAATTATTCGGCAGGATACAGTATATTTTTCACCTCTTTCTTTTTTCTTTTGCCTATTATATTAATGTATTATTATAATAATAGAACGTCAAATTTGCATAATGTAGATATGATGAAGAATACTTTAACTTAAATTATACACTTACTTATTCTTATATATTTACTATTTCTTAGTGAACTACAAAGTTACTGCGATAATAATTTAAACTCAAAATATTGCGGATAATAATAAAAAAATTGTAGCAACAACTCGACGATGCTGATTGTTTTAAAAAAAAGTCCCATCGTATTTAAAAATAAGTTTTTAAAATGATCTATGTAGTTTGCGCGAGTACTATTTTAATAAAACACTTAACCTTGTCCCCCCTTGACATTGAACACTACAAAATAATTTGTAAAGGTGAACTCATACATTTTTAGTTTGAAACCGTTAAAAGTGTTATATTTGAATAAATTTTTGTTTCAATAATCGTCATTCTATTTAATGTTTACTGCATTAAGCTACTGACATCGCGTCTTTGACATCAAGTTAAGAAAATGACAAGTATTTCGTTTAAGAACATAAAAATCGTGAGTGCGCATTTTGTGTGAAGAGACATGTGGTACACTTCCCTCGTAATAACCATAACGGCTCTACAGATAACCGTGTCGGCTCTAATTACCGGCTACTGCTAGCAAATGGCCACAAACCTGGTCAAGTCAAGGGTTAACGTGTATCTCTAACAATTACCGAGAAACGACACGCGGAGATCATGTTTACTCAACGTTTCTCACACATTCTATTATTTTCTTTTCAAAATGTGAGTCTATTATTTACGAAGGTTGAAACAAAATGTGTTTATGTGTTGTATCCCGAGAAAACCTCAATATTGTTTATAGTGAAATCCCGTTTCTACTCGTGGGGCTTGGGGCGGACACATTTCTGTCTATTATAGTTTACGTGAGTAGTACACATTTTAATAAAACACTTTAACGGTTTAAAACGCGATATATTAAATAAACTTATTTGAAAATGATTTTTAGGGCCGAAGTGAAAAATCATATTCAAATAAGTTTAACTAATATATCGCGTTTTAAAACGTTAAAGTGTTTTATTTAAACATTTCTGTCTCCTTTTTACTGATCAGTTTTATTTACAAAAAGGTAGTTGACTTCTGAGCCCTGCCATACCAAAGTCTATTGTTTCCCCAGGATTCGAATCCACTATCTCTCACGCTTAACGCAAAGCTCCACGTTGCACCATTTAGCTACAGAGGCGGTCAGTATTTAAGTAACAATTTTTTTCAATTTTACAGGTCAGTTTTAACTACCTACGTTATTTAATAAGTATGAAATATTCATATCAGTTTAATATATATTTTAAGTACCTCCGTTCGTGCTTCAGTAATTTCACGTATTGCCTAGCTTTGCTCTAAGCGCGGAATGTCTCGGGTAAAATTTTGTGCAAATGCAATCAATTTTTTCAGTCGTGCAGGGAACAGAATTCTGCCTAATTACCTCTAGATAAAATTGACTACGAAAACAGACACAGAATTGCATCTTCTCCATGCCCCATATACAACAAACGGACGTTACATCACACTTTAACTTTATTATTTAGCGCGTATACATATAATGTATTCAAGATTGCGATGTTATTTCGTCTTAAAAAGTAAATATTAGCTCGACTTCTGTGAAATCGTGTAAAGCAATAACAATTGAAGCATTAAAACAACGCGTCAGCGCATCGCAATGAAGCCATAATAATTACCATATAAAGGCATTAACAACAATAAAATAGCATCGAATAAGTGCAAGGATCGATATCGTAAAAGAAAATGGTCCGGACGAAGTATTTTTATGCGTAATTCGATAGCGGGTATCGACCTCGTTTTTTACTGAATCGCGGCATCTTTATGCTTTAATTTCTTAATCCTAATTGAATTTGTTTGTTTCGAGTATCGGCGGAGATAAGGCAAGATATGCCCGGGAGGTACGCGTCTTGATTGTTTCGGATTGGCTCTGGAGATGAGGAAGTAGGATGATTGTTGTGTAAAAAACTATTATGTTTTTTGGAATGGAATAAAACACATTAACAGTATTTTTATGTCATCAATAACTCGAACATTGTCTCTAGTTTAGGCTAGTTGTAAATATTAAATAAAACAGGTTTAATCGCTATAAACATGAAAAATATTATTTTTATCAATCATTTAAAAATAAATCATAAATTGTCGTCTATAATGAAAATCGACGTATCTCTTTCTATTTTATTCACATAGAAAGAAGTCGTTCATTAATGCGCACTTAAATTGCGTAACTAGGCCTTTAACGCAAATATCAGTGGATGATTAGTCGTAAAAATCACTTAACGCGAGTATTTAAATTCGGTTTTCGCACATAAAAACAAAAATCTAGTGAAACCAGTTCCATTTAATTGAAATCGATAGGCCCTAGTGTCGTCATTTTAAGTCGTCGAGGAAACGATATCGAGAAAGCGAATCGAAGAGTATCCGTGAAGGCTATTGTTGGCAAAGCGACAACAGGATGGATAAAAAGTGAATTCAAAACCGCTAATTGACCGCTATGGGCAGTTTGCGCAATGACAGACCACGGCGGTTCTTTTCATGAAGAGGACAAAATATGCAGGTTCACAAGTGAACCTGCATATTTTGTACTCCAGCCATTATAACATCTAAACAAGATGCGCATAGACCGAAAACCGAAACACGATTGAACTTAATTTGAACTATGACACGGATGGAATTTCGATATTTATACCATCCATTTAATATCCAGATTTCCAGACGGAATCAAACATGTTCCAGAAATATCATAATTTTCTCCTGCTAGGCTTATTGATATTATAGATAAGTCTTCTCTTTATCTTTTTGGTGTGGTGATAAAACGGACAAAGGTTTGCCCTATGCAAACCCGAGTCCGTTTTACTGATCTATTGTAAAGCTTGTGTAGTCTGGCTGACTGAAATAATGTATCGTTTCTTCCGAATCTAGATACAAGCTTATCGCTAGACAATGCATTTAACCATTTAGCTACGCCTGCAGTTACACCACTAAAAGTAAAACTACGGTTTTCAGTGCCCTTAAGATTCTTCCGACTCGGCATTTTTTAAAAGCGCAACAGACGCGCGTTTCAGATTGTTGCACTTGTGATAGTACAAAACCCGTTAATTTATACAATAGGTTTTCTTTTTTTTAAGTACTCAAGCCACTCCAGTGTGTAACTGAATGAAGAGTCTCAAATCAAAACACAAACATTGCATGCGAATGTATCGCTATATCTGCGTGCAGTAGAGAGAGTTGCAAAGTTGCGTTCTAATCTCGTTTGAAGCACGCGTGTTGACAGGCGTGCCTTCTGCGCGTTTAAAAAATGCTACATTCTACGGGCCTAAGATGAGAAACCATTTCAAACTTTTATTTGTATTGACAGTAGAGAAAGGTTTATCACAGCGTGACGAGACGGCACGTGGTGGCACCGGCTCGTACATCGAGTAGTCACGATCTCCCATACCGCGCAGCGCCGTTTAGAAGCAATTCCAAACGCTTACCCCAATTGAAGTATGCCTATTTGCTAACATTAACTCGGTAATGGCACGTTCTATTCAATTACTGCCTCGTATTTACTCAGTCGTGATCTTTTTACGCGGGCCTTTGTCACTATCACAATTATCCTGGATTTGTAATTTTATATATTTTTCACTTTTTACATTGCGGGCAAATAGGCAAGGCCAGCATGATAGAAAGTGAATTTCGCCGCCCACGAACATATGTTGTCGGGTTATTAAAAGGATGGATATTAAAGAACGGAATATGGTAAGGAAAATGTTGGTTTTCTTTCTTGATTGTCTGATTATACAAAATTCTATTGGAACTGTAATTCTTTACATTACATTATATTATTAATAGATGCAAATATCTATCATGTAACAAAGAAATAAATAACTCCTATTACTAGTCCGATCTTTTACTTTTTGAAATAATTTTCCAATTACAAAATTGCACTTTTAGAGATAAGACAAAAAAATGTATCGTCTTTTTCTTAATTTTTGTTGAAATTCTTGCATTTTAACTTAATTGTTGTTAGTCAAGTCTACAGTTATTGATCGTGTTTAGTTTTATTTGCTTTCATTTTTAAGTTAATCAAGGTGCCGGTATTGCAATAATGAGTTTGAAGATGGTTCAAAAGTTATTAGGGTACTAAAACCGTGACCTATTCGAGTCGCTCCACCATGCCCGCGCCGAGGTGGCATACGACCAGCTTTATTTATACCGCTTGTAGTGCAGAAGCGATCACGACCCAGTAATTGATGTCCTCGTGCCACCGAGCCGTTATAAGTGCTTTAGGATTTGTTCCGTCAGCACCCGTCAAACGCTTATGAACTATTTAAGAAACCGTAAGAAATTGATCGAAGTGAAGAAGCTAGCGGATCTAGTGTTTGCGGATCTTAACGTTATAGAATTGAATATTTTTAAATAAAAATAAATAAGTCAGGATTTAGAATAATCTTCTATTAAAAATGTCACACTCAATTCAGGTCTTTAAAATTATCAATAACAATAAGTAATTACTTACAAAACTGTGTGTGTAAAATAAGTTAAGGAAATATAAAGCATTTTATTTTATTTAGATGTTTGAATCATTAATAATAAGAAAACACAAATTGACGGAGAAAATGGTTTTCCTTTGCATGTTTTTTTGTCTAAGAAGAGAAATTAAAAATAGAACTTCTTAACTTCCAAAGTTTAAAAATATCTCTTTTTTCTTAAATACTTTTTTTTCTAATAGATTAGGGTTGATCTATAACCCTTCTAATAATATAAAAAGTGAAAACCTGTGGTTTTTCCGTGGGAAATATAGCGGATATAGATTTTACAAGAAATTTGTGTAATTTTGCTTGAACTGCTATCCTTTTCCATTTAACCACTGAACCGCAGAGACAATCTTCACGATGTGCATTGAATGAAATAACGAGTTAACAAAGTCACTATTTTATCACATCGGTCGTCTAAACGTCAGAGCTACAACGCACGACCAAACCCTCTATTACATACTTGTCTCGAGATTAACAACTCATTGAAAACTATTACATTAAGTCTATACGGTCAAATAAATTGTACTCTTTCATTATTTATGACTTCAAAGATTCATTGTTGATTTATCTGCGAAGACTTCTGGCTAAGTAGTACATAACTTAAATATGTACTGACCTTGATAACATATAGACATTTACAAAGATAGACTTTTGGACCTAAGAGCGATTTTCGGTGTTTAAGTATTGTCTGTAGTTTACGCGAATAGAATACGTGGACTAATTAAAAAAATGCTTCAAACGTACTTAAAATAATTTCACTAATATAATTCGCGTTTTAAAACGTTAAGTGTCTTATTTAACGATGTACGTATGTAAATGAGTCAATTTTGAAACGCCTATGAAATTTTATTTCGGCTTTTTTTAGTGATTCAAGTATTTAATCTGTCACACATCCTTACACAATAATAATTCCAATATGAAAGTGAGTTATCATAATTTGTTTTACACAATTCATAGTTTGAATGACATATGAAATATAACGTTGAGATATAATACTATCTTTTATAAACTTTCAAACAATTTGAAGTAAAAGTGTAGTAAAAAATAGCTTTCAGCACTATACGCGTGAGTGCTCCGTGATTAGAAGAATTTCGATTTCGATTCGCTTCGTGTGCTCGATGGTCTAATAAATTGTGACTCGATTAATTGATGTAACACTTCGATTATGAAATCTTTTAACTTAAAGTGAGAAGAATGGTCGTTTTCGTACTCTGTCACTCGTTAAGACACTTCAAGTTATTTCTATAGTAATAGAATGTACTGTTTAGAACTTGAAATATTTATAATAATACTTTATACTATTCACATCGATTATATTATAAAGGTGAAGTTTTTAAGTTGTCGCTTATTTCCGAATGCGATTGTCTCAGCAGAACGACTGGTTCAAATGGGAAAACTATTTTTATGTTGGTTGAAGCATTTCTCCTGCCTTGATAAATACTAAAAAATTACTGTGACCTAAAGCGGCAAAGAATCCGTCGAAGTGTGAAACATCTTAGAGAATTATTGCCTTGAGGGTACTTGCTGCGTTCAATGTGAAACCGATCAGAGATAAAAAAAAATGTAAAAAAGTTTAACTTATTTTTCTTTAAATAATTAAAACAAGTTTTTAAAATTTAATTGTCTACTTTTAAGATTAAGTCGCAAGAACCGTTTTTATAGTAATTAAATTTGTCGAAATTAATGCTTTATTACTAATATTATTTGTAAAAGTTATATCAACATAATAATAATAATTTTAAAAACAACAAAACAACGTTCGCCGGATCAGCTCGTAATAATATAAATGTTGTCAAAATTTATTGTTATGTTAAGAGTGTCGCTATGAATATCTATACTGATACAAGTAGTTACCCAATACGTTATCTCTCCATCACAGTCTATAAAATTATAGAATGTTTCGCCTTCAATTATTAAACTCGATAGAACAAGATTATGTTATAACATCTTGACTTTAGTAGGGGTACAGTTCCCGTTAACTATTTTATGCTAAAACGAATAATTCAAAGCTTACTATGTTACCATCTACCAAAACCTTCTTTTAATCATCGTTTTTTACGTATTTTATTTAGTACAGTAATTGAAAATTACGTATATATTAATATGTAATAACTAATTATGGATAAAAACATTATAGGAAAAAGTTTGCTGTATAGTTGAAATCATAACGAAATGATAGCAATCTTAATGTCAAGTTATTATGCTACTCTAACGCCATCTGTAGCACGTACATAGTACTATGTTAAACTATGTTAAAAGTGCAAATTGAAAGTAAAATTTTATTTGACACGAGCGGGGCTTGAACCTGTCATTAACTGCGTATGATATTCTCGTTCTGTTGTAAAATATCAATCCATTATTTAAATAATTTTATAATCTTTTGAGTGTTGTGTAAACAGTTATAAACAGACACAACATGCAAAAAACAGTATATAAGAAAATCACAGTGATTTAATTTGTTAAACGTGATAGATTTAATAACAAACTCATATTACAGTTCTGGTCATTGTAACTGAACAGCTACTTAAAACGAAACTCGAAGGGAGAGCGTATGTATTATCATAACTGAGAAACCGCGGACTATTCAATTGTAGGAAACCGCAAATGCCTGAGATCCGTTGCTTTGGATATATCAACATCTTCCCGCTACGCGAGAGCCAGACAATGTTGTTTGATAAGGCTGGTCGCGTGCTAAGTATAGCTTGCGCCTGCGCAGAAAAGTGAAACCTCGGGTACTGTTACTTCGGCTTCTATCAATAGGTCTATTCAATTTGGTTCTAGACTAGATCTGGATAGGAAGTGAGTCTAAGTTATATTCTAGACATTAGTGCAATTTAAAATATGGAAAGTTATATTTGTTTTTAAATATGCACATATATTTTTCACGCGCTATTTAAAATTTTATGATTTAACTGATTAATTTGGCCGCTTAAATCTTGTACGAAATTGTGTTTTTTAATCATTACTATTCTATTTATTACTAACTGTGCCATCGACTTCGTCCGCGTTGAATAGTTATTTTGGGCGTCAAAATTTGTTTTTGCAAACCTCCACTTTATTTTTATCAATTATAGCTGTTAAATGAATATAACTGATAAATGTTGTAACCAACACGGAAACAATATTTCAATTTGAACCAGTTCTCTTAAGATTAGAACGTTAAAAAAAACTACTTAACAAAATAATCTTCAGCTTTATAACATTTTCACTGTTTATTATTACTAATAAATAAAAAACAGTGAAAATGTTTTTCAATATGTTTAATTTAACTTAGCAAGATGTTATATATGTGTAGATGTAAGTAGAGATCCCTTAAAGCTTTCAAATTGAACAGTACCGCGTTTAATGCTAACAATTTCGTCGTAATACCACAGTAATTCAACGAAACACAGTTTTGGTTGGGCTCCTTTCGCATAGCATCATCCATTTAGGATATCACAAGAACAAGCTGATAAGTGAGAATGTCGTATAAATTAGCGATTTGCATAAGTTTAAGGCAGAAAATGTTTGGAATAGCAGGAGTTTCCAAGTTACGCTTATTCTACACGCAGTGTCAAAGCTAGCGACGCGTGTAGTTCAAGTAATGGTGGCAAATAAAGTGTTACTTTTATTCAAAGACACTTTTTAATCACTTCTTTCTCTTTAACGCGTTGTGTTGAACGAATAGTCCTAAGTTCGGATTCCAATGAAAAATAAAACATATAATTTTATAAATAAGAAGTACACAATGAATAAAATTACTGTGTACGGCAGTTGTAAAGCGTTTTAAACATCGGGTCGTAAATTAAAAGAAATACTTAATACTAATCATTGTTATAAATGGTTGCACAGTTGTTTTTTAATACTTTTCAGTTGTTACGTGTGGTGTTTTTGGTTTAAATCCCGGTAACCGACACTATTTATTACATAAAGATCAGATCACTACTTATTCATTAAATGGTGAAACAGACACACAAATATGTTTGGTCTTTCCTCAACATAAGTAAAGCTTTACTTAAAACCACTTAAAATATAAGACTCGGCAAAATGCATTAGGCACTCACGATTTTTTTTAAATAAATAGATTTCTACCTATGTCGCAATTGTAGGAGTTTATTTTACTTCTGAAAGCACTAATGTCTGTTGGGTAATACGTAGTTTGTACAATATAAAAATTATATACAATATAAGTAGGTACTTTAACTTTTTAGTGTGGTAGCAAATAAAATATAGGACAAACTTAAGCCCTATTAGCAAGTAACGTTATATAATGAAGACATCAAAAATAATGTTATGGTAAAGTATGTTCGTCTATTCTTTTTTTTACTCTGTAACTACACAACTGAAATACAACAACAACAAATAATAAATATTATCAATTTATATATAATTTATTGAAGTCATAATATTAAATAAGTAATTCAAAACTAATTGTACATTAAGTTTATATTAAGCAAAAAGAACTATTATTTGTTTGTAATAAAGTAATTTAAATTCATAAAAGTTATGTGAGTTTAGATCAACTTGTTTCAGATTATTCGTTTTATAATATGATCGTAGTTAAAAATATTAAAATAAACCGATTAATACCAAGAGATAGAACAACCCTACCCTTTCTAGTAGCAGATATATAGCACCAGTAGCCGGCTAATCGCTGCCCGGGGTCAAGCCTTGTAGGTGCTCGGACCACCAAGTTTTATTATAATAAGCTGCCATTATATGGTCCTACCCGTGCACCTATAGTATTAATTTTATCCGTGGATGTACTTTGCATATCCTGCTACAGTTATTCTCAATTTACAACTTAATTTATGCAATCGTAATGTGCTAATTAAAACGATGATAAACACGATGTTTTATACTTATAAATCGATTTTTAGTCGAGTTTCAAGAAGACGCGGAAGGTCTACACGGTAACTTATTTTATCTTATGTTATGTTTAGATTATAAGTATACTAGAATATCTATGTTTAAATAATAGTTAGATAAGCAAATAGTCTAGAACGGAGCCAGGGTTACTATTTATCAAAGTCGTCGTTTTATAGGTTTAATTATTTTTTTTTATGTAGGTATATCGATGTCGTAAGGATTTTTAATAACATAGGTTTCGAATGAGAAAAAGAAAATCTACTCTAGTTTATATATAGGTATCGTTATAGTCTAGACTATAGACTTACCTATTAGCGCTTCGACGTGGTAGCTGGGTATAATCTCATTTGCGGTAGACAGTTTGGCGGCGGTTTTCGTACTCTGAAATAAAAAATAAATCAAGCTTATTAAAACATCTCCAAACAATCACAATCGCTTGTGAAACTTGCATTTCAAACATTTTTCAACCGAAACGTTAAAAATCAACGTTTTATTGCGAAAAGGAGGGGTCAATATAATATTTCAAAATCAATTCAGTCGCATCGTGACAGATTCCCATAGATTAACTTCAAGAAATCGACCATAGAAATTAATTGCACGATCTCCGACCTGTTGCCAAATGTTCACGACCTCTGCATCGATACAGATTGAGAGACATAATTAAATGAGTCAGAGTTGACGAAATATTAAGATATACAGGAATTGTTTCTCGAAATAAGCTCAATTGTATCGGATTAATGCTTTTTATTTAACGACTCATTTTATTGCGCTATAAATATATTATGATACGCGAAACATCTTATTGTTATACATACTTAGACTCGTAAAGTGGAAGAAATAATGATTTTCAATTTATATCTGCTTACGAGTTTACAGCGCTCGCTGTAATTATGAAATTTGTAAGATATCTTCAATAGGATTGTAAAAGTCGTCGTTTATTTTAGATACTGTGGTTAGTGTACGCAGTTTTACGATTTTTAAGTTAAACGAAATACGCTTTATATATGAAAGTATGTGACAAATATGTTTTAAAGTCTATTTGCATTATATCATTCTCTAGAATTCTGTTGTCCTATTTTAACTTTTGATATATAGATAGATATAGATTATATTTATGTAGTACGTTTATTGCGCAGATATATTTTCTTAAATATATATATTGTTCCACGTTAATTACTTACATTGAGTTCGGAATACACACCGTCGTTCGTAGCTTAATGAAGTAATCAGAAATCGTAGGTACAGAAAGTAATATTTAATATCGTTATAAGGAATCGTAGATTTCCTTATAACGATATTAAAGTCGCAAAAGCCTTAAATCTAACGGAAGTCGAATTTATAACTCATTAATCAAAAACTAAGAACACCAAAGAACCTGAAGCATTTTAGATAGATTTTTCAATAAAATATGTTGAAATACAATGTCGATTCGATCTCAACAATATGTTATTATTATCATACAATAGAATCGATTATCTACAACATCGTTACGTACATCGAATATACATAAAGGCAACAAATGAGTTTAATCCAAAAAGTTTTTATAACAAATGATGATATGCTTGTTGCCTAACAAGATGTATTCTGTAATGTATGAATGAATACCGAGACAAAGGCATTAAGAATTTGCAACTTGTATGTTTGGTTATTGAAAAAATATGCAAGTTTACGTTATTTTAATGCACAATGACTCACTAAGATGTCAATGAAATTGCAATGGTTTGTATGAAAATATATCACATTTACTAATTACTTACATCAAGGATGCGAATTAAATTCAAGTATGATCTCATAGTTAAGATTTTATATTTTTTTAAAATGAAAAACTTATTCAATTCTACACGAGATAAATGTAATTTAGCAAATATGTTAGTTCGAATCTAAAAAGATTTTTCATTTAAGTACGAGTCGGTTTTATTGTAGCTTGAAAATTGTTTAAAAATTGTAAATCATTTTTTATACAATAATTTAAAATAAAGATGAGTTTTGTAAGAAGTAAGGTTAATTTGATTGGAAGATATACTTAATTGTGAAAATTAATAAATGATTATTATAGGCATTAATAAGGGTATACTAATATTGATATAAATAAGAACGAATTTAAAAAAGGAATTAAAGAAAGTATTTTGACATTTAAACTTTAAAGATGGCCGTTATCGTAAAACAAACAGATCAGTGTAGAAACCGCAGACCAATTAAGAATCGACAACTTTCCAACTCAGTAAAACTTATTTAATACCCCGAATCTTGCATTTTAACGTCCAATAAAATGATAATTGATAAAAAATGTAATAAAACGAAAAATTAACGGATCTATATATCACGGAGATTGCAAAAATTCTGCAACGTTTACGACCAGTGAGAAGGGTCCTTACAGCCTTTTTTTATTACATTCGAAAGTGTTTTCTTAGTTACGCAAGGTGCCTTTAATTGTAAGATCTGTTTATAGCTGGTTTTAATCTATTTTATCTTTGACATTTCTTGTGTCGGAGCGATTAAACAAGGTCTGTTGTTGCGTAAAGGTGAAAATGAAAATTGACAATTTATTGCAGCAAAACAATTAGTGTCATGAATTTAAATAAAACACTTTAATAGTTTAAAACGTAAGACCCCCGTGTCTCCTCGCGACCACGGCTGCTGCAAAGCATCCGCAACGTCGGGCCGAAGTAAAAAATCATTTTAACTCGTTTTAAACCGTTAAAGTTGTTTTATTTAAATGTGTACTACTCGCGTAAACTATAGACAGTATTTAGTGTCATGAATTAGAGGATTAGAATTCTGAGCTCTATACAACTGGAACTATTTATGCAGGACCAGTAACTTAAAACTAGTACCTTACGCACAAAAATAACCATTGAGCCACAGAGACGATCGTTATTGAAATACAAGTGTAAAAATAAGGTGATAGGTATTACCTGATCTCAGAAGCTAAGGAAGCTGGAAAAGCTGCTAAAAAGTAGCATAACATAAGGACCTCAGACAAAAATGTGTCTGTCGGGGAGAGCGAGTGATGATGAATTTTCTATGAAAACTTTACAAAGATCCCTTTCCTTTGTGCCGCTAAAATAATATTTGTCAGACGTTACGAATTTATGACACAGTTAAATTTTATAGTTAGCTCAACGTAGTTTGTTGTCAATTGACCTCACGTCTTAAATTACGTATATTCCTCACATAAGGAAGACAATAACGCGAGTCACTAAATAAAAAGCTCTTAGTGTTAACATTGTGTCTTGTGTGAATAAATCTCTGTTGGGTTGTTGTCTCCTATAAACGCTGCAAGTTGCGTATACACGTAGCTATACTATTAAATCCAATTGGTCAGGGGTCAGTAAATCTCATGCTTATAAATTCGATATTTACGCTGCTAGAAATGATAATTTTGTTCGATTTTTTTGAAATCAAAATTAAACATAGGGCAGATGAAGTATGTTTTGTTACAAGGGAATTTATTTAAGTTTCACGAAACAGCTAATAAGAGAAGGTGAATTATTTATGAGTCATCTTAGTTACAATGAAAACCTGAGGCATGTTAATGACGAATCTTTGTATACGACAAAAGATTGAATGTTGACGTCAAAACGTAACTATCGTAAAAATGAGACACAGAATCGCAGAAATCGTAATATTTTACCATTGACATCGTGTTAACAATAATAATAGTGGTTGTTTCAACGAAAAAAAATATGCGACGGCATTATTAACTTTTTTAAAATCGACTTTATTTTTGGCCGCTTCTGCAGCGAAATGGTAAGAAATGTATAGCATTCCGTTTAGCGTAAGAGGTTCTGAGTTTGCAGCTGGAAAGATCGTTTTTTTCAGTCGGGTAAAGCACCAGCCTGATAAACTATAAAAGAACCGATACTATTATGAAATCCACTTTGTCTAAGTAAAAGTAAAAAAAACATTAACTCACGTAGGTAAGGTATACTTATGAACGTCACACCATTTAAAACTTAAAGACTTAAATGTATATTTACTACGAGTTCTCAACGGGCGCAGAACGAACGAGAAGAACTGGCAAGAAACTCGCCGCCAGTTTATCGCCAAGCTACTGCGAGATACTTCTTGTGAAGCCAAATGAGATCTCCAATACATACATCACAATATGATAATAACAATACTAAATTATTTGCGAACAATATCTATAAGTAAAGCGAGGAAACCAAGGGTCTCACGATCAACTTCTCCTTACTATGCGCATGAATAATTTGTAGCCTTAATGATTTATATATGATAAATCTGCATGAATCTGCTATCATAAAGTTCATGATTTAAAGCTGGTCTGTTGGTAGCGTTGTATCTTTTGTTATAACTGTTGTATTAGTTTTATGAGGGAACAGATGGCGCTAGTGAAACAGATTTGACTGCTCATGACAAAGCATGCGAAATCTTAGAGTGCAGCCAAAAATTGTTTACGTACAATATTTTCAGTTTTAAACCGTTAAAGTTGTTTTACATGAATATAAACCGCAGGCAATATTAACAAATGGTTTCTCCACACAAACTAATAATAGTATTCTACAAAATGTCGCTTTAATTACGAGATTTTAAAAATAATACTTAATTCAGGTTTTTCCTTAAAACAAAATGACCTGTGAAATATCAAGAAAATACTTGACATTTTATTGCTATGAAAATTAAGATGAATTTAAAGTGAATACATAATTTTACAGATAACAAAGTTTATGTAAGGTAATGTAAGTGCGAAAAGCGGGAAAAATTTCGCGAATGTAAAGATTGCTATTTACTGCGTAGTGAAATGAAAGGGTTGCCAGTTTGTTGTAACAACATATTTGATATATTATGGAATATCATAACTTTCAAGTCGAAAATATATTATTTCAATATAATTTATACTTCTAGTAAAAAAAAGGTCCTGGGTTAATGTACCCGACTAATGTACCCGTGTAATGAACCGACTAGACAGTTCTAATCTGAAATCTGTTAAAGTCTGTTTAGTTTTCCAATTTCCAATTTGTTTAGAAAAAACATTAAGTTGATTACTGTACAATCTCACATAAACTAGTACATTACATAGATTAACGTCATGCTTAAACTATATATGTACTTCGATGTTAAAAATGGAAGTCAGGCAGTGGAAAGAAAGTGGTGCTTTTTCTTTCAATAAAACTGTTCTTAAAAAAGAGTTAGCAGGCGAATTACAATCATACGCAGTTTTTATCACAATAAAAAATTCGATTTAATTGAATTATTTGACAGCCCTGCGCAAGCGCAATGCGTGGCCCGCATTAAAGTGCATTAATGTCGCCCTTGCTCTTTGTCGTGCACCATCTTTTGGCCGCTTTATTACGTCGACTCATCTCCGCCGTTAGTCAGAAACTGGTCTGACTTCCTACGGCCGCAGGATGTTGCTCCATATTCATTCATTTACTTAATGGCTTCGGCTTGACGATTTTTATTACGACACGCCGATCTTAATTCACAAGAGAAAAATATTTTGCGGCATTCCGAAATAGATGCAATATTCGTTATGCGATTGTTATTACGAAACTTCGAGTACCTAGTTCATAGTTTGAGAACTTGTATTAGAAACTTTTTAAGAGTATACCTAAGTTAGAACAAATAAAAACTGATTTTAAATTAAACCGACGGTGGCTCTATCAACTTTTTGGACTAACTTTTACAAATCATGGTTTACATATGCATTATGATTAGACTTGCAACGAATAGTATTTTCGGCAGTATACCGAATCCCGAATTTTCGGCGAGCCCCCCCCCCCCGCCGGCCGATTTTGGGGAAAATTTCGGCGGGGTTTTTCCCCCCCCCCCTTCTCCCCCGGGGGTTTTTTCCCCCCCCCCCCTCTTTTTTTTTCCCCCCCCCCCTTTTTTTTTTCCCCCCTCCCCCCCTTTTTTTTTTTTTTTTTTTTTTTTTTTTTTTTTTTTTTTTTTTTATTTTCAACCACCCCGCCCCCCCCCCCCCCCCTTTTTGGGTTGGAGTTTTCCCTTTTTTTTCCCCTTTCCCTTTGGTTTTTTTTCCTTTTCTTTTTGTTTAATTTTTAAATTTCCCCCCCTTTTTTTTTTTTTTTGTGGTGGGGGGGGGGGGTCGGGTTTTTTTTTTTTTTTTGGTGGGGGGGGGGGGGGGGGGGGGGGGGGGGTGGGGGGGGGGGGGGGGGGGGGGGGGGGGGGGGGGGGGGGGGGGGGGGGGGGGGGGGGGGGGGGGGGGGGGGGGGGGGGTTTTTGCGGGGCGCGCCGGGGGGGGCCCCCCCCCCCCCCCCCCCCCTTTTTTTTTTTTTTTTCCCCCCCCCCCCCCCCCCCCCCCCCCCCCCCCCCCCCCCCCCCCCCCCCCCCCCCCCCCCCCCCCCCCCCCCCCCCCCCGGGGGGGGGGGGGGGGGGGGGGGGGGGGGGTTTTGTTTTTTTTTTTTTTTTTTGGGGGCCCCCCCCCCTCTTTTTTTTTTTTTTTCTTTTTTTTTTTTTTTTTTTTTTTTTCTTTTTCCCCCCCTTTTTTCCCCCTTCCCCCTTTTTTTTTTTTTTTTTTTTTTTTTTTTTTTTTTTTTTTTTTTTTTTTGTGGTTTGTCATTATGATGTGAAAAAGGTAAGTATATACTGTCTGTAATTTACGCGAGTAGTACACATTTAAATAAAACACTTCGACAAAGAATTGTCAAACAAGTTTAACTTAAATATATCGCGTTTTAAACCGTTAAAGTGTTTAATTAAATAAAAGGGTAATTATAACAATTTAATATAAATATAAAACAGACATGCGTGAGAATTATATTAAACGTATATAATAATTATTTGCAGTACCGAATATTTCGCAACCTATCTCTGAAAGGCAATCTAAGAAATTTTAACGATGTACCACGATTGTAACTATAATCAGTAGCCAGTGGTAATATTTAAAATGGTTTATGCCAGATTGTTAACATAAGACATATCAAAGGTTCCGCTGAAGTGGCGCAGATCAAACAATTCTGTGTTCTATGCGCGTGCGTTTGAGAGTGTTTTCGTTTGGCGTGTTTATTAAAAATCGTGCTAACAGTAGCCGAAATCAAGGGTCAGGGATCAAACGTGATCGAAAGCTGATATAAGAGATAGGCGAGTGACGCATGCGTGAATGAGATATTAGCTCGGTACTGACTGTGATGAAACGGCTGTCATGTAGTCTAGCTTCTTGTATCTTGATCTCATACTAAATACGAGAGATAAATCTGGGTTTATGAAACTCTTTCGTGCTTCTTCCTAGCCGTATAGAATCTTTATATCGGTTATTTTATCTGGTTAGGTATATATAATGGTCTTATAAGTTTATATATAACACGAGATCGCGTAGCAAAACCATGTCATATAAAAGAGTTCAACGCGTTTATTGAAACTTTGTTGTTTTAAAATTTATTGAGACCTAAACTAAGAACAATAAAAGATATTTTGTTATTCAAGTATAGAATTAAATTAAATAGGGGTCTTTTAAATCGTTTATAGGGATTTATTTCGTGTGTAATACAGCTAATTAATTCGAAAAATAATCATCACTCTTTTATACGAAAATAATCGAACAGTCTTTCAATTTTTATACAAAAATAATAACTCAATAGTACTTACACATTAAGTGACATATCTTAAGTATTGCATATTCTTGACGTGGATCGGGATGAAGATTTAATTCTTAAATTTCATTTCATCGTAATTTATTATCATCACACACATACAGCACCGCACTCAATAAATCGTGAACTCTGATATTTCTCAAATAATGAGCGATATCGGAAAGAAATGAAGGTACTTAAACACTTTCTATACGGAGAAAGCCTGAAATCGCCGTACATCAAGCGTGAATCTGCCAGTATCAGCTGGACCATTAAAATTATCTCCGCGACCACGTCAACTCTAATCTCTTGAAGGTTTATACCTACCTTCCACTTAGCCGCATCGGATAGCGCGAGATATTTCGAGCTACTGTTACGTAAATTCTGGTTAATTTACAACTAATTAGATACTGTTTGTAGCTTCCGCGAGTACTACACATTTAAATAAAATACTTGTAACGGTTTAAAACGCTAAGTGACACCGAATGCCAACTACAATGGAACAGATGGCACTAGCGAAAAAGCTTTGACATTAGGGACACCCTCCATCTTCCGTCACAACGGCCACATATTAACTGAAACGTGGGCCGTAGTTTAATAGTTTGTACATAAGTTTAACTAACACATTTCGCGTTTTGAACCGTTAAAAGTGTATTATTTAAATAAATATTAGATTACATAATTATGAGTTCAACATTTTAATTACTAAAAGTAACTAGATAAGGCATTCTGATCAGGTCTTAGATCTATGACAACGTAATGCGCAAGTTCAGAGAAAAAAGACGTTTCGATAGTAATTTAATTTAAATAAAATCGATCAGTAATTTGTATATACTTTTTTTTAATATTTTGGTAAAATCTTTTTTGTTATATTTCGCAAGACGCTTTAACGCAGTATCGCAATTCATATGGAGCAACGAAAATTGGTCACATCACGTCTATCAAGTGACTATAACCAGATTTAATTAAACTCTTGTAATATCAGAATATTGCTTTAAAACAGTGGAGTCGCGACCTTAACGTGCTGTCAGACACAATAAATAAACAAGAGCTTTGAACTCGCCGCTACTTAATTGAACATACTTCACTCATTTGGGCACCCAATTAAGCGGGAACATTATCGCACTCGCGAAAAACAACCTTAGTTATAGGGTTCATCAAAATTTTTCATTTTCAAAATGCACTTTTTGCGCACCGCCCATGATATGGCTGTTAAAATATTTTCGCTTATTTCGCGAACACTTAACTTAATTCATTGATTTATCGTAATATTTAATTAAGGCTCGTAAATTTTAGCCTTTTAAAAAACTGGTAATCTGTTTCGCTGGAAATAATTTCAGTGTGTTTTACATATTTGTAAATAATAAACGTTTCCATTCGAAATTTGAAAAAAAAATATATAATTATTTTATCACTATCATTTAAAAATGAAAACTATATCGTTATCCTTCATGCTTAAATTTGTTAAAATTCGGATTTAAAGCTGTTTTTTTACATACCGTATAGACAATCACGTTATCTCTATGAAATTTAAAAGCACAATAGAATCTCGCCAGCTAGTTATAAATAAGTAAATAAATTTTATGGAAAATTGGATTACCTTAAGTTGTTAGGTGTGTGTACAAGATTATTCTTCTTATTCACTTCAAGGCTACCTGGAAAGAACGCGTAATAAATAAATTAAAAAGATATAAGGAAGCCATCCACAATATTAATACAAGTCCAAGTCAAGTAAATCTCCACTCGTATTATCCTATAACCTCATAAAACTCCGTAAAGCGATATTTATATAAAATATAGATTGAAGAACGTCCATTTCACTGGAATGCTATAAAAATATAACAAAGGACATATTAAGTCGGTTTAAACGACCCCGTTTATTATTGTTTCAGATAAAAATAGTATTTCAAGTGTATATTACGTATTAAACATTTATGCGTCTATAAATAATGAAAACATATATGTAATTTTATATCTGGTTATTTACTCAAATTTACGCGAGTAGTACACATTTAAATAAAATACTTTTAGCGGTTTAAACCCGGTGACCATCCCCCCTCCCGTGACCACGGCTGCTGCAAAGCATCCGAAACGTCGGGCCGAAGTAAAAAATCATTTTTAAATAAGTTTAACTAATATATCGCGTTTTAAACCGTTAAAGTGTTTTATTTAAATATTTAGAACTTATTTTAAATTACGGCCCGACATTTTGTATGCTTTGCAGCAGCCGTGACCATGGCGTTTTAAACCGATAAAAGTGTTTTATTTAATTTGATTATTCGTTGGATGAGATTAAAATTTTTAAGGTTAAACGTTCTTTAATTAAGTTAACATTAAATCATTCCTTTTGTATAATTATTCCCGGTTTAGGCCCCTTTTAATGAGCAAAATAACTTTTCTACGCGGACTAAGTCGCAGGCACAGCTAGTTATTAATAATATTACGCTACTTTTGCAAATTAAACAAGCATTTACATGTACAATAATTATTTGTACTTATAACAATATATTACTGTATATAATTTTTTATACGTTGTTGTATTCCATGTGTTATTTTGACCGGATCGAATCAAGAGTAAGGATTTTAATCAGATCGCCTGGCGACTTTAACAAGAGATCCGACTGAGCTCCGTGAGAAGTGACAGCTGATTCGATTCGACAGCTATCTCACAACTCGAGCTGCTAAGTTAATTTAAGCCCTAACAATGCAATATAACGTCGAATTTCCAATGTAGACAGCGAGACGCATCTGTAATCATAACTGGTCCTATCTGAAAAGTAGCATCGTAAGTGCGTGTTCCGTGAGAATTAATTCCAAAGTGTCTCAGAGACGTCCACTCCGTGACATCCATTTGATAAAGAAGGTTATTCGGATTTAATTAGGTGCGTTTACATTGTAGCATCCGATATGTATGTGTGTGTTACAATTCTATTAATGGAAGTTTTACAGTTTCGTAGTACCGATCTAAGTCAGACATTTTGCGTTATTATACAGCGTGTAGGCTAGCATAGTATGTTGTTCTAGATCTTTTTTTATGATAGAGGACAGACAAATATAGGGTTTATTTGATAGTAGTCCTACCCACTCGTACTCGTATTCGGAAACCCACAGACTGACACCGAAACACGATAAAACTTCAGGGCTTTTTTCTCTGTGGAAGGTGTTTTTATATTCCCACCAAAAACATTCCTACGTTATACATTTAATATCCATATTTCAAAGGCCCCACATGTTTCAGAAAAAAATATAATTTTGTTATAAAAATGTCAGACCCGGTGGGGATAGAACGGCCATATAAGACGACGATTATAAGTCATAAATTGCTACCACTGAGCTGCAGAGGCGGTAAACTTTGTTACTTCTTGAATTTTCGTAAATGATAAATATTTTTGAAGCAACATTATTATATATCAATTTAAAGAATAACTTAACATGATCAATTTTCAAGTCCGATATCAATCAAGTTGTTCTTTATTTAAAAGTATATAAATTAAGCTTTAATTGGTCAAGTGACATCAAAACATCCGTAACTAGTTTTAGGAAACTTGATTCATTACTCTTAACTTATAAAACATGAACGTGTACAGAATAAATTTAAATATTTCGTCCATTATAATTTGGTATGGAAAAATATAGAATTGTTAAATTCTTCGCGTTGCCTAGCATTTGGTTATACACAATTGGAACTTGGATGGTTTCCCAGGAATAATATTATTATTATTGTTTTGGTTCAGGTCCAGGTGAAAAGGACACAATATTTCCTCACGCTCCGTGGTGGGGGGGTTTACACGCGATACGGCTGGTATTTTACCCTAATTCTCTTCGTCAATTGTGTATATATGAATATTTTACGTAGATTCAAAATAACTAGTTACTTGATCGTACAAAATGTTGTGTAACTCAATGTATTTTAAGCGGGCAGTGTATCGTGTAAACGATAAATTAATAAGGAAAGACCGTTAATTACTCACAACAAAGTCTTAAACGCTTAATAAATGCATCAAATTGTTAGACCGCTTCTAAATTAGTGATTAGAAGCAATATATCTGGATAGACTCACATTTATAGTTTATAAAGGCTATTAGCTCTCGTATAGATTAATTTATGATGTCCGCATAAAAAAGCTCGTACATTCTCTTATCAAACTATTATCGAGAGATAATGATCTATAAAACTATAAATTATTCGTAAATATAAAATTACATCAAGTTTCACAATTGAAAACTTTATTATTTTTTTACATGTACACATTAAGGCACTTGCAATTTAAAAATCGAAAAAAATTGAAAAATTCGGCAGACTTACATGTCAGAGCAACAGCACGGTGCTGAATTCAAGTCCTGCCCGAGTCGAAAATTTTTTCAATTTAATTTCAATTTTAAAATTGTCAAGTTTCACAATATCAGTGCACAGATAAAAGTGAAGTGTCTGTAGTACACATTTAAATAAAACACTTTAACGGTTTAAAACGCGATATACATTAGTTCTTGACGGGGACAGTCTCCCCGTAACCACAGTTGCTGCAAAGAATCCGAAATGTCGGGCCGTAGTTAAAATAATTTTCAAATATGTTTAACTATCATATGTCGCGTTTTAAACTATTCAAGTTTTTTTTTATTATAATATTATTATTGCACTGAATCGAATCTTTATATTCGTTAAATATATAGATTCGTATTCTATATAGACTTCCAGTGTGTTACAGCTTTACAATACTTGAAAGCTGGTCGAATGCAGACCAGTTATGGAATCTATTGGAACAAAAACATGTGTCTACAACAGTTTCACTAACGCACCCATATATTAGGAAGTCTCTATAAGGGTAAAAATCAAAGTAACTCGGTGTTTTTATTATAAGCTGGATTAAAAAGGAATTGTCCGGTGGTGGAGACTGATATAAACTTAATAT